>JAYESA010000018.1:128674244-129274244 GCA_036927795.1 Iris macrosiphon
TCCCCTCTTGGGTACCGAGACACATCAGAGATCGATGGTACAATAGAAGCCAATCCATCAAATAATGATAGGTTAACTCTACCCTGTTGAACTCCCCAACTCCTTTGTGATATTTCACCTTTGTGGCAAAATGTCAAAGATCGTGGTGGATGCAGTAGACCATCGTAGGCAGTAACGCAAGTGGGTGGCCGAAAGCTAGCTGTATAGCTGGGAGGATAAGATTATGACTGATTTTCTCAATTGAGCCTGAACCCCCCACAAACACGCAACTGGATAGCCAAATCATCAGGTATAAGCTAACAGCGTCTTATCGGACAACTAATGGGTATCCATAAGAAGATAGCTTAGTTTCTCGCCTTTGATAGACGATTCACGGTACTTCTGGATTAAAGCTACGATAGACTTTTGGGATTGCGGCCCCCGAACATAAACCTCATCAGACCCGGACTCCTACGAGAAAAGATGATTCATCCATATAGTGGTATGGGGTATATACCCTTCGGAGGTCTTCTCCTTCTTGTACATTCTCTAGCAGAAGCTATGATGACATAACAACTCCTGATATATGTCTACAACTCCGGATTCTCCTTTTCGTTGTCCCCTAGCTCATTGTTGCTCGGGCATAATCCTCGTAAGGCACTTCACCCCAGGGAAGCCTCGATATTGAATGCATCTCATGCAGAGCAAGCCCCATCTCACCTTCGAGCGTGAAGAAAGTCTCGTATAGCAGTTGTACATCTCCATTAGGGCGATTAAGAGACAACGGTTCAACTCCAACCCGTATCAAGTGCCCCTCACATCGTAGAATAGATCAACATTTTTTAGCTCCCGCTCGTAGCGCTTTAGTACCTATTTAGTCAACGGATGACACGAGGGACTGTAGTGTGCCCAGCAAAGAGTTCATAATTGCCCATGCGGGTACTTCCTTTTCTTAGCAACTTGGTGGAGGAACGTATCCGTAGCAAAAACATCCAGGTTTAGCCCCAGGTCACTATTGACGACACCAGGTTCCAGCCCGAGAGTAGAATAAGAGGGAGACTCCTTATGACAGGAGAAAGCCCCCTTGCCTTGACCGGCCCCATGTCGGATCTTACCAGTAAGAGCTATAACCACCATATTTCCATAGCAAGGGTATTTTTATCATTTAACCATTATATGAATATTAGAATATTATATATATATTAATTATGTGACAATTGGGTTAGCTAATGAGTTTAGACTAGTTGGATTGAGTCTATTTGAGTCATTAGTTGTTCATGACTAGATTAGGTCCATTAAAGCCAATTTACTCAAGAGTAGAAGAATATAATATTCTATCCTATGGTTTAGTTGGATCCTATTCATGATATAATTGAGAGGGGCTTTAGAGTCATATCAAACTATTCCTAAATCTAACCCCAACCATAAGAGGAAGCCTATATAAGCCTTCATTATTCATTAAAGCCAAATTTGCTTTCCTTATTAGTTTATCCCCAAATTGAGAATAAAACCCTAATAAATCCATTTCAATCTCATTCCTCTCATTTTATTTTTCAAGGAGGCTAAGGAGCTTGTCATTGCTAGAGGAAGCTTGAAGAGGAGTCCAAGTGTTGAGGATCGTGTCCACTTCGTCTTCCTCGTGTCCAAATTCAGAGTTCTTCAAGGAGGTCACTCAAAACCTAGGTAATTCTTTATTTTCTACTCTATTTTTGGTTAAGAACACCCATTGGACCTATAGGAACCCTCCCATAGGTAGAATTTGCTTTCTATGGCTAGATCTAGGTGCTAGAAGCCCTCATTTATCTAGATATATGATTTTTTCTTGTAAAATATTGTTTTGTGCCTCAAATTTTGGGGTTTGAGTCTATTAGTATTAATTTCCTTTAATTTGTATTATATTTAGTTATTATTATTATTATTATTATTAGATATATATATATATATATATATATCATAATTTAAGTGTTTATTGGTTTCTTTGGTATTTGGGAGTGAGTATCATGGCATGGGTGATGTAGGTGTAGAGTATCATGAGTGATACTTGAGTGTGCACCATGGTGCACACCAAGTGTTTGATACTTGGTTCTTCTGATATGTTAGTGTTTTTTATGAAGCGTTAATGTGTTGGTGTTAGTGTGTATGATTAGGTGCTAGTGTGTGTGTGTGTGTTGATAATGTGTTGTGTTAAGACTTAGGCATGAGTGCATCTAGGAATGAAGGGGTAGGACTGATTTGTGTGCATGTATTCACTAGTGTAGATGTATTTTAGGGGAAGAGTCGAGGACTTGTGAATCTGGGATTAGAATTTGTGTTGAGATAAGGTATCAAAGGCTTGATACATAGATGTGGAAATTGGAGCCATGTGAGAAGTAGATGTTTGGTATCATGATGTTGTGTTAGTATATTAAGTATAGGAGAGAGGAGTTGGTTCAGGTGTTAGAGAGCAGTGGGGAAACCTCTGTGCAGTCCTTGAAGTTAGTTAGAGTGTTGTGTTCAAGCAATGGCTAAGTGACTGTAGTGGTGTACTGATCGAGTGAGCATGGGGAGGACCAATAGCAGTAACAACCAGGTGAGAAGGGGGAGGGATGTTTGGAGTGTCCAAGTGAGGACTGGTGTCAGAGGATTTGAGTTGAAGGGGTGTTGGAACATGGGTGGCACTACAATATGATTTTGGCACCTATATGTGCAAAGGCTTACACTGCATTGTAGGTCAGTGAGATACCTGGTAGTGGAGTGGTGCAGATATTTGGCTATGCTTGTGCAATAGAATGATGGAACCTGAGAACAGTTTCTCTAGGTTGCAATGCCATGCGAAGTGAATGGTTGGGCAGCAGTGTTTAATAGCAGAATTTGTGGGAAGATGTGTAGCAGTGAGGGAGTGGAGTGAGACCTGTGTTGTAGTTAACTCAGCGACCTTACTGTGTTTAGGGATGAATAGAGAGTTGCATGGGTGCAATGTTAGTGCACATATGTTCAAGTATTGGAGGGGGTGTGCAAGCCATCTCCTGTGTAGTTGGATGCCTGTTCGAGCAGTTGGTGTTCAAATGGAAGAGAGTTGGGAGGATGTTAGTGTAAAGGGGGCTCGGGTTTAGGACTATTAATGGAACTGCAGTTCAGCAAGTGGGAGGGTTAGTCCAGGTTAGAGGAAATAGCTGCAATAAAGATTAGCACTACAATTAGTTCGTAGGAGGGTGAGATGTGTTGATAGGATAGAGCTGATACCAAGGGGTATCATGAGTCCAAGTGTTGGAGTGAGATAATATAGTGTAGAGTGTAGGTTGAGTGTTAGAGTGTGTATGATAACTTGGGTTGTAGGAGTGTGTAAATGTTAATAGCAGGAGAAGGTGTGTGTGTGTTGCAGTAGAAATGGGAAGTGGAGGACTTGGTATTAGATTGGGGGAGTAGTTTGAGTGTAGGGTGCACTGTGTTCAGTGATTACAGTGGCGTTAGAGTGTTTTCTTGTACATGTGTGTGTTGATAAGTGTACTAGGGGAGTACTGTTGTGCTTGTGCAACAATAAATAGGTGTCAATGAGTGATAATATATAGGGTATTAAAATGAAGTAGGGTGTCAGGATGCAAGAAGATAATAAGTATCTTGAGTACCAGGAAATGTGGTGTCATGGGTACCTAGGATGTATGTGCAAAAATGAGGTGAATGTCAATTGGAAATAAGGGGTAGTGTATTCATGAGTATCAGATATCTAAATGCTCCATGTCTAGAGTGTAAGTGAGTATAAGGAAATTTTGGACATATTGGGTATACTAGTGTATGGGGTATGCATTGGTATGAATGAGTGTTTTTCAATTAATATACTATAAGGAAGTCTAGCTTTTAGGCTCAAATATCCTACTAGTACTAGTATAAGGGTGTTCTAGGGGTTAGTGTTGTGTGCAGGAAGAGAGGATCCCTAGTGGGGTATCAGGTGGGGGTGTCTAATAGGTATTGTAGTTATGTGTGATACTAGAATGATTAATGAGTTATCAAATACCTAGGGTATTAGGTCAAGGTATTGAGTGGGATAATGATATTGGATACTAGAGGATGTGTGCATTAGATAAGATACCAATATGTTGAGTGTAGGTAAGATATTAAGATATAGTTAAGGTATTATATATATATTGATATCTATGAGTTAAAATATGATATATATAGTGTATTATACTAGCTATTTTTGACCAAGAAACCTAGAGGTAACCTAGAAACACCTAGTATTAGCTAGTATGGCTCTAGAAATTAACCTAGAAACTAGGTATGGACCTAAAATCAAGATTGAGACATAGTTTGTCCTAGTTTGACTAATATGACCTAGTCTTGACCTAAAAATCATAGTTAGCTTATTTAAACTTGTATATTACTTCAATACACCAAATGACATAGATTTCATATATAGGTCAGTGTGACACCAGTTTGGACACCGTTTTGCATCCTTTTCTCTGGACCACAGGTGAGTACATTCTCTAATAGTTTCTATTATTTGATCATTACTATAATTCAAGTATTTATAAATATTATTTATCACTCTTGACACGATGGTACACAAATTTGTATTGACATTGGATCTTCAGTCATAAGATGTTACCTTGACTCATTATAATGATATCGAATACTGCTCTTCGTTTGGTATTTAATAATATTGGATAATAATGGTTAACATTGGATACATTGGCTAGTAACGTGTCATAGTTTGATCCATGTATCAGTCAGGACGGGGGAAGTAATAAATAGATATGTGATCAAGAACTATTGGAAAGTAGTATAAATCATTGGCTACTAGCTAATCATACACTTCACGTATGGTTGAGCTAGCTTATCCTTAGTGTAAATCATTGAATCTCCCAAGCCGATCACATATCTATTTAGTACTTTAAAACACATTGTATGTTATAGTTTTCACATTTATTTTATAGATTATATTGCCTTCTACCTGATATTGTAGGTCCTTTTCTATTATTTCATATATGCACTGGCTATACCCTATTGCTTACATTGTCTGTCTTCCTTTACTGTTGCCATTGTATCAATTTATTATTTTCTCATTATATATAACATCATCTATTTATTTTTTATAGTCTTTGTCAATTAATTGGAACTGCTATTAGGATGTATTTTGCTCCAATCCTGACTGGATATATTTTTTAGATGACGGCTTAGAGGACTGGTGTCCGATATATTACGGACCACAAGAGGAAGTGGTGACCATGGGCCCTGACATTCAGGAGTGATTACCGGAAGGACTAGCCGGTGTCACTAGTTATCCTAGTTAGTTTTTATTTGCATTTTGGTACCGAATTTGTTTTAGCCTTGTCACGACCCGCACCTGGATAATCAGGCACGAGTACGTGGTTACGCCCAGCCTACGCCACAGAATCGACGGTAGAACGTTATCTGGGTCATTTCTAACTATCTAACATCTCAACAATATAATATGGTACATGTCAATCATCTCAACTCCAAACGGAGGAACAATATCGTATCTCACAAGTATGACTAATTGTAATCACAAAACAAACTAAGGAAGATAATATACGAAGGAAATAGCGAAGGAAAGAATAAGATACAATCCACAATCTAAAATAATATACAAACTGTGAATCTCCACAAATATAATAGTCTAATACAATCCAACACAAATAAACTAGACCTCCTCGGACTCTGCAACTAAGTCCTCCTGGTCTATAAGAGTATCCTCTATAGGTACGCCATCCTGTGGCCCATAGAATGTGGGATACTGCTCTAAAAGACAGTCATCTGGAAAAATATATCCAGTCAGAATTGGAGCGAAGTACATACCTCTAAAAGCAGTTTCAATAACATAATCGAGCATATAAAACAGATAATGGAAATGAAATACGAGATCACTAACATATGAATGAATGAACAATAGATATATAGGTAATATACGAGAATATTGATCAACAATATGAATATCAACAATATAATGAAATAAATGCAATCTAAACCAATGTGCCTCAGAATACAAGTTTATTACGTGATCGGGTTGGATGAACATGATCAGGTAAGATGATTACAAGTGAGGTATGTAACCAGAATGTATACGATGTAACAATGGGGCTTTGATCACATAATCAACTCCTACTCTCCCATCCCCAACTAATACCAATGGATCCAATCACGACACGCTACAAATACGAAATATAACTACTGAACATGAGCAGTGGGTGCACACGAATATCATAACCACTGAATACGAGCAGTGGGTGTATACAAATAAGCATACTGAACACGAGCAGTGTGTGAACACGAAATATAAATTAATACCCAATATACACGATAAAATACATGTACACGAGTACTCGTTGAACACGCTAGGGGATAACATCTCCTAACGGGATCCATGTAGGACAAGTACATAAAATTACTGTGTCAAAATCAAGTATACAATTCTAGAACATGCATATATACAATATTATGAATTAAAAACTATCAGAGAAATGTACTCGCCTGAAGTCTTGAGCAAGGTATGTCTCTCGATGCCCAAGCTGGTGTCACACAGACCTATATATGGTATGTTACATCAATTCAAGGTTCAAAAATGTAAATAAGTTAATATGATGCAATTCTAAGTCAATAAGCCATTTCTAGGTCAAACCGATCAAATCTAGGGTGCAAGAGTCTAACACTACGACACTAAGTCAATACACTATGAAACTAAGCTATACTAGCTAATCTAAGAAACTAAAAGACACTCAAAAAGCCGTATCCTAAGATACGCAAGTTTCCGTATATAAAAATAGTACTTTAGATATATGTACAAGTCAATATACTTAATAGCTATATCAAAACAATGAAAATATTATACCTTGGCCTTGCACCAATGCGTATCACACCTATCTCGATACCCAAACTCAATACCTTGTGTATCGACCCAATACCTTAGATATATGTACAACTCCACACGTTCGGGCATATCATACGCGTCTTTCGGTACAATTAGTACACGATGGTGCGGTCTCGTTTGGCGGAGCGCGCTCCATATCGTAATTTTTTGAAGTTTTGAAAACAAGTTTTTCTTGATTTTTAACCAAATTTATTCCTACAAATAACACAAAATAAAATAATCTAATTAACAGGAAATTATCTCGGTTATATGGTCTTCACATAGAAAAAGGTAGGTTTAAGTTTGGATGCTTGTGGTGGGAGATAACAGCCTCTAAACATCGGTCTTCGCAATAGTTTTCTGCATTTTAAAAGTCATGGTTTTTCTCCAACTTGTCCTCGATTTCTACCTAGGGTTTAATGTTGTTCGATGGAAACTAATTAACAGAGTTGGAAGAGGGATAGGTCGTGAACATACCGGTGAAGACGGATCATAATTTGATCGAGCGATGGGGCGGAAAACAATACGTGAAGTAGGGTACTTCGCTGTAGTTTTTGCGCGGACTGCTCGCGCGGTTACGCGGACGCGGGGGTGGCCGGCGGTTCTGGGTGGCTGGTTATGCTCTGGTCGGCGTCGTGGAGGTTGGGGGTCGGCGCAGGGTTAGAGGGGATAGGTTTAGGGTTAGGGTTTTGGGTAGTTACCTATGAAATATATATATATATATATATATATATATATATAGGGAGAGGATGAGCGAAGGAAACGGGGGCGCGGGTCTTGGCCGCTGGTGGGTTGGGGCTTAGCAGCGGCTGGTAAGGAGCCTAGTTATTGTGGGTTTAGGACAGTTGTTGGGGTTAAGTTCTGGTTTAAGGTTTAGGGATTAATGATTAGGGATTTAGGATTTTCTTTTTCTTTTTCTTTTCTTTTCTTTTCTTTTCATTTCTCTTTATTTTCTTTATTATTATTATCACTAACATTATTATTATTATTATTATTATTAAAATATATTACCATTATTATTATTATTATTATTATTATTATTATTATTATTATTAGTATTACTATATATTTATTAACACATATATATTTATAAATATAGATGGAATTATAAAAAAATTTAAAAAGAATATTTGCACACCAAAAATAAATTCTAAAAAATTATTTTTTTCAGCTTTAATAAAATACTACACCCAAAATATTTTATAAAATATTTTATAATTAATAATTAGATATTTATCTAGTTATATAAATAAAATAATTATTTCATCCAATTAACTAAGTAATTAGTTAAATGGTTATCCACAAAACAGATAATAGAAAATATTATGCACATCTATAAAAAGAGAAAAATGTCTAACTTGGCACGAGAATTTATTGGCTGCTAATTATAGGAAGTTGGGGTTGGAAAATAACCACAATTAAATTATATATATATATTATCTAAATATTTAACATAAAATCTATGGTCGTTACACTAATGTCATACTAACACCAAGGGATCGAATTTCTGTGCCACAAAAAGATCCTACAGGTAGTGTCTCCTGTGTAGGCTACTTCCTATGATGGGAGATAAAGGTTTTTGGGCCATCCTATATTATTAATGTCCAAACCATGGTGGAGTGTCCTAATAAAATTATTAGATTTTAATTGATCGGAAAAATACTCTAAAACAAATATAAGAAATACAAAATACCTATTTTTGGGTAAGGGGGTTTACAATCTATCCAACTTAAAAGAATTTCGTCTTCGAAATTAACACTAACCCTCATTTGTAGTAAATCACTATAGCTATTACACTTCATTGCTATCTAGCAGTGCTTCCTAAAAGGTCATAGTCAGCAACCCTAATACTTTTTTCATATATTGTCCATACCCTATTCGATTATCCTCTAACTCGTCTATACTACCAAACTTAGAATTTACCCATCTATCACATAAGGCTATACACTTAAGAAAATATCCTCAAATTATTTAATCATGTTATTCAATCCTTAAAAGTTTTAACACCAAATATATCACATATGATATGCCCTTAATTACGAAAAATATTCACCAAGTAATGCGATTGGCCTATGGGGTATATTTAGTACTCCACGTGTATCAAACTTATACCATGCATGAGCGTTCATCTTTTCGAAATAGGGAAGACGGAGAACAATAATAAAGAATTCAAAAAGGAGGTGATAGAATACAAGTACGGGGTTCAAGGCAATTTTTAGAATTCAAAAGAGAGTTGTCAAGGCAGTTGTGGATTGAAATCTTATTTTTGGTAAATTCGTATTCACATGTTCATATCATAACAGTTATGTACCTGATATGATATGCTCTGACTTGTCTAGAGGGCAAGTATATTCATCTAACAAGTTGAATCAACTATATATCTCAATCCATGTAAGTAGTCATGCAAAGGGCAAACCAAGTGCATTAAAGTTGATCAGACCATAATACACTAATTCTGATTTAGACAATGTATTAATAGGCGTCCCCAATAACACATGTGTCATGAACAAGCTCGATAAAAGAATAAGCTTGCAAAACTAGGCTATAAAATAACAGCATAAGCGGAGGTTGTCTAGAAAATATAAGTATGCTGGATTATGATGAAGAAAGTTACAAAATAATTTAAGTTCACAAAAAGATCAGTATTGTGCCTCTACAGTTGCCATACTAACTTCTTGTCTAAGTCTCTAGTCGACTAAATGGGGGTATGGGCCTCTAAGTTCTACAGTTTGGATAAACATTATCTTCTTATGCAAGCCTATAATTGGTGTCATTCAATTACACTTCATTAATGGTTCAAAAGGACTATGTGATACTAGGTTATGAGGTATACTACCCAACTTAAAATAATTTAACTAATAGTGTTATTGAACAATAGAGTGTATATAACTAGTACAAGTCACCTTCCTAATCCCTATCAAGCACGAGAGAAAAGAGAATATTGACGTTGTGAAAGGATCAAGCAAGATGCAATTAAGCAATCAAATAAGAATGCGAAATAAAATCAAGAGAGGTGGTTAAATAAGTGGATAAGATCCTATACTCTAATCCTATGCGCTGGCTTGCTCGGTACAGTAACGTAACCGAGACAATATACTCTCGACCTGCATGGGCCACCACAAAAATATGTTATGCCCCAGTCCCAAAATACGTAGGACTAGAAATACGTAAGCATGCCAGCCGTATGTATATAGAGACTCCAATATATGGAAACCATAACACATACGTACACTGTATTATGAACAATAATTCACAAGTGGTATATAGTTATCACAAGTCATAGGGCATAATAAATCTTATCCACATAATCAACTAGAAATAAATAACCAATCTACTATATAACTGAATCTCAATATAAAGTATCAGAGAATGATAGTCGGGTGGAAACAAATCCATTGCCAAACTAGAATATAAGAGAAACCACATTAGAACATCTAATGAACAATGAGACTCGAAGAGAAGACCTCCCCGAAAGAGAATGGAGTAGCTAGTCATGATCCGTGCTCCTGCAAATAGCCATGATCGTCTACACCTGGAAAAGAACCAGGTCCTCAAAGGGACGTAACAAGATACATAGAAGCATGCCAATTGAATACAGTAAAATATGCATAATAGACAGAAATATATAAGTACGCTGTACTAGACAATCTATATAAAAATGTATAGTGAGGACAACTTTTTAACGTATGGGCATGGGTAGGCTACTCTATCTAATCTCACAACTCACACACACGTCAGAAACATCAAAAATCGACATACCTCAAGGGTAGCGACCAGCACGACACTAGAAATCGATATACCTCGAGGGTAGCGACCAGCGCGACACAACTACCGTAGTGCGTGCTAGTTACTATGGTTTACCATAGTGGTTATAGCCCATACGCCTTCTGATTGTCCTCCCCTCCCATGATACTATGTGTCAAATATGTGTCAACATATATATAGTATATAATTATGACTGAAAGAAACCACACATGCAATGAATATATAAAAATTTAATAAGCATAAAAAGTACTGTAAGCAATTTGGCAAGGTATCTTGCCTGGCAATAAAGCTGCAAAGTGTAACCGTCCAGACGTTAGACACAATAGATCAAAAACTATGGCATCAGAATGAACGTCTCCGTATGCCGAAGTAAACACCACCAACGTTCCCAGAATAAGCGAGATAGTTAGAAAATACTAACCTTTCGTCCAATTTGGACACAGGGGCAAAACGATAATTTCGGATCAAAGCGAATACACAGGTGGGCCACCTTGAACTGAAATATGTGCCAGAGGTGAAGGTCTCTAAATGGGACAAATTAAAGGTCAAATAAATTCTAAACGTCAATACGAACTCAACGGATGTCCAATTTTGGATTCCGGTGAGCCGAACACAAATTTGCCCTAAAAGTCAACCAATAGGCCCGCAAATAGGCGGCTTGGTCAACTGTCTCAGAATTACGTAAAACTTGGATCACAGGACCAGCGTGATACCATGAATCCATTGGAGCAAGTTTTATCGTATTCCGATGAGCGTACACTAAATGGTGCAGTATTTTGCAAAAGTTGCGATACGGGACTTTTTATGGATACAGGTTGATTCCGATACGCACACGCGTCCTAATCAGTTTTCGCGAAAGTCCACATGTTCGGGCATATCATACACGCCTTTCGGTGCAATTGGTATACGACGGGGCGGTCCCGTTTGGCGGAGCGCGCTCCGTATCGTAATTTTTTGAAGTTTTGAAAATAATTTTTTCCTGATTTTTAACCCAATTTATTCCTACATATAACACAAAATAAAATAATCTAATTAACAGGAAATCATCTTGTTTATATGGTCTTCACATAGGAAAAGGTAGATTTAAGTTTGGATGCCTGTGGTGGGAGATAACAGCCTCTAAACATTGGTCCTCACAATAGTTTTCTGCAGTTTAAAAGTCGTGGTTTTTTTCCAACTTGGCCTCAATTTTTACCTAGGGTTTACCGCTGTTCGATGGAAACTAATTAATAGAGTTGGAAGAGGGATAGGTCGTGAACATACCGGTGAAGACGGACCGGAATTTGATAGAGCGACGCGGCGGAAAACATCGCGTGAAGTAGGGTACTTCACAGCAGTTTCTGCGCGGATGCTAGCGCGGTTATGTGAACGCGGGGGTGGCCGACGGTTCTGGGCGGCTGGCTGTGCCCCGGTCGACGTCGTAGAGGTCGGGGGTCGGCGCAGGGTTAGAGGGGATAGGTTTAGGGTTAGGATTTTTGGTAGTTACCTATGGAAAAAAAAAATATATATATATATAGGGAGAGGATGAGGGAAGGAAACGGGGGCGCGGGTCTTAGCCGCTGGCGGGTTGGGGCTTAGCAGCGGCTGGTAAGGAGCTTAGTTATTATTGGTTTATGACTTAGTTGTTGAGGTTAAGTTCTGGTTTGAGGTTTAGGGATTAATGATTAGGGATTTAGGATTTTCTTTTCTTTTCTTTTCTTTTCATTTCTCTTTATTTTCTTTATTATTATTATTATTATTATTATTATTATTATTATTATTATTATTATTATTATTACTATATATTTCTTAACACATATATATATATTTATATATATAGATGGAATTATAAAAAAATTTAAAAAAAATATTTGTACACCAAAAATAAATTCTAGAAAATTATTTTGTAAAGCTTTACTAAAATACTACACCCAAAATATTTTATGAAATATTTTATAATTAATAATTAGATATTTATCTAGTTATATAAATCAAATAATTATTTTATCTAATTAACTAAGTAATTAGTTAAATGGTAAAACCGATAATAGAAAATATTATGCACATCTACAAAAAGAGAAAATTGTTAACTTGGCACGGGAATTTATGGGCTGCTAATTGTAGGAAGTTGGGGTTGAAAAATTACTACAATTAAATTATATATATATTATCTAAATATTTAATACAAAATCTATGATCGTTACACTAATGTCATACTAACACCAAGGGATTGAATTTCTGTGCCATAAAAAGATCCTACAGGTAGTGTCTCCTGTGTAGGCTACTTCCTATGAAGGAAGATAAAGGTTTTGGGGCCATCATATATTATTAATGTCCAAACCATGGTGGAGTGTTCTAATAAAATTATTAGATTTTAATTGATTGAAAAATTACTCTAAAATAAATACAAGAAATACAAAATACCTATTTTTAGATGAGGGGATTTACAACCCCACTACCTCTATCTGTAGTATCTTTAGAATATGCGCCATCCATAGGTTCCGCTCGATGTCCTTGATCCAATCATCCGCGTAAAGGATCCCCTCTGTGCCTCTGAAGTCCTTTGGGCCCATCCCCTTGAAGTCTATGACGGTACCCAACCTTGGCTGCTGAAGAATAAACTGAGGTGGTACCATTTGTGGCTGGACTGTAGTAGCTCTCTCAACTACTGTAAGTGCAATTTGGTAAGCATTCTCCACGCTCTGTCGCAGGACCTTTGACTGACGCTGTTGCACCTCCATCATCTGCTGGAAGAGCGCGAACATCTGCGTCTGATCAACTACCTTGTAGGGTTGGAAGATCCCTAAAAACTGTCTGCCCTGTCCTCGGTACTAGAGGTAGAGCACCTCTGAAAGCTGCTGCTGATACGCCCACCTAGACCGGTGAAGCTGACCTCCTGAATGTAGGTGTTGGACCATCGTCAGAGGGTGCTGCCCTCAAGGGTGATGAAGTGACTGATCGTGCTGTTGCGGAACCTGAGCACTGGGAACGTGTCTTCGGCGGCATCCTAAAGATAGATTGAGATAAGGAATCATTATTGAATATGATACGATATCATCAAAGAAGGACAGAACTTTATTCAAAGCAAAGTAAACAATCAATAGATAAGGATTGCAAAACAGATTTTTGGAATATTTCCTAGGTGTGATTGAGTAAACTCTCAGCCTAAATCCTATTCCCTAACGCAGGCTCGTAGCAGTACTCTAGACAAGCACAACTACGAAATCGTACTATTTGCATATCTAGACCTACATGGGCCACCACTAAAAACGTATCGCGATCCGCACCCGGATAATCAGGCACGAATACGTGGTTACGCCCAGCCTACACCGCAGAATCAGCGATAGAACGCTGTCTGGGTCATTTCTAACTATCTAACATCTCAACAATATAATATGGTACCTGTCAATCATCTCAACTTCAAACAGAGGAACAATATGGTATCTCACAAGTATGACTAATCTCAATTACAAAATAAACTAAGGAAGATAATGCACGAATGGAATAGCGAAGGAAAGAATAAGATATAATCCAAAATCGAAAATAATATACTAACTGTGAATCTCCACAAATATAATATTCTAATACAATCTAACACAAATAAACTAGACCTCCTCGGGCTCTGCAACTAAGTCCTCCTGATCTATAGGAGTATCCTCTATAGGTACGCTGTACTGCGGCCCGTAGAATATGGGACACTGCTCTAAAAGCCAGTCATCAGGAAAAATATATCCAGTCAGGATTAGAGCGAAGTACATACCTCTGAAAGCAGTTTTAATAACATAATCAAGCATATAAAACAGATAATAGAAATAAAATACATGATCATTAACATATGAATGAATGAACAATAGATATACAGGTAATATACGAGAATATAGATCAATAATATGATAAAATAACTGCAATCTAGACTAATGTGCCTCAGAATACAAGTTTATTATGTGATCAATTTTGGTGAACATGATCAGGTAAGACGATTACAAGTGAGGTATGTAACCAGAATGTACATGATGTAACAATGGGGCTTTGATCACATAATCAACTCCTACTCTCCCATCCCCAACTAATACCAATGGATCCAATCACGACATGCTACGAACACGAAATATAACCACTGAACACGAGTAGTGGGTGTACACGAATATCATAACTACTGAACATGAGCAGTGGGTGTACATGAATAAGCACACTGAACACGAGCAGTGTGTGAACACAAAATATAAATTAATACCCAATATACACGATGAAATACATGTACATGAGTACCCGCTGAACACGGTAGGGGATAACATCTCCTGACGGGATCAATGTAGTACAAGTCCGTGAAATCACTGTGTCGAAATCAAGTATACAATTCTAGAACATGCATATATATAATATTATGAATTAAAAACTATCAGAGAAATTGACTGGCCTGAAGCCCTGAGCAAGGTGTGTCCCTAGATGCCCAATCTGGTGTCACACAGACCTATATTTGGTATGTTACATCAATACAAGGTTCGAAAATAGAAATAAGTTAATATGATGAAATTCTAAGTCAATAAGTCATTTCTAGGTCAAACCGATCAAATCTATGGTGCAAGTGTCTAACACTACGATACTAAGTCAATACACTATGAAATTAAGCTATACTAGCTAATCTAAGAAACTAAAAGATACTCAAAAAGCCGTATCCTATGATACGCAAGTTTCCGTATATAAAAATAGTAATTTAGATATATGTACAAGTCAATATACTTAATATCTATATCAAAACAATAAAAATATGATACCTTGGCCTTGCACCAATTCGTATCATACCTATCTTGATACCCAAACTCAATACCTTGGGTATCGACCCAATACCTTGGTATCCCAAGGTAATCCAAAACCTCTACATAGCTAATTCATAGAGAAACCCAAAACTATTATACTAATATATGCTAACACTATAATAACCTCACCAATATACTAACTATAACCAAAATCTACTAACAAACATACCTACATACTTAAATATAGCTAATATAACTAATTATCAACATACATTACCTAATAGTATATATGTACTAGAATAACTAAATTAATATATCTTCTACAAACATAAATAACTAATTCATCTAATACCCACCATCCACTATTACAACTAGTATACATAGCTATATATATACTAACTACACCATATAACTACTAACCAAAACCAAGCTAAACTAAAACCTCAATAACCTTGATAACTAATTAACCCAAAACATCAATACCTTGATAAACCCAACTCACTGATACCCAGGAAACTGAAACTCAAACTTGACTGACACTGATACTGCTACTTGTTTCTTCAAGTGTCATGCGGTGGCTTGCTGGTATCGGGCTGCTGCTGCTCTAGGCTCTGAATTTCTGTGCACAACTGTGCACATCACTGTTGTGAATAACTAAAACTGCACAGTGCACAAATCTTGCTGACACTGTTCCCGCTGTTGAAATGGATTTCAGAGCTGAACTGATATTACACTCGAGACTGCAGGGACTCCCTGCAGTTAGCTGCCTCTCTAGCTGCTGATCAAGACGAAGCTGCTCTCTTCATTGTGTCTCAACTAAACTGATACTTCAGGACTGCACTGAACTTGTTGTCTTCCTTGCTGTTGGTTGCACGAGCCAATGCACAGGCTGTGCATTGCTGCATAGCAACTGTGCATTGCTATTGATTGCACTGTGGGTAAACATATTGTTGCCACGCATGTTACTGCCAGCAGTGGCTCGAAGCTTCTGCTCAAGGATGTTGTAGTTGCTTCCTGAGAACCCTCACACACACACAAATAAACACATATACGTATACATTCTCCTCTATAACTGTTATAAATATCAATCTAACTAATGCATATATATATATATATATATATATATATATATACACTCTCTATATGTCTATATCAATATCTATATAGTTATCCAACTCTCTCTCTATATATATATATATATATATATGTACATATACATACTACGCTCTAACATATATATATACAACACTAAACACACACACACACACACACAACACACACAAACACACAAACACACACAAACACACACACACACACACACACACACACACACACACACACACACATATATATATATATATATATATATATATATATATATATATATACACTAATCATATACACTATTATATACATATATATATGACATAAATATTATATAGATATATAAATACTCATACACATATAGAATTAAGAGCAAAACACCAAACACGTAGAGTGCACCGCACCGTATCACACTGACTCTATGATACGCTTGCGATACGGCTCTAACACACAACCAAATGCATCTCGTAGGACACGAGCAAGTCTAATACACTAAATATGAATAATACGTATAGTAATTAGATCAACTACGTGTCCGTGTCACAATGTGATATGCACAAGGCCCCGTGTCGGAGGAAAACTCTAAAAATTAACCCGTTTCGTCAAATTGATGAGATACGGCCTACACGTACCAAATTGTTGACACGACACTAGTGACAAACAAGAAATCATGTCATATTGATTTATTAGACCAATTGACAAATACCACATGTGCCAATCTCAGAACTCTCCTAAAATTTACACCAAATTGCACATAACTTCCACCGTAGGTCTCCGATGAACCTAAAACCAATTCCTATCAGTAGCCTATACATGTGGGTTGGTTTTTCATGGTGAAATCTATGATTTAGAGTCTACTATAAGGGGAAAAACTAAAATTTACCTATTGGGAGATGGATTCCCAATGAAAAGTTTCCAAATGGAAAGTAGCTCATCTCCTTGTAGATCTTGACCTCCTCCTTCTTGCTCCTTGCTCCTTGCTTCTTTCTTGTGGATCCTTGATGTAGAAGCCTCCAATGAAGAATGGGAAAGAAATTTGTGAAGAAATTGGTGGAGGAATGAAGGAAATTGGAAGAGAAAAAACTAGATCTAATGGAATTAGGAATAAAATAAAATGAGGCACTCTCTCTCCTCCCTCTAATGTGGCCGGCCACTACCCCTTATCCAAGCAAGTATGAAATGTCCTAATTACCCCTTGGGGCCTCTCATGAAGAAATTAATTAAGGATGGAAGGTTCTAGTCTAATGGTTTCACTAATTAATATAACCTCCTAATACATGGGTCTATTTCTTGGGCTCATTCTAAACTCATATGAAATGTTGGTTCATGCATCTAATAAATAGTTTAGGTCCACTACAGAAGCCTAAAATAAATCTATAACTAACAATCAATAATAATATAACAAATAAATAATTATGCATGTACAATATTTAAATATAAATAAATCCTAAAATTAAAATATCCATGTCAATTACCAAACTACCCTTAAATAAAAATGTTAGGGTGGCAAGCCTTATATTTGAGACTTGGATATTGTTGCTATTATTGGATGTTGTTATTGTTTAGACTATGTGGTTGATTTAGACTTCTTTGATATCTTATCGTGCTATAGATATGTGATTGAGTATTGTGTTGCTTTAATCATATTGTCCTCCTTTTGGAGTTGAGATACCATTGACATATTTGTTTATATTATAGTGTGAGATAAATTGATAATTAGTTGACTTAGATAGCGTTCTACTGTCGATATTGCGGCGTAGGATGGACATACCCACATACTCAAGTCCCTTTATCGGGTGCAAATTGTGACAAGATCCCCCTGTGGTCGGGCATCAGGTTCCAATCCATCTTCCTCCGGCTCATTACTACACGAAAGTCCGAAAGTGGAATATGATATTCAAAAGTGGGCATAGACATTTTTGTCCCACGGTGGGTGAAGTTCTAGTTCTCTTGTGACTTTCCTAAGTTGGAAATAGACGTAGTCAGCGCATCCCTAAAAAGAAAGTATGGTTTCTTGAAGGCATAATCATTTCCCGCGGTGGCCTTCCCGGAGTTCATTTGACTAAAGAGATAAAATTTGCTCTGGTCAACAATCAGCTTCTGCTTTTCAGACAAAAAATGCCTATCCAGTTAGTTTTGCACGACGACATTTAAGGTGTCGAAGTTCAAACTCAAAGGGACCCGTTCAAGATTGAGAAACAACTCGCCAGAAGGAGTAGTAGGAAAGATCACATTAGAACATAAAAAGAAGTACAAATTAGAAGACTTGTCAAAAATATCGTAATAGAGGCTATGCCTATCAACAGCCCAAAAAGACTTTGCACGGAGATGTCAAGTTTTAACTCGCGCATAATAGACCGACGCATGATAGGTTTTCACCTATATGACAAGCCGTGACCCTCACATGACAGGGCCACGCATTATGGGTTTTCTTATTGCGATTGACTAAGTAAACAGTCTGTGTATGGTCCATATCCATGCGATAAAGACTGAGTAAAATGGCTGCACATGTCTCTTTATCCATGCGATAAGCCATGCAAAGGATGCCTCGGTGTTTTGAGGTGTCATCGTCCCCAGAGGGAACATTGTCTAATTAGAATCGGTGTATTATGGTCTGATTAACCTTAGTGCACATTATTCGCTCTTCGTATGACTATTTTACGTGGATTGAGATACAGTTGACTTAGATACTTTCCCTCTAGACAGGTCTGAGCATATCGTATCAGGTACGTAACTGTACTGATATGAGCATGTGAATAGAAATTTACCAAAATATGATCTTATCCACCACTTCCTTGGCAACTCTCTTGGATTCCTTATTCACCTTTGACTATGTATTTGAACTCGATTACATCTTCCTTGAACTCTTATTATTGTTTTCGTCTTCTCCTATTTCAGAAAGACAATCACTCGTGCTTAACAGAATAGATACATGGATAGTACAATGTAAATACCCCATTGGCAAATCACATTACTAGGTGGTTGCCTTTTGTGATTAAGGGCGTAAAACATGTGATGTATTTTGTATTAAATTTTTTGAGGATTGAATAACACGATTAAATAATTCGAGGAAGTTTTTCTTAAATGTATAGTCTTGTGTGATAGATCGGTAAATTCTAAGTTGGGTAGAAGTTGCATTGTCAACTTAAGCTAAAATTTTATATGAAGGTAAAAATCTTAGACAATGGTTACGAAGGTTATCAAGTAAGATAAGATTGAGAGAATTAAGTCATTTAATTTTAAAAAAATTTAGAAGAAAGATCATGATGATAAGGATTTAACTTTTAAAAAAAGAAGTACATATGGAATGAATTTTGAAATTTGAATATATTGGACCAAATATTTATAGTTTGGGCACGTGATTTAAATTTTAAATATTGAAGGATAAATCATCGATTTAAAATTTAAGGATAAATATAGAATTTTAAACTTGAACATTTGTGCATTGGATTTAAAATTTTATAATTTGAGGATTTAAATTAAATGTTAAATTTTGAATGTTGAATCACCCAGTTGAAAATTTGAGGATGGATATCGAATTGAAAATTTGATGATTACGAAATCCTTAAATTTGAAACTCGAAATAAGATTGGATTGAATAGATTTTTGGTTATTTAAATTCTAGAGGAGATTATGATGGCTTGGATCTTTATTTGGAATTTGATTTGGTTATCTAAACTTTAATAAGGTTATAATAGATTTGGTTAAAATTTAAATTTTAAAATTAAGACGAGATTATGATCGATTGAATCCAAATTTAAACAAGTAATTTTAAAGAGATTACGATGGATTTGATTAAATTTTGTTATTTAAATTTTGAGATATTATGATTGACTTAACTTAGATACGAATTATGAAAAAAAATTGACGATTTCGAGGAGTACAAATGTAGGCATAGTGACTATAAAAAATTTATAAAATAGAGAGACACCCTTTTAGATCATTCAATCATAGAGAGATCAAGGTCGTTCTTGTATCCAAGAAGTGAAAGTTTATCCTCCGTCCTAGCAACACCTCTTCATATTGTGTCATTCATTCCTTTTTTCGTGTCCCTTCTCAACTGCGATTCCATATGTAGCTACTTCATACGTTGGAGTCATTTCGTGCCATATTATCCCACTTAAAGCAGACAGACTGGCCCTTATAATATAATGCATGAATTATATTTTTCTTTCCTGAGTTTGAGGTACGATAATTCGTACATGACCTTTCCCTACCACTTGTCTTCTCTTATTTTTGGAATCTTTGTAAGTTTAGTAGAATGTAACATTCGCTAATTTTTTTCTAATTTAAAATAAATTGGTTTAATATTTTTTATATATATTTTGGGGTTACAAATAGCTAATATTGAATAGTAAAAATAATAATCGTTTATTAAAAAATATTAATAATATTAGGTAATAGTAATATACTAGCAATAATAATAATAATTAGTAAAATGGTAATGATGATAATAATCATAATAAAATATATTTGATAAAGATAATTAATAATAACAACATTAATAATAAAATTTAATTCTAACTTAATCCCCCCTCCCCCCCCCCCGCGTACAATTTCTGACCCGCTCACCCGCTCCCTATTCTCTCGTTATCTCCCTATATATAGAAATCGATATCAAAACCCTAACCTAATCTCAAACCCTACCCTAACCTCCGGTGTGTGACCTCGCACTTCCATGGCCCGTCGCCGCCCCGCCGATGACTTCGCTGGCCGCCCACGCGCCCACGCGCATACAGCGCGACCCCATCCGTAGCAGCAGCCAGCGGTGTCAGGCCGACTTCACGATGTCATTTCTCCCTCGTCTTGTAACCGTTTTGTATGTCATCTTTTTCGGTACATTCACAACATAAACACCTTCATCCCCCTTCAAGTAGAATAATTTTTAACTGTCTAGATTGATCGAAAAATTGACCCAAAGTCGATGAAAACCGCTCTCGGAATAGTAGAGAAATCAGTCCATGACCCCGTCTTTCGAGACGCGTAACTTTCTTCACAGTTGGAGAAACATCGAACCAATTCCACCATCGCGTATACAACCTCACTGACTACAAATCCCATCAAAATAGTTTAATTTAATTTATAGTTTTTAGACATTAAAAATTAGGTTCAAAATTACGAAAAACTTATTTTAAAAACTTGAAAGTTAGCGATACGGAGTGCGTTCCGATAAACCGGACCACCTAATCACGTACCATTTGCACACAAAAATGCGTATGGTATATCCTGACGTATGGACTTTCGCGGAAGTTGATTTGGACTAGTGTGCACACTGGAATCAACCAGTATTTGTAAAATTTCTCCCACATCTATGTTTTACAAATTACCCTATTAGTTTGTGTGTGCTACTCGGATCGACAAGAAACTTGCACCAACGGATCCTTGGAATCATGCTGGTCCTGTGACCCAAGTTTCGCACAATTCCGAGACAGTTGACCAAACCGCCTATTTGCAGGCCGCACGGTTTGACTTGAAGGGCAAATTTGTGATCGGCTCACTGGAATTCAAAATTAGACATACCGTTGAGTTCGTATCGTCATTTAGGATTTTTTTGACCTATAATTTGTCCCATTTAGGGACTTTGACCCCTGTCACATTTTTCGGTGCAAAGTGGCCCACATGTGGACCCGCTGACCCAAAATTATCGTTTTGCCCCTATGTTCAAATTAGACGAAAGGGTAGAGTTTTTTTGACTATCTTACTGATTCAGGAGATATTAGTGATGTTTATTTTAGCATCCGAAAATGTTCGTTTGGAGCCTGCAGTTTTTGATCCCTTGTGCTTGACGTCTGGATGCCTATATTACACAAATTGCTTACCAGACATGTATACATTACAATAATACTGTTTAGTTATATACCTTTATTGCATATTCATTTTTTTGTTATTTATTTCCATTTATTTTTTTATATAAACTACACGTCCGAGAATAACTTGGGTGCAACGACTGTTGCATCGTCTTTTATCTTTATTTATATTATGCATATTGACCTAGAGTTAAGAGACCACCCCATAATTTTGAGGCATCTTATGTTTCATTGTTCGTGACACATCTGTTACATGAGTGTGAGTCTCATGTAGGGCACGAACTTGCGTGATGGGTTGGCCATATGTACATATGGGAAGTGCGATAGGGAATAACTGCTAATAAATTTGCATGCTAGAAGACTTAGAAGTTATTAGAGGTATCATCTTGTCATGAATGTGACTTAAATAGAGCATGGAGTAGGGAGAACAACAAGAAAGGCGTTTGGGCTCCTTTACACTTTCTCTTTTGTAACCCGTATGCACCACCGGAGATGCATGGTCCGATGACCATTATATTATTTACAGGCGGCCTCTAACGTCCGAGAGACATTATATTTTTTGGGCTCTTGATTCTCCGGGTGAGTCACGTCAATCCTATTTTTATCCAGATAGCCCATGTGTTGGAAAGTTGTTCTCAAAAGTGCATTCACATAGGCGATTATGCGACCCTTTGGATGTTTATTTTCAGTACATTATTGGCATGTTTCTATGTATCTTGTTACATTTCTCTGAGGACCTGGTCTCTTTCTAGGTATAGAGGAGTATTCTCAGGAGTACGGACCTGGGCCTGACGCATCATTCAATATTGTTGAGGTCTTACCTTCGGAGTACCAGTGATTACTTCATTATTGATGGATATCTTAGTTGTAGTTTCTTTTATCTGACATTATTTTATATTGGGGTTATGATCTCCTCTATCATTTTAGTTTTTATATAGTCAATGGGCAGTGGATTTGTCTATACCCGACTATTATACTTTTCATACTTCGTACCTGAGACTTCTTTAGTTATTTATTTTGATATTTTTTTACTGTGTTATGGATGAGATATAGATGTCTGTGACTTGTGTTGACAATATATTTACCACTTATGAATTAATATTCATATTACAGCGTACGTGTGTATTATGGTTTCTATATATTGGTGTTGCTATATACATACGGCTGGCATGCTACGTATTCCTAGTCCTACGTATTTTGGGACTTGGGTGTGACACTCGTCTTCGGCAGCATCCTAAAAATAGATCGAACAAGAAGAAGTCGAATAAGGCACAAGACACGATATTATCAAAGAAGGACAGTAATATTCAAGAATCAAATATTTAGAATGATATGAATGGCAAAATTAAAGGTAAAGCAGGGTCAGGAACAACAAATCTCTTTATGATAAACATATCCATTTTGCAAGTTCGTTGGCAAGGCGACCGAAGGCGACCGTGCCGGGAGGTGATAGAAGCGCTAAGTGCGAGGAAATCAAAACTGCCCTCTTCCAGCTCGAGCTCACAGACCTCTCTGAGTCAATTCCAAATGGAACTCCAATCTTTCCCCTTTCGAATCAGGGCTTAACAACGCCTTGACCAGGCCCCCGTCAATTCCTTTAGTTTCATTCTTGGGAACGTACTCCCCAGGCGGGATACTTAACGCGTTAGATACAGCATTGTACGGGTCGATACGCACAACGCCTCTTGTTTTGGCACGGCCTAAAGACCTATGTCATGCTTACCCCTAAGCGGGAAGGTACTCGTTGGCCTGCTCAGTGAATAGCCCTGATAGAATCCCTCAAATGGATGAAACTCTGCCTCACTGAAGAGGACTTAAACACAACAACAGAAGTAAGAAAAACAAACAGAATCAAAGTCAATAGCATCCGGACAGATCTTTCCCCGAAAGTAGAACATAAACCTAAAAGAATTAAAAGAGCCCATTCAGGAACAAGAAAATGACATCGTGATTTTCATCTCGACGAAACAATACATGGTCGCCCCCCCGTCCTTTCTTTCTCTCGGTCCCACCCACTCTCAAATATATAGCTAACTATCTACATTAACAAATACACTAAACTAACACTTAATAACTAAACCAATTAAACTAACTACACTACTAGTCATATATACTAACCATCTAGTTATACTACAACCACTAACCAATAACTTAGCCAATTACCTTACCTTGGCACTAACCTTCTAGTTGATATCTTGATACCAACACTGTGATACCAACTCAATACCTATATTACCTATTTAACTGGACACTTAGTATCTTGAGATACCACACTAATATTTGGTACATGAGGTACTCAAATACCCAATACCTTGAATCTATCTAATACCTTGGTTGTATCCCAAATACCTTAACGATAGGATAATACCTTGGTCAAAGGGTCAATACCTTGGCTTTGAGCCAAAATCATACCCCGTAACCTAGTTCCTTAGGTTGTATCTTAATATCTACCCCATATCATGATACCTACCTGATACCTTAAATAACTCCTTCCTTGGTATCATCTAAACCAATAACTTACTAATACACTACCCCTCACTATACCTCACACACACTCAAACTTGCACTACACTAACACTCACTAACTTGCCTCCTTACCCTCACACTTGCACTAAGTTACATGCTAGTACTTAAGCTATGCCAACACTCAAATTCTCACAACTCCTCACTATCACACTGCACTTGCACTATAATGTCCTGAACACCTAATCCTTATTGCTGACTGCTTGTATCAATGCAGCAACAGTTGCTTGGCCAGCACAGGCCTGCTGCATCCTCTCCCTCAACTGCCTAGTAGTTGCAGCAAATGTCCTCAATCCAACTCCTAATTCTGACACAAGCAGTAGGTTTTAGACTCTTTTCTTTTGATTGAATGCCAAGTGCAATTCTCTCTCTCTCTCTCTCTCTCTCTCTCTCTCTCACTGGCAGTTGTTGTATGACCTAAGCCCCGAGCTTCCTAAGTGCTACTGCTGCCGTATTGCTCAACTAATTCCCCCTCTAATACCTGAACCCGAGTTCAGTTACTCAGTTGCCTGCACCCCTCTATGAAACTTGACACTGTGCTCCCTGCTAGAGCTGTATCTACATGTGCTTGCAGTGTTGTTACAACCTGTTGTTAGCAGATGCAACCTCAACTGCAGATGCATGCAGTCACTGCACACTGTATCTATACTGATTTTGTACTACACACTAAGTAATACAGTCTACATGAAACTTCTGCACCACATCACCTCCCTAAACCTGAGCCCGAGAGCTAAGAACCCCCTTCCAACCTGTAAAAACCTGAAGCTAAGCTCCATTGCACTATTGTAAGTAATAACTTACCTGCAAACTGTAGAACTCCCTTCCTTGCTGTATACAGATGTGCAAGTGCACATCACAGTGCACCCTACAGCCTGATACCAACTGCCCATAGTGCACCACACTACTCTAGGTGGTACACTGACCTCTCTAAGTCGAGAGCACCACGAATCTAGTGTGATCACTCCTCAACCACACCAACACACTCCAAACAACCCATCATAAATAATTCATCAAACAATCAAGGTGCAATATTCCATGATACTCACTAAAAACTATGATACTCTCATGATACACTCAAGATACTCCTTGCTCGACTGATACCTGTTACTACCCCATTTCCAGAGCAGTATACTTGATGATAAGCCATGACAACAACCAAGCCACGTGAAACCAAGTGAAGCCAGGTAAAGCCATGTACAACCATGTGAAGCCAATTCCATCCAGGTGAAGCCAAATAAAACCAAGTCAAGCCACGTCCGATGAAGCCATGTAAAGTCATGCCAAGTCAAGTCCAGTCAATCATGTCATCATGTGTAGCCGGGCAAAGCCGAGTGAAACCGATTAATGCCAAGTCAAGTCATCTAAAGTCATGTAAGTTTATGGCTAGTTAGTTCAAGTCATCGTATGTCCAAGCAAAAGCCAGATGAATCAAAATAAAATCACAAAAACCAAAAATTCCTAAAGAAAGAGCACAATCGGTATACCGTCGGAACATTCCAGTACACCATCGGTATACCGGTCCTGATATTGATAAAACACAGTAAGTCAGGATTCCAATAAATTGGTATACCGTCGGTATACTTTAGTATACCGTCGATATACCGTTCCAAGTAGGCACGAAAGGTTATGGAAAATAAAGTTTCACAAATCTGTATACCGTCGATATACGGTAGTATACCGTCAGTATGCCGACCAAGACAAATATCCTGAAGTCGGTTAACAATGTCGGCAAGGATCGGTATACTGTCGGTATACTGTAGTACACCGTCGGTATGCCGATAAGGTTCACAGAAAATATCTAGAAATTTAAGTCGGTCAAAATCAGTATACAGTCGGTATACTGTAGTATACCGTTGGTATGCCGGTTTCCAAGGATAAACATGGTTAAAGTCAAGTCTAATTTTCGGGACCCAAATCAACCCCGAAAATTACCAGAACCAAGTCTAAAAAGAAGTTAAGTCTAGGGTATTCACAACATGGACTAAATCTCACGGTCATAACTCCGATACCATTTTCGTTACCGAGTTACCAAAAATGAACGAAACAAGATTCTACTAGAAATCAAAATCGAGATGGTCAAAAGGCTAAAAATCACAAAATGAACAATAATAGTAAAGCAAGTCTAAGCTAAAAAACAACAACCAAAGCTCCAGGAAACTAAAATACCAGAAATTAAAAGAAGTTCACGAAATCGGTAAGATGTAGTTGCCTAAAGCAAGCTCCCAGCCTAAACCTTCTAGTCCACCACCACGAAGGGGTTCAGAAACCAAACTATAGGTCTCAAGACCAAGCTCTAAGCTTGAGAGAGAAATAAACAAGAGAAGAGAGAGAAAGAGAAAAAGAAAAAGAAAAAGAAAGAAAGAGAAAGAGAAAGAAAGAAATGAAATGAACGCAAGTACTATTTATAGTAATATACTAGCAATAATAATAATTAGTAAAATGGTAATGATGATAATAATCATAATAAAATATATTTGATAAAGATAATTAATAATAACAACATTAATAATAAAATTTAATTCTAACTTAATCCCACCTCCCCCCCCCCCCCCGCGTACAATTTCTGACCCGCTCACCCGCTCCCTATTCTCTCGTTATCTCCCTATATATAGAAATCGATATCAAAACCCTAACCTAATCTCAAACCCTACCCTAACCTCCGGTGTGTGACCTCGCACTTGCATGGCCCGCCGCCGCCCCGTCGATGACTTCGCTGGCCGCCCACGCGCCCACGCGCATACAGCGCGACCCCATCCGTAGCAGCAGCCAGCGGTGTCAGGCCGACTTCACGATGTCATTTCTCCCTCGTCTTGTAACCATTTTGTGTGTCATCTTTTCCGGTACATTAACAACATAAATAACTTCATCCCCCTTCAAGTAGAATAATTTTTAACTGTCTAGATTGATCGAAAAATTGACCCAAAGTCGATGAAAACCGCTCTCGGAATAGTAGAGAAATCAGTCCATGACCCCGTCTTTCGAGACGCGTAACTTTCTTCACAGTTGGAGAAACATCGAACCAATTCCACCATCGCGTATACAACCTCACTGACTACAAATCCCATCAAAATAGTTTAATTTAATTTATAGTTTTTAGACATTAAAAATTAGGTTCAAAATTACGAAAAACTTATTTCGAAAATTTGAAAGTTAGCGATACGGAGTGCGTTCCGATAAACCGGACCACCTAATCACGTACCATTTGCACACAAAAATGTGTATGGTATATCCTGACGTATGGGCTTTCGCGGAAGTTGATTTGGACTAGTGTGCACACGGGAATCAACCAGTATTTGTAAAATTTCTCCCATATCTATGGTTTACAAATTACCCTATTAGTTTGTGTGTGCTACTCGGATCAACAAGAAACTTGCACCAATGGATCCTTGGAATCATGCTGGTCCTGTGACCCAAGTTTTGCACAATTCTGAGACAGTTAACCAAACCGCCTATTTACGGGCCCCACGGTTTGACTTGAAGGGCAAATTTGTGATCGGCTCACTGGAATTCAAAAATTGGACATACCGTTGAGTTCGTATTGTCGTTTAGGATTATTTTTGACCTATAATTTGTCCCATTTAGGGACTTTTACCCCTGTCATATTTTTCGGTGCAAAGTGGCCCACATGTGGACCCGCTGACCCAAAATTATCGTTTTGCCCCTATGTTCAAATTGGACGAAAGGATAGAGTTTTTTTGACCATCTTACTGATTCAGGAGATATTAGTGATGTTTATTTTAGCATCCGAAAAATATTCGTTTGGAGCCTGTAGTTTTTGATCCCTTGTGCTTGACGTCTGGATGCCTATATTACACAAATTGCTTACCAGACAAGTATACATTACAATAGTACTGTTTAGTTATATACCTTTATTGCATATTCATTTTTTGTTATTTATTTCCATTTATTTTTTTATATAAAACTACACGTCCGAGAATAACTTGGGTGCAACGACGGTTGCGTCGTCTTTTGTCTTTATTTATATTATGCATATTGACCTAGAGTTAAGAGACCACCCCATAATTTTGAGGCATCTTATGTTTCATCGTTCGTGACACATCTGTTACATGACTGTGAGTCTCATGTAGGGCACGGACTTGCGTGATGGGTTGGCCATATACATATGGGACGTGCGATAGGGAATAACTGCTAATAAATTTGCATGCTAGAAGACTTAGAAGTTATTAGAGGTATCATCTTGTCATGAATGTGACTTAAATAGATCATGGAGTAGGGAGAACAATAGGTAAGGCGTTTGGGCTCCTTTACACTTTCCCTTTTGTAACCCGTACGCACCACCGGAGATGCATGGTCCGATGACCATTATATTATTTACAGGCGGCCTCTAACGTCCGAGAGACGTTACATTTTTTGGGCTCTTGATTCTCCGGGTGAGTCACGTCAATCCTATTTTTATCCAGATAGCCCATGTATTGGAAAGTTATTCTCAAAAGTGCATTCACATAGGCGATTATGCGACCCTTTGGATGTTTATTTTCAGTACATTATTGGCATATTTCTATGTATCTTGTTACGTCTCTCTGAGGACCTGGTCTCTTTCTAGGTATAGAGGAGTATCCGCAGGAGTACGGACCCGGGCCTGACGCATCATTCAATATTGATGAGGTCTTACCTTCGGAGTACTAGTGATTACTTCATTACTGATGGATATCTTAGTTGTAGTTTCTTTTATCTGACATTATTTTATATTGGGGTTATGATCTCCTCTATCATTTTAGTTTTTACATAGTCAATAGGCAGTGGATTTGTCTATACCCGACTATTATACTTTTCATACTTCGTACCTGAGACTTCTTTAGTTATTTATTTTGATATTTTTTTACTGTGTTATGGATGAGATATAGATGCCTGTGACTTGTGTTGACAATATATTTACCACTTATGAATTAATATTCATATTACAGCATACGTGTGTATTATGGTTTCCATATATTGGTGTTACTATATACATACGGCTGGCATGCTACGTATTCCTAGTCCTACGTATTTTGGGACTTGGGTGTGACACTCGTCTTCGGCAGCATCCTAAAAATAGATCGAAAAAGAAGAAGTCGAATAAGGCACAAGACACGATATTATCAAAGAAGGACATTAATATTCAAGAATCAAATATTTAGAATGATATGAATGGCAAACTTAAAGGTGAAGCAGGGTCAGGAACAACGAATCTCTTTATGATAAACATATCCATTTTGCAAGTTCGTTGGCAAGGCGACCGAAGGCGACCGTGTCGGGAGGTGATAGAAGTGCTAAGTGCAAGGAAATCGAAACCGCCCTCTTCCAGCTCGAGCTCACAGACCTCTCTGAGTCAATTCCAAATGGAACTCCAATCTTTCCCCTTTCGAATCAGGGCTTAATAATGCCTTGACCAGGCCCCCGTCAATTCCTTTAGTTTCATTCTTAGGAACGTACTCCCCAGGCGGGATACTTAACGCGTTAGATAAAGCATTGCACGGGTCGATACGCACAACGCCTCTTGTTTTGGCACGGCCTAAAGACCTATGTCATGCTTACCCCTAAGCGGGAAGGTACTCGTTAGCCTGCTCAGTGAATAGCCCTGATAGAATCCCTCAAATGGATGAAACTCTGCCTCACTGAAGAGGACTTAAACACAACAACAGAAGTAAGAAAAACAAACAGAATCAAAGTCAATAGCATTCGGACAGATCTTTCCCCGAAGTAGAACATAAACCTAAAAGAATTAAAAGAGCCCATTCAGGAACAAGAAAATGACATCGTGGTTTTCATCTCGACGAAATAATACATAGTCGCCCCCCGTCCTTTCTTTCTCTCGGTCCTACCCAGGCCCCTCTGGGGTAATAAAGAAATGGATCAAAAAAGGGGACTTCTGCTACGGGCTTCCCTAGTCAATTTCCTAAGCCCATCTTTTTCCGTCCATCTTCGGTTTTCAGTTCGTTCTTTTTGCCGGTTGGTTTCATTATCACAAAGCCGCCCCAAAATTAGCTTGGTTCCAAGACGTAGAATCCATGTTGAATCACCACTTAGCGGGTGATTGAAGTTTTCTAGTTGTGATTGAGTATATTCTCATCATATATCCTATAGTAGTCTCGTAATAGTACTCCAAGTCTGAGTCATACTACGATATCGCACTAGTTGCGACCTAGACCTTCATGGGCCACCATAAAAATGTGTCACGACCCATACCAAAAAATTGGGCATGAGTGGTGGGTACATCCAGCCTACGCCGCAACATCGATGGTAGAATATTGTCTAGGTCACAATACTATCTATCATAACTCACAATAATATATAACCTGTCAATGGTATCTCAACTCTATAAGGAGGACCAGGTGCATATAAGATAATGTTGAAACATATACTCGATCACAATACAATCTATAGGAAGATGAATGGCACGATAAAGATATAAAAATGATATAAAGGAGTTCCAACACATAAGTTTAGAGATAAATATCTCACACAATAACAATAAGTCTAAGAGTCTAGAACCTCAATCTTAAATAAAACTCAGAAGCAATCACAACTCAATATATCAAGGCAGGAGACATATCCAGTACAATGTAATCCACTAGCTAAGTCACTACTAATGTCTCATCTATAGGAAGTGGCTCCTCCTGAAGCTCCAAAATATACCCATCATCTACTCCTGGTCCATAATAAATGGGACAAAAGTCCTCGAGATTATCTAAAAAATATTACCCAGTCAGGATTGGAGCGAAGCACAAACACTAATAGCAATTCCAATTATATTAATAAAAACTATAAAGTAGTGAGTAAGGAATATACATGATGGAATAAAATACTAGAATATAAGAAAAACTAGTGAGACAATCATCAAAGCAAAGTGAAATAACTAGCAATGAATATACTGGTAAAAGTAATCAGTGAAAGCAGATAAATGTCAATACTAGCAATGTATGAACTGAAAGTAGAGAATAAAAATACTGGCTAAGTATCTTGAAATATTAGTTTACTATGTGATCGGCTTGGGACTATATCAGGCTTGTTATATATGATTGGCTATGATACATGTGAGGTCTAGCTAACCATCTAGTTAGTTATGATGCGAGCAATGTCACGCCCCGATCTCCCGCAGGCTAATCTGCCGTCCCCGCAAGGCGAGAATCACCCGTCAGCGCTCCCGTGGAACGATCGCTTGACCCATCCGGGTTTGATGCCGTACGAGCGTGAGTTGTGCCTGTGCAAGGTCGTGGTTCATTGGCTGGCGGTAAGAGGTTTAAGACACAGGATCACACAGATTTGTCCGAGTGCAGCGGAAGTATAAACGCATAACGATTTCGTAACAAGTTTACTGAGCCGACAATAGCGGAAGCATTGAATAACACAAGTTGAACTAAAACTCTTTTATTGATATAAACAAGTGTTACAGGTGGCGCTTGGCCGAGATTATAATTTTCTCAGATCTCTCTATATAAAACAGTAAAAGAATGCTAAGTGGCTACATTTGTTCAGACAATGTTCAGGCGATGTTCCAACATTATGTCTTGTATATGTGCTTCAGTTCCAAACGCAGCGCTCCAAGGCTCCAGAGTGAACTCCACGCCTTAGCACGCACGAAGGAGGCATCCGCACCGAACGAGGTTCTCCCACACCCTGCAAACGACCTGGTGGATTATCAGTACATTGAATGCACTTGTGGGGAGGCTACTCGCCCGCTCGACAAAACCAAATACGTAAACATAGGTTTCGTGCACCAACTATTATGTTGTCTTGCTAGTTGCCTTAGGATCAATTTTATGGCAAGGTTAAATAGCCTAACTCGTGTGGCCATGCGCCGTACGATATAAGAGAAAATACGGCGAGACTTACCAACTTACCATTTGTCCTTCCCTGTCCAAGGCAAACCAAGTTAGATTTCAAGCACGAGCAGGTATAATCAATTAGGGGCAATAACTTATGCAAACACTATGTTATGAACGAGACTATGTTTTGGATGCACGAGTTACTCTGATTATCAAGTATGTTGCATAAGATGATCAAGTGCTCTTTATGCACAAGTGTTGTTATACCATGATCGTTCAGGTGTTCAGTTATTTCCGATGTGATGCAAAGACTCACATGTGGATAGCCGCTAAGCGAGGATGACTTATCTATATGAACAAGAGGTCGTTGGCATAGCTATAAAGGTCAAGTTATAGTCTCGGGACGGTTAGGTGTATGAGGTCTTGTATCGCTACACGTCACCTTCGCCCAGGACGGTATGGAGTGAGACGCGAGGCCAAGGGGGCGTTCACTCCATGCCGCCCACAAACATGCGACTATTACGGAGTTCCATCCGGATCAGATCGGTGCCGGTGCCCCGACAACCGTCCGCAGGAACTTGAACAATCAATACCTTGTGCACAAGTTGTCCACGACATGCAGGTCAGGGTCTTTCTAAATCCATGGCATGGGATAATAATCTATGATTCTTGTTCTGAACCGAGCAATTGCTCCAAAACCTGTGATTCTTGTTCAGATGTAAACTTGATATGATTATCTTCCAGATGTAGACTTGATATGATTCTTGTTATGTGTTCATCTTGCCCTGATGCATGCCCCTGGTTCGGGGATTGCCTTGGAAACCTAACGGTCCCGGATACTTGCAGGTTTATTTGCACAGGAGGACTATTCGATATTCTTCTGGCTGACTCAATGCATGAACAATACGCGATAGTGTAGTTGGCTGTGGCATAATCTCATTATGGTGAGCATTGAGTCGAGACAACATTACAAGTTAACATATAAGCAGGCAAGCATGCATTCATAAGGAAAACTTGAACATTTGCGTCCGCTCGGGCCCGAAGGTAAGCCGTGGAGTGAAACCGTATAGGGACTTCTCGAGCGATATTTATCTAGGGTCGTGCAGTGTAACAATGAAGTAGTGCACAACAAAGTATAAAATATTCATATCGGTCTACTTGAGGCATAGCCGGGTCCAGTTGCACAAGGCAAATAAAGCATATGAGGGTTTGAATATAAGCAACGTTTCATTTTCATGTTCTAACATAAGCAATACAAGTTAGAATTATTCCCTTAGCTAGGTGCGTTGTATTCTTATTAGCATGCAGGGGGTGATTCACCTAGCGACTAGCATGTATCATTCCATATTTTAAGTGTGTTGGCTAAGCAAAGACAAGTTCACCGTAGCCACCCACCTTAGCGATAATTTACCTCGATTGAGCGATACGTCGAGCGAGCTTCTGAAAGCCTAAGTCGAACTCCTGAAGGGAAAAGTCTGGATACCCTTTACCTCAAATGAGTATTCTCGCCTGAGCAAGGCAGGTAGCGTGTCACGACCCGCACCCGGTTTAGGGGCACGAGTGCGTGGGTACGTCCAGCCTACGCCGCAGCATCGGCGGTAGAACGCTGTCTAGGTATTGATACTATCTAACTAATGTCACGCAATTATCCAATCTCCATTAGGAGGCACGGATGACACAAATAAATGAACATATACTCAATCACAGACTAACAGCACGATAAGATTTCGAATAATAAACTAAAATTAAACACAACACAAGTCCACAAGAATAACTTAACAATATCCAAGAATTATCAAAATGCCGGAGACAAATCCGGTACCAAATAGACTGTTAAAAGAACTAACTATGAATAATAATTCCGACTAGACTTCCAGAATCAACTACTACCAAGTCTGCAGCTACTCACCATAAGTGTCGGACAGCGGTCATCTAAGGCATAGTCTGGAAAAATGTTTCCAGTCAGGAAGGAGCAAAGCACAATCTCAAATAACAGTTCCATTAATTGATAATGTCTATAATACAATAAAACATGTCATGCTAGCTACTGAGAAGACAGTGAAATAAATGAAATGGCAATTTTTTAAGAGAGACAGGCAATATGATATAGTCATTGCATGTATGGAAATAAAAGAACAAGGAACAGTATCATATACGGGTGATGTAGTATATGATTAAAAATAAAGAACTGAATCTATTCTAGGTGTTTTGAAATAGTAGTTTCGAAATGTGATCGGCTTGGGAACATGTACAGTAGCTACAGGGCCTGGCTAATCATGGGTGAAGAGCATGATTAACACTTACAGTTGTTATACTACAATAAGAGGTTATGATCACATTTCTTACTAACTACTTCCCCGCCCCCAACTAGTACTGTGGATCCAACCATGACACGTCACGATACACGAGCAAGTAAAGTCTATCATGTACGGTGTCTAAATATACATGTCGTGTACAATGTCAATACGATAATTAAGGTAACATCTCATGACTGCAGATCCAAGCTATACTAGTCCGTGTAGCACAGTGTCAAAGATTCAGTTGTAACATTTCAAGATCATTGAACTTATAGCAATTATCAAGAATTGGAAATTATCAGAGAATGTACTTGCCTTGGTCCTTAGCTGGTATTTATGGATGTCCTGTTCCAGAGTATCCCCTGGGTAAAACCAACAGTCCTATAAACACATTACAAGCAAAACCACATTTGCATCAGATGCTACACTAACACACAGTCTATAAACACTGGCCTCAGGGCCATGTCAGACAGGGCACTAGTCAACTAGGGTCATCTAGTATATTCACTAATTAAACGTAGTATTATTAATAATATAATACATAAATGTAGGGTTATACCAAATTCTATACAAAATATGTATAGGTGTATACTCCTAACAGAAGATGTATTATCTATATATATAGGAAAAATATTCATAACACATATACATTTATATGTACAACTACCAAAGTTATATATATATATATACAAAAGAATATATATATATATACTAATTATATATATACTAAATTACAATTACCAACATATACTGAAATACCGATATACATACATACCAATTTACATGTACTAGAATACGTAGATATATATATCTACCAAATTATATTAAATATATACACATATACTTATACATATGCATATGAACTAAAATACGTTTTTTTATTAAACATACCAAAATAAATATCAATTACCAAAAATACGTATTTACCCATTTATACAATTATACCAAAATACGTAATTGCATATGTATACATTTATACCAAAATATGTATTTTATTACATATATATCAATACTGTTTTATATATATATACTATATATATTTACCAAAATTATATTTATACCAAAATAATATTTATACTATATTCAGGTAATTATACCAAAATAATATTTATACTATATTCAGGTAATTATACCAAAATAATATTTATAACACTTACATTAATTAAATACATATAAATACATATACATTAATACCTACATATACTAAATTAAATATGCAAATTTTACATTAACTATATATATACATTACTAATAGATTTCAGAATATACTAACATATACACAGTATATATATAATCATATACCAATTAAATACATACATTGAAAACATGCTACGTATATATATAAAATACATATGTTAATCATTAATTTAAATTACATAAATTTCATATACATTAATTAATAAATGCTATACATATTTATGTATTTAAAACATTAATTAGATAATGATATTTATATACATATACGTATATACGTATATATATAAATATATACATACATATATATATATATATATATATATATATATATATCCATATATATATTAACTAAAGAAGAAAGAGGGAGAGAGGGAGAATACTTACAGAGGGGAGGGCTGCTTGCCGGCCGGAGAGATCGCCGGAGTACAGCAGGGAGGAGCTCGCAGAGATGCAGGGGAGGAGCAGTCGCTGTCCGGACTGGGCAGGGGCCGCCGGGGTCGCAGCGGGTCGGAGTGCGCAGAGGGAGCAGCGGCTCGGGCCGGTTCAGAGGGGCGCCGGAGTTGATGGGAAGAGGGGGAGCGCCGGCGCCGGAGTTGTAGACGATGGTGGTGGTGGGAGTTGTAGATGGTGGTGAAGGGAGAGGAGAGCCGCCGGACGCCGGACGCCGGACGCCGGAGACGCAGAGGGGGATGGGAGTAGCCGGACAGGGACTCGGCGCCGGAGTAGCCGCCGGACAGGTGAGAATGGAGGGAGGACACAGCAGGGTCCGCCGGCGCGAGGGGGCTCGGGAACAGCCGGGGTGGCTGCCAGCGGGCCGGGCAGTCGCCGCGGGGAGCCGCCGGGGATCGGCTCGGGAGATGTCGGCCGGTGCACAGGGTCGGGGGAGAGCACAGTAAGTTTTCCCCCCCCTTTTAAGAGTTTGAAAAAGAGAGTTTGAATTTCAAAATTAACCAAGAAGAAAGGAAAAGAAGAAAAATACAAGGAAGGGAGGAAAGAGAAGAAGAGAGGAAGAAGAAGAAAAGAAAAGAGGAGAAGTGGGGAAATTTTCCAACGTAGGAGAGAGGGAGGCTTGTGAGGGTGGAGTTTTCTAGGATGCATAGGGATTAGGGTTTGAGGGTACAAGGCATTTAATAGGGAGAGAGTGTATTGGAATGAAGGGTTGGGATTCCATCCCTTGAATGGGTGGCTAGGATTGAACATGAAGGGAATTATTCATGGAGAATGAGGGTGAGATTAATTAAATAATATTGGGTTCCCTCATTGGTTAAAAATAATTAGGTGTTGGCACCTACAATTGAACAATTGCAACTTAGCCCCTTAATTTCGGGAAATTGCACAACCACATGAAATGACGAAAATTGGGCGGGCGATTCGGGGTCCGATGTTCTGTAGGGTCAGGGGACGCTGTAAGATGGTTATGGGCTGAATTTGGAGGGCACTGGAATTAATTTGTGATTTTAAAATCAGATAAAATGGTATCCTCAATTTAAATAGAATAAAATGCAAGTTGGGTTCAACAATTGATTAGGAGTACTTGGGGTCAAAATCAGATCAAGTCATCAATACCAATATTGAAGAAGACTCAGAACAGAACATTACCCTAATTTGGGTCGCACGAAAAAATAGGTCAAGATGGCCTCCAATTTCGATTGGAACGCACAACGATAAAAAATAGGAAATTAAAAATAACGTCCGCGACGATTTTTGTGCGGCCAGAAACAATGCACAAAGAGCATAATTATGAGTTGCAAAAATAGCGGAATTGAAGGCGGGCATGTCTAGGACAAGATTGTGAAATTTGTTGGAAGACAAAAGTCTGGATAGTGCTCCAAATATCGAAGCAAAGGCAATAGCGCAAAATATTAAATAAAATACAGTAATTAATTACAAACTCCAATAAATTAATTCTAAAATAAAACAATTAACCTCAAAATTTCATAATTCGGGCAGGTGCTATCTACTGGCTTCTAGGTCAGTCTGCTAGCTAAATAAAATAATTAACACTGCATCTAATACTATAATTATTTACACATCACACATAATAACTATTTAAATCAAATATATTATTATGCAATTAATTAATGGTAAATAACATAATAGTAAATATTGTAAAAATTCAAAAATACCCCTGTTTCAGAATGTGGTAGTGACAAGTCTACCCACCTTAAAAGAATTTCGTCCTCGAAATTTAAAATCCTCCTACTAGTGTTTAAATCATACACATTATTATTTCCCTCAAAATTTAAATTTATCATCCATGAAATCTTTTAATAATCCACAATGTCCTTTCGCAAATTCAAAATTTTACAATTGTTGCATAACCTGAAAAATCCTCAAAGAAAAATCAAAGTCCATCCGAATTTCCTTGAAAGTTTTTGTTAATAATTCAGTACTTAAAATACTCAACAATATGATATTTAAGGATTCTCCAAATGCAACATCCAATATAACATTTTATAATTCATAACTTGCAATCAAATAATTTAATGGCAATCTCCTTAATTTCCTCAAATTCTAATGATAACCTCAATCATATAATATCCTTCCTGGAATTAATACATCATAAATTCTGCCATATTAAATTCCTAACCCTCTATTTACATCAATGTTTATCCTCGTTTTTTTTTTTTTTTTTTTTTTTTTTTTTTTAAATCCTCGATTGTTTTATTTATTCATTTATTACCATCAAAATTAAATTCCTCAAATCATATAATCATGAACTACTCCATATTGTTATTTCACAATGAATTCTCTCAAAAATTCTATAAATTTCTTATCCTTAAAATAAATCAAATCCCATTCTTATCACAATATCCTCCAAAATTTTAAGTTAATAACGAAATACAAGAATTTAACATTCAATCCTCTAATTGAACTCTAATCAATGCATATTTCAAAAATTGAATCTCGTCCCAAATTTGAATTCAACACTAATCCATTTGTGTTCTTATCCCTCGATTTTTTTTTTTCCACATAATATGCAACGATGTAATACTTATGCAACCTCCAATACAATATTCAAGATATAAGTTCATAACTTGCAGCCCAACAAAATATATCGATGCCTTCTTAAAGTCCTCAATTCAATGATAAATTCAATCATTTCACAATCGTCTTAAAATCAAATAATTTAACAAAACTTCAATTATGCCATATTAAATTCCCAACTTTTTATTTAATTTAATATTTTTCCTCAAAAATTTTAGGCACCTTGTCTCTCTTTGTCAAGTCAGAACCTCTTTGTTAATCTTTACTACAGTTAAATCCTCAACAATCAAAGTCTAAGAGAATTCTACCTACACCCATACAACATGCAACCTAAAGGATTTATGTATGATCATGGTGTCTTTTGTCAGGGTATTGCAGTCTCTGTATCAGGGGTATTACTAACTATATTATAACAAGAAATCATGCATGCAACCACGGTACTAAGGAATCAATCAATCAATCAAGTAGATAGGAACAGAGTGAAGGAAAGAACAGAACTTGCTAACACATTACCTGCAGTATCGGTCTCCTCGACCGTCATCGCAAATGCCCGCCCTGCTGGGGTGGTTCCCTTTGCGGGTGCTGAGCAACATGCGGTTCTACAGGTAGCCTAACTGGATCTCTATAATCTGAAGCTGCGCGCTGGCCGGGAGGATAAGGAGCTCGAAGACAATCCCTTACTCGATGTCCCGCAGTGCCGCAGTGCAAACAAAGTCCTAGCCTCGTTCTACAGCTCTTCCGAAGGTGACCTGGCTTCTTACAGAAATAACAAGTTCGTTGATCCTGCTGTACAGGAACTGGTGCCGGGTACTGCTGTTGATACGGAAATGTCCTTGGTTGTTGCCGAATTGGAACTGGTGCCTGGTACTGCTGTTGATACGGAAATGCCCTCGGCTGCCACTGGCCAGGATACTGCTGGGCAACTCTCTCAACTGTCTGTAGTGCCATCTGGTGAGCGTTCTCCATGCTCTCTCTCATCAGCTCGGTTTGTGCCTGGTGCGCTTCTGCTTGCATCCTCTGAGCCTCAGCTTGAACTCGCTGAGCATCTGCCGCCATTCTCTGGGCCTCTACCATGCCTTGGATCAAGGTGAACATCTGTACCCCGTCAATGGGCAAACCTCCGGGAATCAGAGTCGGTGGAGGAGGAAGGTTGTCCGTCACAGCTGCGGCAATCTTCTGAACAGGTGGAGAAGGAAGATCACCTACGTGCATCGGAGATGTAGGAGGAACTACGGACGTCTGTCCATCAGGTAGAGAGGTGGCAGACCCCTCTAAAACTGGTGTTCCCGCTCTCATAGACCTTGTCTGCGGCGACATCCTGAAGACAGATCCCAAAGAATCAATTTAGGCAAAATGCGATATCATCAAGGAAGGACAGTATAGTTCTAAAGAAGCAACATTCAAGAAAAGATAGATTGGAAATAAAATTCTAGTTGTGATTGCACAGGTCAAAATGCATCCAAGGTCGATACCTCTATCCTTATAGGTACCACAGTTCTATCACAAAACACACTCACTGCTAGCTTCCTTACCTACTGCAATCGCTAATACTAGTTAATCTTATCACTCAATGCATATCAATTTCAATACACTATACTAAGTACTGCACTTTCTAATACATCCCTTGATGATCACCCAAGTTAGTTTGCAGTGAATTCTCAATCATACTCAAGCCAACCGATCCTTATACACATGCATCTCATCTACTTATATACTAATATATCTCTCTCACTATAAGATCTCATCCTCAATAGAATTCCAAAAAACAACTCCTCGAATAAAATTTAAAGTAAATTGCATACACTTTCCTCAAGGTTAATTATTTAAATACTGAAATGAAAATTTTATCAACTCCAAAATCCTTACGGCTTGTCTAGGTTCATCAAATTGAATCTGAATTCCTCGAAAATAAAATTTTAATAACCCTATTTCAACTCCTCAAATTTTAAAATTTTGCAATTTATTGAAATCTTCAAAATAAATTTTAATAACAATCTCAATCTTCTCAGAATCCTAAAATTTGAAATTCATTTTCAATCTTCAATTAAAATTTTAAATCCACCTTCTGTAGTCAAATAGCCCTAATGTTAATCCTTTTCACTGTCCTCATTGACGGCATCATCAAATAATATCATAAATCAGTCTATAAATTCCTCTTAATATGAAATCAACCCTACAATGAAACCCAAAATCCTAACTTAAAGACCTAAGTAACAACAATCAAATCAAGTGAAACCAAAATCCTAATTTAATAACAAATCAACAACAATCAAATCAATATCAATAAATGAGAATGGACAGAACAAGGGAATGAATTTAAATTGGAAGTTTCAACAAGATTCTCAAGGGTCATCCCAGGAATCTCTCAAGAAATTGTGATTGAGTATTTGCTCTCGTCCTAGTATCCTATGTCCTATGTCCTATAGCAGGCACGCAGTAGTATAACAAGGATGTCACACTACTACGACATCGCTCTAATTGCGAAGTCAGACCTGCATGGGCCACCACTAAAAACGTGTCACGACCCGCACCCGGTTTAGGGGCACGAGTGCGTGGGTACGTCCAGCCTACGCCGCAGCATCGGCGGTAGAACGCTGTCTAGGTATTGATACTATCTAACTAATGTCACGCAATTATCCAATCTCCATTAGGAGGCACGGATGACACAAATAAATGAACATATACTCAATCACAGACTAACAGCACGATAAGATTTCGAATAATAAACTAAAATTAAACACAACACAAGTCCACAAGAATAACTTAACAATATCCAAGAATCATCAAAATGCCGGAGACAAATCCGGTACCAAATAGACTGTTAAAAGAACTAACTATGAATAATAATTCCGACTAGACTTCCAGAATCAACTACTACCAAGTCTGCAGCTACTCACCATAAGTGTCGGACAGCGGTCATCTAAGGCATAGTCTGGAAAAATGTTTCCAGTCAGGAAGGAGCAAAGCACAATCTCAAATAACAGTTCCATTAATTGATAATGTCTATAATACAATAAAACATGTCATGCTAGCTACTGAGAAGACAGTGAAATAAATGAAATGGCAATTTTTTAAGAGAGACAGGCAATATGATATAGTCATTGCATGTATGGAAATAAAAGAACAAGGAACAGTATCATATACGGGTGATGTAGTATATGATTAAAAATAAAGAACTGAATCTATTCTAGGTATTTTGAAATAGTAGTTTCGAAATGTGATCGGCTTGGGAACATGTACAGTAGCTACAGGGCCTGGCTAATCATGGGTGAAGAGCATGATTAACACTTACAGTTGTTATACTACAATAAGAGGTTATGATCACATTTCTTACTAACTACTTCCCCGCCCCCAACTAGTACTGTGGATCCAACCATGACACGTCACGATACACGAGCAAGTAAAGTCTATCATGTACGGTGTCTAAATATACATGTCGTGTACAATGTCAATACGATAATTAAGGTAACATCTCATGACTGCAGATCCAAGCTATACTAGTCCGTGTAGCACAGTGTCAAAGATTCAGTTGTAACATTTCAAGATCATTGAACTTATAGCAATTATCAAGAATTGGAAATTATCAGAGAATGTACTTGCCTTGGTCCTTAGCTGGTATTTATGGATGTCCTGTTCCAGAGTATCCCCTGGGTAAAACCAACAGTCCTATAAACACATTACAAGCAAAACCACATTTGCATCAGATGCTACACTAACACACAGTCTATAAACACTGGCCTCAGGGCCATGTCAGACAGGGCACTAGTCAACTAGGGTCATCTAGTATATTCACTAATTAAACGTAGTATTATTAATAATATAATACATAAATGTAGGGTTATACCAAATTCTATACAAAATATGTATAGGTGTATACTCCTAACAGAAGATGTATTATCTATATATATAGGAAAAATATTCATAACACATATACATTTATATGTACAACTACCAAAGTTATATATATATATATACAAAAGAATATATATATATATACTAATTATATATATACTAAATTACAATTACCAACATATACTGAAATACCGATATACATACATACCAATTTACATGTACTAGAATACGTAGATATATATATCTACCAAATTATATTAAATATATACACATATACTTATACATATGCATATGAACTAAAATACGTTTTTTTATTAAACATACCAAAATAAATATCAATTACCAAAAATACGTATTTACCCATTTATACAATTATACCAAAATACGTAATTGCATATGTATACATTTATACCAAAATATGTATTTTATTACATATATATCAATACTGTTTTATATATATATACTATATATATTTACCAAAATTATATTTATACCAAAATAATATTTATACTATATTCAGGTAATTATACCAAAATAATATTTATACTATATTCAGGTAATTATACCAAAATAATATTTATAACACTTACATTAATTAAATACATATAAATACATATACATTAATACCTACATATACTAAATTAAATATGCAAATTTTACATTAACTATATATATACATTACTAATAGATTTCAGAATATACTAACATATACACAGTATATATATAATCATATACCAATTAAATACATACATTGAAAACATGCTACGTATATATATAAAATACATATGTTAATCATTAATTTAAATTACATAAATTTCATATACATTAATTAATAAATGCTATACATATTTATGTATTTAAAACATTAATTAGATAATGATATTTATATACATATACGTATATACGTATATATATAAATATATACATACATATATATATATATATATATATATATATATATATATCCATATATATATTAACTAAAGAAGAAAGAGGGAGAGAGGGAGAATACTTACAGAGGGGAGGGCTGCTTGCCGGCCGGAGAGATCGCCGGAGTACAGCAGGGAGGAGCTCGCAGAGATGCAGGGGAGGAGCAGTCGCTGTCCGGACTGGGCAGGGGCCGCCGGGGTCGCAGCGGGTCGGAGTGCGCAGAGGGAGCAGCGGCTCGGGCCGGTTCAGAGGGGCGCCGGAGTTGATGGGAAGAGGGGGAGCGCCGGCGCCGGAGTTGTAGACGATGGTGGTGGTGGGAGTTGTAGATGGTGGTGAAGGGAGAGGAGAGCCGCCGGACGCCGGACGCCGGACGCCGGAGACGCAGAGGGGGATGGGAGTAGCCGGACAGGGACTCGGCGCCGGAGTAGCCGCCGGACAGGTGAGAATGGAGGGAGGACACAGCAGGGTCCGCCGGCGCGAGGGGGCTCGGGAACAGCCGGGGTGGCTGCCAGCGGGCCGGGCAGTCGCCGCGGGGAGCCGCCGGGGATCGGCTCGGGAGATGTCGGCCGGTGCACAGGGTCGGGGGAGAGCACAGTAAGTTTTCCCCCCCCTTTTAAGAGTTTGAAAAAGAGAGTTTGAATTTCAAAATTAACCAAGAAGAAAGGAAAAGAAGAAAAATACAAGGAAGGGAGGAAAGAGAAGAAGAGAGGAAGAAGAAGAAAAGAAAAGAGGAGAAGTGGGGAAATTTTCCAACGTAGGAGAGAGGGAGGCTTGTGAGGGTGGAGTTTTCTAGGATGCATAGGGATTAGGGTTTGAGGGTACAAGGCATTTAATAGGGAGAGAGTGTATTGGAATGAAGGGTTGGGATTCCATCCCTTGAATGGGTGGCTAGGATTGAACATGAAGGGAATTATTCATGGAGAATGAGGGTGAGATTAATTAAATAATATTGGGTTCCCTCATTGGTTAAAAATAATTAGGTGTTGGCACCTACAATTGAACAATTGCAACTTAGCCCCTTAATTTCGGGAAATTGCACAACCACATGAAATGACGAAAATTGGGCGGGCGATTCGGGGTCCGATGTTCTGTAGGGTCAGGGGACGCTGTAAGATGGTTATGGGCTGAATTTGGAGGGCACTGGAATTAATTTGTGATTTTAAAATCAGATAAAATGGTATCCTCAATTTAAATAGAATAAAATGCAAGTTGGGTTCAACAATTGATTAGGAGTACTTGGGGTCAAAATCAGATCAAGTCATCAATACCAATATTGAAGAAGACTCAGAACAGAACATTACCCTAATTTGGGTCGCACGAAAAAATAGGTCAAGATGGCCTCCAATTTCGATTGGAACGCACAACGATAAAAAATAGGAAATTAAAAATAACGTCCGCGACGATTTTTGTGCGGCCAGAAACAATGCACAAAGAGCATAATTATGAGTTGCAAAAATAGCGGAATTGAAGGCGGGCATGTCTAGGACAAGATTGTGAAATTTGTTGGAAGACAAAAGTCTGGATAGTGCTCCAAATATCGAAGCAAAGGCAATAGCGCAAAATATTAAATAAAATACAGTAATTAATTACAAACTCCAATAAATTAATTCTAAAATAAAACAATTAACCTCAAAATTTCATAATTCGGGCAGGTGCTATCTACTGGCTTCTAGGTCAGTCTGCTAGCTAAATAAAATAATTAACACTGCATCTAATACTATAATTATTTACACATCACACATAATAACTATTTAAATCAAATATATTATTATGCAATTAATTAATGGTAAATAACATAATAGTAAATATTGTAAAAATTCAAAAATACCCCTGTTTCAGAATGTGGTAGTGACATAGGGATGTTGCACTTTTGCCGTTTGAATCGGCATTTCGCTTGAGCAGAACGGGGTATTACATCATATACCACTCAAAAAAGTCTTGTCCTCGAGACTTACTAAGGGCAGGCCATACTATCGCATTGTGAAATCTATCCCAAGTGTATTAATCGGTACCACTAAATCCATTTGGACAAAATCCCTTACTCATTCCTTACGTCGTGTTACGTGTATGCCGAGTCAGTCATATTTGAGCCTTAGCGTGGGACATATTGCTTAACGCAGAGTATTTTTCAATCAATCTGGATTAACGATCTAAGGCTGAGGCAAACTTATACAAGTCGTTATACTTGTTCAGGTGGATATTCACTTGCACTAGCATTTGAGATCAGCATATCGCGAGTCTGGATCGTGTACATATTCGAAGCGTCCCTCAAACACATGCATGTCATCCAACTTAGCGATAGTGAAGTCTTAGCACTCGAGTCTCACATCTCTTTTAGTTTTGGATCATGCACACGTTCAAGGCATCCCTCAAACATATGCATTCAACCAAACTTAGAGATCATGAAATTGGACAAGCTACTTGCAAAAATCTCAAGGGTTCAATCCAATTCCATATCATTTCCATTCCAACCAAGTATTTGCACTACCGTTAAGCACGATCTGTTCGGTTTACCGACTAGCGTTCAATCGTTCAGGTCAAGCTTAGCATACGCTATCGTTCCCAAGTCTAACCCTAAGTCTTGTTGCCCCAGTTGTATAGCTTGTTCAAGCAATATGGTAAAGTCGGTAACACAGGTTTATTCACTCGGCATTGGGTTGTCTGCCTAATTGCTAGGTCAGCTCACAAGGTCATAGGTACAAGTTTAAGTACACGATACACCATAAAAATTTGTCGCATGATGCTCGCCCCAATTCCTAGGGTCAAACCATTATTCATTTACACGGCGTGTTCTACCCAAGCTCGTTTCACTCAGATTTCTAGACATCGAGCACAGATTTTTCCTACTCTTAATAACACGTTCATTTCATACGGGGGACTAGTCCGTACAATAAAATTTACTATATGAGAGATGCAGGACAAGCCTAGTGATTTGCATAGTCTATCCCTCTAACACGTTTTGATAGGATCCCTATCCATTCCAAGTTTAAACCACCAAGCCAAGATTCGATTCTAAACCTTTAGTTTAACTCCAATTTGTCCAACCTGATTTATGTATTCGTTCACGAAATAATCAAGCGTGATTTATTCCAGGTTCTAGGATAACTTATCCAATGAAACATTTTCCAATCACTTGCATTCCAATTTTATCTTATTGTATCGAACCAAAAGTCAAGACGATCTATTGGTTGTCACGCCTCGGTCTCCCGCAAGTTCGATCACCCTCGTTGGACGTGAGATTCCTATGCCAACGCTCCCGCTCGATAATCGTCCTAACCCGGGCGTGATGCATATAAGGACATAGAGTTACGCTCGCACAAAACAAGAACGTTTGAACGCTATGGCTTATCATCGGCACGATTGAGACACCTTATTATTTTTACCAAGTCATGTCCGTTCATGTAGTGATTATAATTCGTCTAGTAAAATCATCCAACTTCAGTATTACCGTCTGGCAAATCGTCCAAGTCCATTCAAATTCTGATACGTTCCATTCATCGAGTTCGTTTGGAATAATCACCGAACATGTTCCCGTGAGTTCGATCATCCCCGCCGTACGTGAATTCACTACGCCGGCGCTCCCATAGGATAACCGTTCTCGTTGGGACTGATTTCGAGAGTTATCGTTTCTAACTTGATTTTAAGATCGTTCTTTCGAACTCTAAGCCAAATCTATTACCGTTCATCTATTTCTTTGAAACATAATATTCATTTTGGGATAGCTTTATTTCGAGCGGTTTTGTATTCTAGTTCAGTTTGGTTGTTTCAATCCGAAATCGCTCGTATAATTTTCAAGTTTTTAGCAAGTTTTCCTTAACCAAGATATTGGCTTTCATTTCCGTGAGTCTCAATTCGATATGAGCCTTATCATTTGTTCAAGTTATCCTCAATATCATTCAGTCCGACTATCATACGAGTTATGGATCCGTTTGAACGTTTCTAAATGATCCAATACACCACTCGGAATTGAGTCATCCCATTAAATCCAAATTCGACAGTCATCCAAGCAAGTTATATTCGATTTGTATCTACGACATAAAATATCGTTCAAGCTATTTTCCAAAGATCAAGCATGATTCTCTATATTCGCCTAAGCGATAAATCCGAGAATGGTTCTATCGGTTGGCATTCTAAGTCTGACTCGTCTTATTCCTGAACGATAGCCCAATTTGTTGCAACTTAGCTTGCACCAAAGGGTCTTGGCACGCGATACTCTACACAACTTAGCCAAAAAGTTGTGTGCAAAGCTAACCGTTCGAGAAAATATTTGATTTTGTACTAACCAGTTGGGCAAACATGTATAGGCATTTTGAGTTTGCACATAAGTCACGATTTTAGTACGAGTCAAATCCTGAAGGGTCTGACACAGATTAGCATAAAGGCCAATCGCAATATAATTTGTACAAGCAATCATATCATTCAATGCATATTTTTGAAAGTATCTAGACTCATTATTAGAATATTCCATTTGGGACATTGAGAGAAAGTGTGCACATAACCCACGAACGAGCTTTCAAGACTGAGAAAATCGAAGTGAAGTCCAAAGGCGTATAAGCCAAGCTCTGATACAAATCTATCATGCCCCGATCTCCCGCAGGCTAATCGGCCATCCCTGCAAGGCGAGAATTACCGTGTCAGTGCTCCCGCAGAACGATCGCTTGACCCATCCAGGCGTGATACCACAAGAGTGTGAGCTGCGCCCGAGCAAGGTCATGGTTCATTGGCTGGAGGTAAGAGGTCTAAGCCACAGGAGCGCACAGATTTTTCCGAGTGCAGCGGATGTATAAACACATAGCAATTTGGTAACAAGTTCACTAAGTCGATAATAGCGAAAGCATTGAATAACACAAGTTGAAGTAAAACTCTTTTATTGATATAAACAAGTGTTACAGGCGGCGCTTGGCCGAGATTACAATTTGCTCAGATCTCTCTCTCTCTCTCTGAAACAGTAAAAGAATGCCAAGTGGCTATATTTGTTCAGGCGATGTTCAGGCGATGTTCCAACATTATGTCTTGTATATGTGCTTCAGTTCCGGACGTAGAGCTCCAAGGCTCTAGAGTGAACTCCACGCCTTAGCACGCATGAAGGAGGCATCTGCACCGAACGAGGTTCTCCCACACCCTGCAAACGACCTGGTGGATTATCAGTACATTGAATGCACTGGTGGGGAGGCTACTCGCCCGCTCGACAAAACCAAACATGTAAATATAGGTTCCGTGCACCAACTATTATATTGTCTTGCTAGTTTCCTTAGGATCAGTTTTATGGCAAGGTTAAATAGCCTAACTCGTGTGGCCATACGTCGTGCGATATAAGAGGAAACACGGTGAGACTTACCAACTTACCATTTGTCCTTCCCTGTCCAAGGCAAACCAAGTAAGATTTTAAGCACGAGCAGGTATAATCATTTAGTGGCAATAGCATATGTAAACACTGTGTTGTGAACGAGACTATGTTTCGGATGCACGAGTTACTCTAATTATCAAGTGTGTTGCATAAGATGATCAAGTGCTCTTTATGCACAAGTGTTGTTATACCATGTTCGTTCAGGTGTTCAATTATTTCTGATGCAATGCAATAACTCATACGCGGATAGCCGCTAAGCGAGGATGACTTATCTATATGAACACGAGGTCGCTGGCATAGCCATAAAGGACAAGTTATAGTCTCGGGGCGGTTAAGTGCGTGAGGTCTTGTATCACTACACGTCACCTTTGCCCGGGACGGTATAGAGTGAAATGCGAGGCCAAGGGGGCGTTCACTCCATGCCACCCACAAACATGCAAACTATTATGGAGTTCCGTCCGGATCGGATCGGTGCCGGTGCCCCGACAACCGTCTGCAGGAACTTGAACAATCAATACCTTGTGCACAAGTTGTCCGCGATATGCAGGTCAGGGTCTTTCCAAATCCATGGCTTGGGATGATAATCTATGATTCTTGTTCTGAACCGAGCAATTGCTCCATAATCTATTATTCTTGACGTGATTCTCGTTCAGATGTAAACTTGATATAATTATCATCCAGATGTAGACTTGATATGATTCTTGTTCTGTGTTCATCTTGCCTTGATGCATGCCCCTTGTTCGGGGATTGCCTTGGAGACCTAACGGTCCCGGATACTTGCAGGTTCATTTGCACAGGAGGACTATTTGATAGCCTTCTGGCTGACTCAATGCATGAACGATATGCGATGGTGTAGTTGACTATGGCATAATCTCATTATGGCGAGCATTGAGTCGAGACAACATTACAATTTAATATATAAGCATGCAAGCATGCATTCATAAGGAAAACTTGAACATTCGCGTCCGCTCGGACCCGAAGGTAAGCCGAGGAGTGAAACCGTAAAGAGACTTCCCGAGCGATATTTATCTAGGGTTGTGCAGTGTAACAATGAAGCAGTGCACAACGAAGTATAAAATGTTCATATCGATCTACTTGACGCATAGCCGGGTCCAGTTGCACAAGGCAAAGGAAGCATGTGAGGGTTTGAATATAAGCAACGTTTCATTTCCATGTTCTAACATAAGCAATACAAGTTGGGATTATTCCCTTAGCTAGGTGCATTGTATTCTTATTAGCATGCATGGGGTGATTCACCTAGCGACTAGCATGTATCATTCCATATTTTAAGTGTGTTGGCTAAGCAAAGACAAGTTTACCGTAGCCACCCACCTTAGCGATGATTCGCCTCAGTTGAGCGATACGTCGAGCGAGCCTATGAAAGCCTAAGCCAAATCCTGAAGAGACAAGTCTGGATACCCTTTGCCTCAAACCAGTATTCTCGCCTGAGTAAGGCAGGTCGGGACGTTGCACTTTTGCCGTTTGAATCGGCATTCCGCTTGAGCAGAATAGGGTATTACAAGCAAGAGTCAAGCTAATCATATATAATAGGCTATAAGACATGTAATATTTTCAGGCTACATCCTACGTGATAGGTGGAGTGAGCTATGATGCATGTAAGGTGGGGTATGATCACATAACTTGCTAATATTTTCCCGTCCCCGGCTAGTACGATGGATCCAATCACGATTCATCATGACAAGTATCTATGATACTAGGACATGTAACCACTGTGTCAAAAATCAAGTATAACACTACAAACTAGAATCATAGTAATCATAAAAAATAATGGAAACTGTCAGAGAATATGCTCGCCTGAAATTCGGTGCTGAAAGTTAACAGTATCTAGAATGATATCTCGAAGACCTATATATGAATTCCTTGTCAAAATAGTGTTTTTGAAATTATAAATATGGTATACTAGCTGATATTAGGTCTCTAAATTATTTCTAGGTCAAACTAGGTCGTACTAGGTCCATATTACCCTTAAAGTTGACTTTTGGGGTCAAACTAGTCAACACTAGACAAAACTAGGTTATACCTAGGTTTCTAAGTCCATACTAGTAAGTTCTAGCTTATATCACCCATATATAACCTATTACCTATAGTATCTTGTAATATCTTGGCCTATAGTCAATACCTCACCCTGTACCATAGTATCTTAGCCTGTATCTTAGTATTGGTCAATACCTGGATTCTAGATCCTCCCTAGATATTAAGGATACTAGGTATCATATAATATATATAGTTAGGTATATATATAATAAATACCTTAACTATTAGTATCACATTACCTATAAACTTTATCACTAACCCTTACCATTAACTAATACTGAACCTACTAAACGCCAAATAGATACTCTGCCTCCCTTCATTTGACTGATACCTAACATGCTAAAACACACACAAGGACACACTTGGATGTGTGGTACTAACCTACTGCAACATATCTATTTTGGATACTAACTGACACACACTAGATCACTAGTCTCACAATTCCTTCCCCTGGAACACACACACACATTGCTCCTCAAGTATCCCCTAATGTTTGTACAATAGCAGTGAACCTGCAACTGATATCCAACCCCATGACTTGTACCCCAAAATCCAAGCCTACTTGGTACCCCACTTAACAACAGACCAAAATCCTACATCCTTCAAACATCCAGAACCCAAACCTTAACAGTCCTCACTCTACACTTAACTTACCTATACTACACTACTGTTCCTCAACTCAACTACTAAGCAGAGAAGACTTTACAGGCAACTGCTCCTACTGACCATTCCTCCTTGTTGCATGCACATCAGGCAAAAACTGTTATTTCCTTGTTGTTGGCAGTAAGGACAATATAGTAGAATGCAGAAAACCTTTTGCAATACAGTTTCCCTCTTCTGTAGTCATATCAGAACCTATCTAATTAGCAGTTTAGACGCTGCAATTGCAGGTCCTTGAAAGAACAGTGCCTACAGTTGCTGCCCTAAGCCCATGCCTATCAATTGAACACAAACTTTCAATTCAACTGAAACACCAACCCAACTGTAAGCTCTGTCCAACAGTTGTTGCCTTGAACCCGATCCCCTAATTTCCTACTGATAATCATACGAGTATCACACACTCACTCATAAGCACTAGGACATTAACATACACAAACTGAAAACTTACACAATCACAATATGCACTTCCCTACCCTATATTACCACCACATACACTTATATGAATGCTTATATATATATATATATATATATATATATATATATATACACTAATGAGTATTTATACATCGTATGATACTCAAAAGCATAGATACACACACACGACACTAGGCAAATTCTCAAACACCTAGTGTGCAATGTCAATATACTCTTGATACATACGATACACTCCCCAAATATCCATACCATGTGATACCACTACTCCAAATACATGAACCACATCCTAATGCCCAAAATATAATTTTAAATAATAAGGAATGACCCACTAGGCATTCCATCAAACACTTGGTGTGCCACATTGGAGTTTTCTCAAATGCACACAAAACTCAATGTAGCTTCCACTATAGCCCTCCTATGCACCTAGTTCTTCTTCCCATGGGTATTCCTAAACCAAGGAAGAGTTTCTATGGGTATATTATACCATTTTAGAATTAAAATAACAAGATAAAAAGAATTTTACCTATTGGAAGATGGATTCCCAATGTGGCTCCTTCAAATAAGCACAAGGATGAGAAATGAACCCAAACTCCTAGCAAAATTCTTCTTCCACTAGCCTCAGGCAATCTTCAAGCCTCTAGCTCTCCTTGGGGATAAAAATGAGAGGGATTAGGAATTGGTTTGGATTGGTGGAGGAATGAATCACTTAGGAAAGAACACAAACTTAGGGTTTTTTCATGAACCATTAAATGAAGTAGAGGGAGGCTCCCCTTGCTAAATAGGGCAGCCCATCAAACCCTAGGGTTTGGCTAATGTAGAATGTCCAATAGGCCCCTATGGTTATCATGAAGAGTTATTTTAATTTGGAAGAAGCTTCTCTTCTTAATGAAGGATAAGTTAAATCTCCAATTAATGAGAATGTTAACTAATTGGGTCTAAATGGATTAGTCTAACTAATTGGTTAAGTTATCATGTCAAATTGGTTAGGTCCACTAGGGTCTTGTCTAATAAATAGTCCAATCTACTAACCAATAAATAATAATTATTATATATAAATAAATAATATGCACAATATATGAATAATATAAAATGACAAAAATACCCCTATTCTAGAAATGTGTTAGTGACAATTTGAAGGAAAGAAACTAATCTTACACGGGGGATAAGCCTGTGTTGCTACGTGGGGGAGAAACTCGGGAGGGGGGTTAGGGTTTTGTTTTCTCGGGAGAAGAGCTGGGGAGAATCAAGAAGAAGAAGAAGAAGAAGAAGATTAGGGTTAGGGTTTCGTTTTCTCGGGAAAGGAGCTAGGGAGATACGAAAGAGAAGAAGAAGATTATGGTTAAGGTTTTGGTTGTTCGGGTGAGATGCCTGTGGTTGCTATGCGAGAGGCTTGAATCAACAATAAGAAAGCTCACTCTCAAGGTAGGGAGGGAGAAAAGTCAGCGGAGGAATGGAGATGGAGGAAGTAATGGCTTTCTCCTGATAAGAGAACGTTAGAAGAGGATTAATGAGAAAAGTAATGAGAAAGGATTTGAGTGAAATGAGATAGCTCACTCTAAAAAGAGGTATGAGCTGCTTTCAAAAAGCTAAGTTATAACTTCATATCTCAACAAAAAAAAATTCCAAAAGTCAACAACGAGTTGTCTTGTCCAAACTTATTTTTGTCCCTTTTTTAGTTATAACTCAAAAATATGAGTTTTAAAACTAACCAAATGCACCCTAAGCTTTCCAAGGTACCTATGTTTGAAAACAACCACCAGTTAAGCTAGCCAAAAATTTTATTCAGAGGGTAAGATAATTAATTTTAAATATCTAGGCTAATTAGAGTTTGGACCGTAGAGTTTATACCAGCTTGGAGTTTAGGTCCTAACATGTCTATTTAGAGAATTTGACCTCCTGAATTTAGTGTTTTTATATCCTAAAATGTACACTGTAACATTAAATTCAGGAGCTAAACGCTCTAAATGGACATGACTGGACCTAAACTCTAAGATGGTATAAACTCTAGGGTCTAAATTCTAATTAGCCCTAATTTTTTTTTACATTACACACATTTATAATCTCTATATATTTATATCTAATGTCATAAATTATTACTGGATTAGTGTCACTACCCAATTCTAGAAAATAGGGTTTTTTTTTTTATTTGGTAAATTGTGAATTGTATTTAATTAATTATATTTATATTTATTTAGTGATTATATTATTTTTAATGATTGTTTTAGAGTTTTGGCTAGCCTGGACCCATGTCAGACCCTAGTGGACCCATGTCCGACCCGACCCACACCCTTGTGAGAATTATTTTGGGGCTTAGAAATATTTATTATATTTTTAGTGGGTTAGTGGGAGAGATTTGGAGCTAGTTTGAGTGCTTTTGGAACCCCGAAACCCAAAACCGAGTTACGGGAGGGCATTTTGGTAATTTGCCAACTTGTGGAACCCTTTTTATTGTTTGGCCGATTCCCACAGCAGCCCTCACCCGTGCAAGCAGCAGCCCCCTTCCCCCTCTCTTCATTTTCCACTTCTTCTTCACTTCTTCTTCATACTTCTTCTTCTTCTCCACTTCTTCTTTCTTCTTCCTTCCTCTTCCAAAGTAAGTTCTTCTTCCTTTTTCTTCCTTCTTTCTTCCATTCCTTCTTCTTTATGCTAACCCTAACCTTGCATTTTCCCTAACCTAGGTGTGAGGAGCCTAGATTTAGTGTGGAGGCTAGATTTGGTGGCTTGGAGCTTGAGGGAGGTGATTCCAAGTAGATCGGAGACTTTGGCCTTGGAATTTCAACTCCCAAGAGGTAAACCCTAACTTTTCCCTTGCTAATTACTTTTATGTAGTGTAATTAGTGTTGTAGAATCTTCCTAGACCCTAAGCCTACCCGTGGGAGGAAGTTGGAACTAGTTTGATTGAGTTTAGAGACTTTGACATTAGGTTTTGTGTCGATTTCGGGTAGAATCCGAATTTGGCCCAATTTTGGATGATGCCCTAGGTTAGAAGGACCTAGGTAGACGTTGTCGGGTGTCTTGAGGGTGAGTGCGTGTCTCCGTTCGGACACGGAAAGCCGTGTCGCGAAGAAACGGGCGTTTCGGGCAAAATTGGGGTTTTTCGTTGTCGCCGATTCTAAGCGCGTGTGCGTTTCCGCCACGGGCCTAGAATCGACGGGTTAGAACTTTTTCTAGGATCTAGGCATCATTTAGAACGCATGGGTAAATTTTGGGCCGATTCCGAGTTCGTTTGGTGTGCGTTTCAAGAGGTTTTCCGAACCGCGAACCACGTGTTCGTCGAAATGACCGAATGGCCATTTCGATTTGGTTTTCTCGTTTCGGACTTGTGCGCGCGTTGGGTTAGTATCGGGGAGTGTGTGCTAGAGTTCTCGGGCTATATTTTATATATTTTTAGGGTGTTGGTGAGTGTCGGGGTCGTTGGGCGTGAGTGGGGCGTGTTGTTTGTGTGTTGTGTGTGTAGTGTTGTGTAGGTGTATTTGTGTCTTTATATATATATATTTATGTGTGTGTCTATATATATATATATTTATATTTATATATATGTATATGTGTTTGTATGTATATATATGTGTGTATTTATATCTATGTGCTTGTGTGTGTATATGTCTATGTGTATATATATATATGTATATGTATAAGTGTGCTTGTGTGTGTATATGTATATATATATATATATATATATATATATATATATATATATATATATATATATATATATATATATATATATATATATATATATATCTTAGAGTGTGTGTGTATGTGTTGATATGTATATATATATATATATATCAGTGTGTGTGTGTTTAGTGTTTGTGAGTGTGTTAGTGTGAGTGTTAGAGTATATATATAAGTGTGTGTATATATATATATATATCTAGTGGTATATATATATTTATAGATGTATATTTGTATATATATATATAGTGATATATATATAGGTATATAGGAGTGTGTGTGTGTGTGTTTCTGAGTTGGAAGGGGGGAGGCAGCCATACAGCAGCAGCTGCTGCTGCACTGCAGCAGCAGCACAGCAGCAGCAAAGCCAGCAGCAACAGCAGCATATGGAGCAGCAGCAGCAGCAATAGCAGGCCTAGAAGGAGCAGCAGCAAGCTCCAGCAGTAGCAGCTAGCATGTAGCGAGAAGAGTGGGTTAGTTAGAGGGTTTAATAGATAGTTTATAGATAGATTAGATAGTTATATAGATATATAGATATCTAATTACTAGATAGGTAGATAGATAGGTAGTTGGATAGATAGGTATATGTATGGATAGATTGATAGATATATATGATAGATTGATAGATAGATAAGTAGATTTATAGATAGATAGATAATAGGTAGATAGTTAGATTTATAGATACTAGATAGGTAGATAGCTAGATACTTATATATTTATCTATCTAAGATATAGATATCTATATACCTATAGTTATATATATGTATAGGTAAGGTAATGGGTATTTGTATATGTGTGTGTGGATATCTATATATATAGGTATATAGATACTTAGATATATAAATATATGATAGATATATATATTTCCTAGCCTAGATTAATACTAGGTGCATAATTATTAGCTAGATAGCTAGTTAGAGGGGTTTGAGAGCGGTATCTCAATACCTTGAGATACCGAGGTATCTCAATACCTTGAGATATCCAAGGTATTGAGTTTCGAGCGGGGTATTTGAGCAATAGCCTAGGATATGTATTGGAGTGATTTTATATGCTTATGTATATATATTTACGTGTGCTAGCATAGGTTTTAGCGGGTTTAGGCGGGGTGCGTGGCCTAGGACGAGGTATCGGATACCGAGGGTATCCCGGTATCTCGATTAGGCGAGTTTGTGAGTTTAGTAGCTTAATGAGCTCGGTTTGACCTAGAATTTCAGGGGCACCCTAGTTTGACCTAGCTTTGACCATAATTGTCCCCGTTGACCGTAAAAGTCAACATTTGACCTAGTTTTGACCTAGAATTGACTTTTTAGACCCCGGGTTGACTTTTTGACCCAATTTTCACCGGTTTGACCCGTTCGACCTAGAATAGCCCTAGAAGCCTATTTTTAATTATTTTATATCAGTTTAACTCCTTAGAACCCTGTTTAATTCTACTTTTCGCAATAGGTTCTTGCGACACCGGTCCGGATCTCGATCCTCATCAGTTGCTCAGGACATCAGGCGAGTACCTACCTCTGATAGTTTCTATTTCATGATAGCGTTTATATCACCTGTTCTAGAACTGTGATACTTGATTCTGACACATTGTTACACGAGCTGGTACTAGTGGATCCCGTCATGAGATGCTATCCCCCTTATCGTGTTCAGCGGGTACTCTATCACGTGTATTTCATCATGTGCTTCGGGTATTGATTCTCATGTGCTATCATGTGCTTCTTGTGCTCTCGCCTTCGTGTGCACGAGCGATTATCATGTACGTAGCGTGTTGTGGTTGGATCCAATGGTATTAGTGGGGGAGGGGAGTAGGAGTTGGTTATGTGATCAAAGCCAAACAGTATTCATGTGTATGTCGGTTATGCAACTCACGCATAACGGAGTTATCGTAGTGTTCTTCATGTGCAACCTAAGCCGATCACATAATAAACTTGTGCTCAAGGCACTTAGCTAGTATTCATATTTCTCACCTGCAGTTACTTTTCCACTACTTGTATTGTTCTCCAGTTTACTTTGCAGCTACTTATTGTGCTCCAGCATATATTTATTTCCTGTGCATCTTGTATACTTTTCTATTGCTCGTCATATACACCTTACCATGTATTTGGAGTTGCTTTCAGAGTTATGTACTTCTCTCCAGTCCTGACAGGGCATATTTTTTCCAGAGGATCCTGAGGACTATTGCCCGACGTTCTACGGGCCGGGTATTGATGAGGGTTGTGAGACCGAGACTGAGAAGGAGTGCGCCGAGGAGACGCCTTTAGCGCCCTAGTTAGCTAGGTGGGTTTCCTGGGTTGTTCCCAGTGGTTTATTTTGGATGATTGTACTTATTCTTTTGATGCTGTGAGATGTTGCAGCTATTGTGGCCTTTGACTGTATATTTTTGGATATTGTCTTGCTCTCTTTGGTTTGGTTTCCTTTTTGATATCATATCGTGCTTTATTTCTTCTCCTAGTTATTGTGATTGAGAGATTATATATATATATATATTGCGTGGTTGCCCTCCTTTTGGAGAGGATTTATTCACATATATATATTGCGTGGTTGCCCTCTTTTTGGAGAGGTCATGGCGGATTTTTCTGTGAGATATATAGATAGTTGGTTGACCTAGAACGGACCTTACAGCGTTCTACCGCCGATTCTGCGGCGTATGCTGGACGTACCCACGGCTCATGCCCAATTTTTGGGTACGGGTCGTGACAATTAGTACGAATAGGAACATTATAAAATATCAACCAAGTACGAATATGAATAATATAATTCATCTATTAGTTTAGGTAAAGTGATTTAATTCATTGGGTTGATTCCAAATATGAAATATGATGTCACTATAATCAATAACATTAAACTTTTAATGCGCCTATTTGCATTTGAATCTAACTGTGTTGCACCTATCAAAGTTACATATATCAGTTTAAGATTTTAATACTCAAGATAGCCCACACGAGGAGGTTTGCGTTACATATACATCTCAAATATCACATGGGTCAAAATTGAATTGGCTCATATGAGATCTAGACAATGGCATCAAGTTCAATTACTTTTTTTTCCAGACATTCTTATGAGGTTAGATAAGAAAAATATATATATGAACGGTGATGATGGATCATTTTTTACATTTAGTTGCACTATAAAAGATGATAGTGCTTTCCATTTCTTCAATAATGAACATGTTTTTTGATGGCATCGTCTAATAATTTAAAGTTAAGAAATATCTACAAGCTACATGATTGTCCTTTTTTATTATCAAGTCAAGTACAACTTCATGAAATAAAATTCAAAATTTGATAGTCTATATAAATAAATAAGATCTAATTCTATATCGAAAATCCACAACTTAAAAACAAAATCAGGAAAAAAAAAGTTGGGGAGAAAATCAAATAAATGAGGTGGCACAACCGCACCCCCTCGGCACTTACTAGATACGCCACTAAATGGAAGTACATGCTTGGAAACTGCAGAATATTTTGGAGTTCTATTTTCTTATTAATAATATCTTGGTTATATATATATGCAGAGTACAAAGCTATAGCCTTGGAAGTTGCAGAGCTGCTATGGCTGAAGAATATTCAACTATCGATCTGGCCACAACTGACTGCTTCTTACTCCTCTAAGAGACCAAGTTATCTCCTATAAATATGCAATAGCCCGAGGTAGACCTCTTATCATCAGCACAACTAGCCCAGTCTGAGTCACAGTAGCCCTCGATGCTTACGTTATTATTCTACCTGAATATCATCCCTTATCCAGGGGCACCCTTCAAGTATCTCAGAATTTGGTATACTGCGTCCATATGTCCCTTCCTTGGGTCATGCATGTAGCGGCTTAACACACTCACTATAAAGCAGATATCAGGACATGTGCGGCTCAAATAGATCAGCTTGCATACCAGTCTCTGGTATCTGTCCCGGTCAACAGGTTCTCCAGTCTCAGCACCCAGCTTGAACCTCTGATTGATTGGCATCGCTGCAGGTTTGTATCCCAATATATCTGTCTCTTTGAGAAGGTCTAACGCATACTTCCTCTGAGAAAGAATAATCCTCTCTGCTTCTCGAGCAATCTCAATCCCAAGGAAGTACAGTAGAAGGCCAAGGTCCTTTACCTTGAACTCCTTGCCAAGCTTCCCCTTGAGTCAGGCAATCTCCTACTGATCATCTCATATGATAATTATATCGTCCACATACACCGCAAGCATGGTGATGTGGCCTCCACTCCATAAGAAAAATATAGTGTGATCAGCATTGATCTGTCGATATCCCATCCCTATCATCGCCCTCAGGAATCTGTCAAACCATGCTCGAGGAGACTGCTTCAGTCCATAGAGGGACTTCTTCAACCTGGAGACCTTGCCCACTATCTTATCAGTATAGAATCCTAGTGATATCTTCATGTACACCTCCTCTACTAGATCTCCATGAAGAAATGCATTCTTCACAACCAGTTGGTGTAGCTTTTATCCACCATTCGTTGCCAAAGAAATCAGGATCCTGACGGTGCTCATCTTCGCCACTGGTGCAAAAGTCTCATCGTAATCAATGTCGTACGCTTGACTGTATTCTTTTGTCACCAGTCAAGCCTTGTAGCACTCAAACTGTCCATCTGGGTTCTGCTTCACAATGAAGACCCATTTGTATCCGACTGCCATCTTCCCCTTCGGTAGTTTTACCAGTTTTCAAGTGTGGTTCTTTTCAAGAGCCCCTAACTCCTCGTGCATCTGCGCTTTCCACTTTAGATCATTCTTGGCAATCTTCCAATTAGTAGGTACAGTAATACTATCTAAAGACGCAATGAATGCTCCATGAGATAAAGAGTTGTTATCATATGAAATAAATTGAGCAAGGTCTCAACCATATCTATCAAGAGGATTTCCAGCATTCTGTGAGTGGTCCTACGTATTGATAATGGTGTGGGAGGGGTAGAAAGAATGACATCACCAGAAAAGAAATCTAGTTGTGGTGGTGTAGGTGTCTCAGGGGTCGATACGGACGCAGGCAAGGGACTTGGCACTGGCACTATAGGTACAGGTCCTGCAGTTTGCTTCCCTTTCCTGTAGTAGGTAAGTAACTCCCCCTGAGTCGTGGGCCTAACACCTCTCACCTCCTCCCCCTGTTGCTCTTTATTCTCCTCCTCAACCGTTACTCCATGCCATACTCCTAAATCGGTCACCAAACTCTTACCAATCTTGTCACTACCATATTTTCTAGGAAGGGTATTTTGGTTATTTTATAATTAGTTAACTATGTGCTTGTTGAATATTTATTTATTATATTATTTATTTATTGTTAGATATTATATTTTATTTCGGACTTATATTAGTAGACCTAACTAGTTTAGATTAGACTAATGGACCAACATCAATTCTAGTTAGATTGAGCCCAACAAGCAAGCCCATTCATTAGGAGGATGACTTAATTAGTTAAACCAATTGGATTAGAACCTTCTTTCCTTAATTAATTCCTCCATGACAAGCCCCAAGGCGTATTGTGGACTTTTTACAGTGACTTGGAGTAGTGGCAAGGCCGGCCATAGTAGGGGGATGAGAGAGACTCTCTCTTCATCGATTCATTTCATTTGTAGATCTAAAAATTTTCTCTTCCAAATTTCTTCATCCCTACACCAATTCCTACCCAAATTTCTTCTCAATTCTTTCTCTAGTCACCATTGGAGGCTATTGAAACAAGGAGGAGGCAAGGATCTACAAGGAGAAGGAAGGAGCACAAGTTGAAGGCTCTTGACACTCATTTGAAGACTTGCATTGGGAATCCATCTCCTAATAGGTATAATTCAGTTTTTTCTCTCTAATTAGACTATAAATATGTATTTTAATCATTAAAAACCTTCTCATGTACTAAGGCTACCTATAGGAAGTGGAATTTGGTTCATAGAAGGCCTATGGAGAAAATTATGTGGTATTTTGTGTCAATTTTGAGAGAATTCTGAGATTGACACATCATGTGTTTGTCAATAGGTAAACTTGAGCAAATTGACATGTGTTTGGTTGTGTGAGGCTAGTATCATGTCTACAATTGGATATGTGTAGGCCGTATCACGATAATTTGGTGATACAAATTGATTTGGGGGTTTTTCTTCCGATACGGGAGTTTGAGCATGTCATATTTTGACACGGATATGTAGTGGTATAGCTAGCACATTATATTACTCTTAATTATGATATTGGACTTGTCTGTGTCCTTCGGGATGCATTTGGTGTGGTGTTAGGGTCATATCACAAGCGTATCATAAAATGAGTGTGATACGGGGATGATGCACTCATTGTGTTTGAATTAATACTTTGTATTCCCTTGCACACTAAGTGTTAGTAGGTTATATAGCTATTGGCTTATACTACGTATATATATAATTACTTGATGATATTTATATACATCACTAGTTATTTGCATAGCTATATACATTATGCATCTTGTGCTAAGAGAGTATGATATATATGTTGACTGTCTTTTGCTATAGGAATGTATAAGGATAGATATATTAATAGATGGATTGTATACTCTAGTATTGAGTTGAGAGTTGTGTGAGTAGCAGTACCTAGCTTCGATTGGTATGGTTGATTATAGGAGGGGCAGCAGTATTATTAAACACTGGCAGCTGCAAGGTGAATAAAGTGTACCTGTGTGTGTATGTGTGCCAGTGGGGATCGGGCTGTAGAAATATGTAGCAGCAGGAGCAATGCGTAGCTGCAGCAGCAATAATGCATAGCAGCAGCAATAAATGCATTGGACCAGCAGCTAGGCAGCATTGTAGGAGTAGCCATTGCAGCTTGGTGCAGGGCCTCGGATGGGGTCTGCTATTGCACGACAGTGGCATGGAAGAGGGGTCAGTTAGTTAGTTATTAGTAGTTAGTTTGATAGGTTAGTGAGTAGATATATGTGTTAGTTAATTGTATACATGTTAGATGCTAATATATAGATGTTAATTTGTTAGATGATATTTGACCTATTAGTTTGTATATTAGTTGATGGTTAATAGTTAAGTTATTTGATTGTGATAACTATTAGTTACTTGGTTAATAGTAGTAGCAACTAGCTATTATCTTGCCTAATAGTTAGTTGTGTGTTAGTTCAGTCAGTGTATATGATTATTAACTTAGTTAGATGATAGTTAGTTATATATGAGTTAGTATATATATATGAGGGTATATATATATATATACACTAGTTAGCATAAGTATTAGTATTGGTTAATATTATTTCTAGTTTACCTTGAGTTATACCAAGGTAATGAGAGTTGAGGTAATTATAGGTATTGGTATCTCATACCAATTGGATAACCTATCGTCATGTTTGGCTCAAAGCCAAGTAGTGTTATGATACTAGTATAGTATTAGTATTACTATTAGATAGTTATATTAGTGTATCTTGAGTATCTTGAGATACGTAATAGTATAACTACTCCAGTATCCTAATATAGCTTGTATAGCCTAGTTACATAGTGTATGGACCTAATATCCTGGAGATTGACTCATACAACCTAGAAATAGCTAGTTTGACCAAGTTTGACTAGTTTGATCTAGAGCTGACCTAGTTTGACTATTTTTACTTAGAAATAGCTTTATGACCTAGAATTTGACTAGTTTAACTTATTTTTATTATAAAACCTTGTATTGATGTAATATTCCATATTTAGGTCCCCGAGTCACCGTTTCAGACAACTTTCATACTGTTTACCGGATTCTAGGCAAGTACATTCTTTGATAGTTTTATATTTATGATATCCTCTATATTCCTTGTATTTAGTATAAATAACTTTGATTTCTTGACACGATGGTTACACGTATTGCTATATCTGAATCTCATCATGGGATATTATTTCTTGATATTTATAGTGTATCTTGTGCAAGCCTTGTTCCTCTTTCTTCTTGTACATGTATAGACATCGATTCTTGGGGAGACTAGCTACCTACCCAGTGAATCCCATGTCATAATGTACCATGGTTGGATCCACTATACTAGTCGGGACAGGGAGTGTTAGTGTAGATATGTGATCATACCCTCTTTGTGCATGTTATTATGAGTGTTGATCATGCACCACACATATAATTAACCCGGCCCTATTCCTTGTGCAAATTTCTAAGCTGATCACATGTTGAAGCTGGTACTCACTCACATATTAGTAGTATTTCTTGTTCATTTCCATGATGCTCATTCTTGTATTTAATTCCAGTATTCCTATTGTGTATATCTCTTGTACTTGTATCTTGCATCTTGTATATTCGCTCAATTTACTATTACATATCTTTTATCATTTATTTGAACTACTGTTAGAGGTGTACTTTGCTCCTTTCCTAACGGATATATTTTTTTCTAGATGACACTGAAGAGTGGTATCCCACTCACTACGAGCCTCAGGACGTAGTTGGCTTAGAGTTAGAGACTTTGACTCGGGAGGGTCTCATCCCAGTTGAGACAGACAACCCAGTACTTGTAGATTAGTAGATAGATTTATTTGTACTGGATTTGTCTCCAGTATTTTGATATTAGTATTCTTATTATATTAGATGACTCATCGAATATTATTTGTCTTATGAGTTGTATTTTGTCATGACCCGCACCCGATATAGGGGCACGAGTAAGTGAGTACGTCCGGCCTACGCCGCAGCATCGGCGGTAGAACGCTATCTAGGTCACAATACTATCTAATCAATCTCACACGAATATCCAACTCCATAAGGAGACACAGATAGCATAATATAATGTGTAAATACTCAACCACAGAACTAAAGCTCGATAAGATATCGAAGAAAATAAACGAAATGCAACACAAGTCTAAACAAAATTTTCTAACTCAAACAATAGCATCCAAGTCTCAAAGTATGCCGGAAACAAATCCGGTACCATAAACTGCTGAAAGAAACTAACTGAATAACTAGTGATCCCGGCTAGACCTCCCGGAATCACACCTGAGCTACAAGGTCCAATTCTGCAGCTACTCTCCCTGTGGTCCATAATATGTCGGACACCAGTCCTCTAAGTCGTATTCTAGAAAAATATTTCCAGCCAGGATGGAGCAAAGTACAATCCAAATAATAGTTCCAGTTAATTGACAAGGACTTTAAAACAATAAATAGATGATGCTATATACTAAGAGAAGACAATAAATAAATGTAATGGCAAAATAAAGAGAACAGGCAATATAGGCAATATGGTACAGTCAGTGCATATATGAAATGAAGAGAAAGAACTACAATATCTTATACAGGGTGATGTATTATATGAACTGAAATGGAGAACTATTCTAAGTGTTTGAAATAGTAGCTTTGATATATGATCGGCTTGGGAACATGTACGAGAGCTATATGGCCTGGCTAATCATACGTGAGGAGTATGATTAACACTAACATGATTCTATACTTGTACAATAGGGATTTGATCACATTTCTCACTAATTATTTTTTCGCCCTCAACTAGTATAGTGGATCCAACCATGACACGTCACGATACACGAGAAATGTCCAATATTTCATGTACAAGGTCTAATATCAATATCGTGTACAATGTCAATACTATAACCAATGTAACATCTCATGACTGAAGATCCAATCTATATACTTGTCCGTGTAGCACAGTGTCAAGAATCAGATGTAATATTTCTAATTACTTGAATTATAAAAATTAACAAATAACGGAAATTATTAGAGAATGTACTCGCATGTGGTCCTGAGCGGGCAATACCAATATCCTGCTCCTGTTGTCTCACAGAAAAATCCGATGGTCCTATATATATATATATATATATATATATATATATATATATATATATAATAATATAATAATAATATAATATTAGTCATTATGCTAGCATACACACAAACATAATTACACTGAACTCAAAACTATGCTAGGGGTGATAACTGGTCAACTAGCAGGGTAAAGTGTGTGTCTAAATGACAGGTGTCATGTCCTCGAATACAGTACATAACAGGACAAACAACTAACACTAACCTAATGTCCAATATCCAAATCTCGTGTAGCACTAACACATGGTCTAGCTAGCAGGTTAGGGTACACATAAGGAAGTGAGTTACAAAAATACGTTTAATATATAAATATAACACCTTAACACATTATATAATATTACCCATTACTTATAATTATATTAATACACCTAGGGTCATGCTTAACATATATAAGTATGTGACACCCATAATTAACCATTTAATTTCCATAAGGTAGTAATAAATCTAATTACTATTAAACCTAATTTCCTATGAAGTAATTTACTAATACTAGATACTAATCACACATGCACACGTGTACACACTAGTCACTAGGGTTCATGACTACACGGTGACAAACAACACACAACAAGGATGGGTAAGCTACAAACCTTGGCGTTGGCGTGCACAGGGTCGAGGGAGGCTGCTGTGGGTCGTCTCCGGTGAGGTGAGATGGGTCGGCGTGTGGGTGATGATGATGGTGATGATGATAATGACAATGATGATGGTGGTGATGATAATGGTGATGATGGTGATGATGATGATGATGATGATGATGGTGATGATGATGATGATGGTGGTGGAGACGACGTAGGGATGGCCGGAGGAAGGTGGTGACTCGCTGCTTGACGGAAGAGACGTTCAGGCGAGGGAAGGTCACCGGAGGGAGGAGAGGCATTGATGGTAATGGTGGTGACGGTTCTGTCGTAGGTGCGGTGGAGGAGGATGACTGGGGCTGGGAAGGTCGTGGTGACAATGGTGAAGATGATGTGAAGACGATGGTGAGAGGTGGTTACACTGCTCGGTGGTGGCCGGAGCAAGACGAGGTCGGGGGTGTTGAAGATGGGAGGAGTAGGCTGTGAACGGGGATGGATTCGTGATGGTGTGGTAGTCCAGCGACTGGTTGAGTCGGGGACAATGAAGACGATGGTGGTGATGGTGATGAGCTCATCGAGGTCGGGATAGAGGTGGAATCGAGGATGGTGAGGAGCGGTAGTGGTGGCTGTGTCGTGATGATGGTGTTGGAGATGATAGGGAAGTCGAGGGAGACATGAAAGAGAACGAGGGTGGCCGGAGATGGCTGTGAACGGTGGTGGTGAGCGACTGTGCTCAGTCGAGAAGGAGGAGAGGAGTCGTGGAGAAGGTGCTGCTGTGAGGGAGAGGCTCAGGCGGGTAGTCAGGGTCGCTGCTCAGCGGAGAGTGGTGGAGACGGTGGTTTAGTCGACGGGAAGAAGGTCGGGTTGGCCGCGGGATGGAGAGGTCGGGACTGAAGTGGAGGAGAACGGGGATGAGAGGTGGTGATGATGATACTGGTGGCTGACTGCGGGTGAGGCAGGGGCACTATGGAGTGAAGGAGAATGGGGAGGAGAGGTGGTATGGCGGAAATAGTCGGGGTGACTGACAGCGGCTCAGTGGTCGGGTCAGCTGCTCCTACGAGGTCGACGACCGGAGGGAAGATAATGAAGGAAATAAGTGGTTTAGGGTTAGGTTTGTTTGATATTGGTGATGAAAAAATAATGGAGGATGATGGTTTTTGCATGAGGGAGGAGAAGATGACTACCTAGGGATTAGGGCCAGCCAAGTACTCATTGGCATGGGGGGTGGCTTTAGGAAGGGGGTGAGGTTGAGGGATTATATAGGATGGTGTGTGTGGTGAGGATGGTGCTCCATTTTGAATGAATGACCAAGATCTAATATGGAGTAAAGTGCACAAACCAAAAATTGGAGAGAGAGAGAGAGAGAGAGTTGGACCGGTCAATGAGGGAGGGGGTTGGTTCTTCATGTGTTTGGTCGAATGGGAGGTGGACACCTCATTGCACTTTTGCATAAAAGTCCTCAAAAATTAGAAAATTGCACAAAAAGTGGGAATTAGAATTTGATGAGGGAAAATACCATGTTTGGTGTGATGTAGTGGCCAAAAAGGGTGTGTGGTATTTAGTATGAGCCTTGAGGGTGTGAATATGAGTTTGGTTTGGTGTTGGATCTAGTTTTGGGTTAAGTTGGGTCCTTACACTAATTTAATTAAAATTAATATAAATGGTGTTCTTAAATTAATTGGAAGTACATAGGGTCAAAATTAGGTGGGACACAGGTGTCATGAACGTAGAAGACTCAGAATAGAATATTATCATAATTTAGGTTGCACAAGATGGGTCAAGATTGTGTCTCCAATTTTGATAGGAACGTACAAAGATGCAAAGTTGGATTTATTTGGGTTTAAAAATAAACGTCCGTAACGAATATTGTACGACTAAAATGAAGCACAAGAGGGCATATTTATGAGTTACACAAAGGTCAGAATGAAAGACGGGTACGTCTAGGACAAGGGTGTAAAATTTGTTGGAAGGCAAAATCTAGTGTAGCGCTCCAAATATCGAAGCAAAGGTAAGGCACAACAAACAAATAAAATTACAATAATAAATTATAATCCCCAATAATAAATCCCAAAAATGCTAATTAAATTCATAACCCTATAATTTGGTCAGGGGTTCATCTAGTGGGCTTCTAGGTCTAGTCTACTAACTCATGCATTAAAGAACACTATATATAACATATATATATATATATATATATATATATATATATATATATATATATATATATATATATATATATATATATATATATATATATATATACACATATCATGCAATTATTTAAAATAAATACACACAATACTTATAATAAATAAAATGACAAAAATTACCCATATTTTAGAATATGGTAGTGACATATTTGATTCTTCAGTTCTTTATATCATATTCGTGCGATTGTTCCATCTTATAGATCTGTGATTGAGTATTCATATTTCATTGGTGGTATTATTATATCTTGATAATCATTATTGTTAGATAGATAGTTTACCCAAACAGAGTTCTACCGTCGATGCTGCAGCATAGGCTGGACATTGTTCACTACTTGTGCCCCAACACCGGGTGTGGGTCATGACACATTTTTAGTGGTGGCCTATGTAGGTCTTCGAGTTCGCTATTAGTGCGATTCGTAGTGGTGCTCAGATTTGAGTGCTATTATGAGCATGTTTCAAGATATAGGATATAGGCTATAGGTTGAGAATACTCAATCACATTTAGGAAAAACTCTATTGTTCATTTCAACTGTTCTTCCTTGAATTTAATATTTGATCTTTAAATGTGTTTCTTTGAATATATTATATCATGTGCTATATTGATTCTTTCCTTTCGCTTTTCCTCAGGATGCCGCTAAGACTCAATCACAGCAGAGAGGAGCAGTTTTTGAGAGATCTGCGACTTCCCGAGGGCCTGCACTAGTCACTTCTCCGGTGATTGGTGTATCAGCTGCATTCGGGGGTCTACCTCCATCTTAAAGGACTATTCCAGCTGTGTCTGAGGGACTTCCACCTCCACCTTCTGTGCCGACAGATGCGACTCAGGTGTTCGCATTGTTTCACGAGATGTTGGAGGCTCATAAGGCCCAGTCAGAGGCTCACCAGAGGCAAACCGACATATTATGGCAGGGTACTGAGAGTGCTCATCAGCTTTTCCTTGCTGTAGTAGAGAGAGAAGCTCCGGTCCAGCAGCAGGTTGCTCAGCTTCGGCCGGGTAATATCCAGGACTTCAAGAAGTTGGAACCTCGGGTATTCAAGGGGAATGAGGGCATCGTCTACGGTGATGAATGGCTTGAGGATATTGAGAGTCTCATGATGGTGTCCCGTCTTGCTGAGGATCTAAAGGTTGAGGCAGTAGGACTTTAGTTGTTCGACATCGCCCACACTTGGTTCAGGATTGAGCCACTTCTTCCTGATGTGGGACAGTCTTGGGAGGTATTCAAGGACCTATTCAAGAGTAAGTTCTTTACTCAAGCAGACATATTGGACTTGGGGGGGCAGTTTGAGTGCCTTACTCATGGGAGCATGTCCGTAGAGGAGTACACCGCATAGTTCGGTAGGTTGAGCCAATTATGGAGTATTTGGTGAGGGAGCCAGAGGTTCGGGCTATCCGCTTTCGCGAGGGTCTGAATTGGGAAGTAAAGATCCTTATTTTGTCTTTCTATGAGACATACGCGGAGATACTTACGGAGGCACGCAAGGTTGAGCGGGAGTTGGGCTTGAAACGCAAGAGAGACCGCAATTATTTTCTGGGGGATAGTAGCAGCTCAGTAACTGCTAATTGTCCTCATTTTCAGTCGACCTTTTCAGCAGCCACAACAGCACCAGTCTCCAGCTAGGGTGCCGGTTCACCAGGCACCATAGCAGCAACTGAGACAGTCACAGCAAGCTTTCTGCCACTACTGAAAGAAGCCCGGCCACATTTGGGAAGTTTGTAGGAAGCGGTTGGGAGTTTGTCTGTATTATGGTGCCGAGGGGCATCAACTAAGGGATTGTCCTTCCAACACTCGTCGTGCAGTTCAGAGAGTAGCCCCAGCTCCGAGAACACAGGCGAGGCCACTTGTAGTACATCCAAGGGGACCGCCTCTTCCAACCCAGCAACAGTATTATGCCCAGCACCACATCAGGGAGGTGCACCTCAGGGACAAGCGTTTGCTATGACAGTCGAGGAGGCCGAGCCCATCAGAGATATCATCGCAGGTTCTGTTCTTCTTGATTCAATTCCATCTTTAACATTGTTTGATAGTGGTACTTCTCATAGTTTTGTATTTGTTTCTTTTGCTCTGAAGCATTATTTGGTAGCTGAGTCTTTGCTTAGGACTTAAAAGATCATGACCGGGGGAGGCATTATCCTGGTTAGTGATATTTGCAAGGATCAGAGAGTTACTCTGGGAGGCCAGGAGCTGAGTACATGTCTACTTGTAAGGCCAATTTTGAGCTACAACATTGTACTCGGGATTGATTGGTTGAGTAGACACCATGCTAGTATATATTGCAGAAGAGGTAGAGTTTTGTTTAGCCCGCCAGGAGAGCCAAAGTTTGAGTTTGCTAAAGGAACTGCAGAGAAGAGAGAAGTCATTATCTGTGGAGCTATGGTGGAAGACAAGGAGTTGCCGCATCCTTTGATAGCAGAGTCTTGGATGTGTTTCCTGAAGAATTGCCAGGATTGCCGCCAGATCAAGATGTTGAGTTCTCTATAGACTTGGTGCCAAGTACAGAGCCAATTTTACAGCATGTCTATAGAGTGAACAACAATGAACTGGTCGAGCTGAAGAAGCAAGTGGATGAATTATAGGATAAGGGGTTTATCAGATCCAGTTCTTCACCGTGGGGTGCCCCGGTATTATTTGTACCGAAGAAGGATGGATCGGTACACATGTGCATCGATTACAGAGCATTTAATAATCTCACTATCAAGAATAAATATTCGTTTCCATGGATTGATGACATATTCGATCAGTTGAGTGGCGCCAAGTTATTTTCCGAGATAGACTGGAGATTAGGTTACCACCAGGAGAAAGTGAAGCTGGAGGACATTCCGAAGACTGCTTTTAGGACTCGGTATGGCCAATATGAGTTCATTGTGATTCCGTTTGGGTTGACTAATGTCCCGATGGTATTTATGAATTTGATGAACAAGGTGTTCCACCAGTACCTTGACAAGTTTGTGGTGGTGTTCATCGATGACATAATCATATACTCGACGACACCAGAGGATCACGCAGAGCATCTGCGGATTATGTTGGATGTGCTGAGGAAGGAGAAGCTGTATGGGAAGCTATCCAAGTATGAGTTCTTCCTGGACAAGGTAAAGTTCTTAGGACATGTTGTGACTGGTGGTGGAATTTTAGTAGATTTGAAGAAGATCGCAGCAGTGGAATCTTGGAAGACCCCGCGTTCAGTGGCAAAGATCAGAAGTTTCTTGGGTCTGGCAGGCTACTACAGGAAGTTTGTACAAGATTTTTCGAGGATTGTCGAGCCGATGACCAGACTCACCAGGACGAAGGCAGAGTTTGTTTGGACAGAGGAGTGCCAGGCTACTTTTGAGGAATTGAAGACGAGGTTGACGTCTGCTCCTAGTTTGACGTTGCCATCAGGGTCTGAAGATTTTATTATTTATAGTGATGCATCGGGAAAATAGATGGGTTGTGTTCTTCAGCAGAATGGGAAAGTAATTGCCTATACATCCAGGCAGTTGCGTCCTCATGAGAAGAACAATCCTTCCACGACTAGGAGTTGGCAGCAGTCATCTTTGCCTTGAAGTTGTGGAAACACTATTTATACGGAGAGCGTATGGAGATCTTCACAGACTATAAGAGCTTGAAGTTCGTTTTCACTCAGAAGGAGTTGAACATGAGGCAACGTCGGTGGCTGGAACTGATAAAAGATTTTGACATATCCTTACAGTATCATCCGCGGAAAGCCAATGTAGTTGTCGATGCCTTGAGCAGGTATCTGGTAGCTATATTTTTGACATATGATCGATATTTGTTGGAGGATCTGGAAAGATTGGGCATTGAGGTGATAGTTCCTGGGTTTGCCATGCAGATGTGGGGGTTACAGATACACTCAGAGTTGATGGACAGGATCTAGGCAATCTAGTATGAGGATATATCTCTGAGGAGCATCGGAGCTTAGGTGAGAGCAGGATTGGAGGATAATTTTACTATTGTTGAGGATGGTTCTTTGCGGCATGGTGCTGGATTATGTGTGTCGAGTGGGGAGATACATGAGGAGGTATTGCAGAAAGCACATCGCTCTCGGTATTCCATGCATCCAGGTTCCAATAAGATGTATCGGGATATGCGAGAGAGTGTGTGGTGGTATGGCATAAAGCAGAATGTGGCACAGTTTATATCCAGATGCTTAGTGTGCCAGCAGGTGAAAGCTGAGAGGCAGAGGCTAGGTGGTTTACTTCAGCCCTTATCCATTCTATAGTGGAAGTGGGAGCACATTACTATGGATTTTGTGTCCGAAATTCTACGATCTCCAGGAAAAAAAGACGTGATTTGGGTCATCGTTGACAGGTTGACCAAGTCGGCCCACTTTTTGACTTTCAAGGTGGGTTTGTCTACGGAGAAGCTGGCAGAGATGTATGTGAGGAAGATCGTCATGATACATGGGTTTCTCGTCAGAATAGTCTCGGATCGGGATAGTCGTTTCATGTCTTATTTCTGGAGGAGTTTGCAGGCAAGTTTGGGCACCTAGCTCAAGTTCAGTACTTTATATCACCCCAGACGGATAGACAGTCAGAGAAGACTATTTAGACTCTCGAGGATATGTTGCACACCTGTGTACTAGATTTCGGGAGATCTTAGGAGGATCATCTCTATTTGATAGAGTTTGCTTACAACAACTACCAGGCTAGTATAAAGATGTCACCATTTAAGGCTCTGTACGGTCGGAGATATCGTACTCCCTTATCATGGGACGATATTGGATAGAGAGATTTGCTAGGGCCAAAGATGGTTGTGGCTGCAGCGGAGAAGATTAAGTTGATCATAGACCGACTTCGAGTGGTGTAGGACAGACAGCGGCATTGGGCCGATAGCCACCAGAGACCTTTGGAGATTGAGGTATAGTCTTAGATTTTTATTTTGTGATTGATATTGGTTGTTTGTTATAGATTAAGTTCTTAAGGTTGTGTTTTGTTCTAGGTTGGTGGTCAGGTATTTTTGAGGATCTCTCCGATACGAGGCATGATTTATTTTGGTGGAGGCGGGAAGCTTTGTCCGTGATTCATCGAACTTTTCAGTATTCTCGAGAGGGTCGGTGCAGTTGCTTACAGACTAAACTTGCCACCTGCATTGGAGGGAGTGCATAACGTGTTTCACGTGTCGCAGTTGAGACGGTACGTGGCGGATCCTAGTAACGTATTGGATCACTCTGAGATAGAGGTGGACCCTACTCTTAGCTATCCAGAGCAGCCAGTTGAGATTCTGGATCATAGAGAGAAGGCACTGAGGAACCAGACCATTCCCTTGGTATGCGTCTCATGGAGGCATCACTCTCCGGGTGAGTCTACTTGGGAGAGGAAAGATGTAATACGAGAGCGTTATCCATATTTGTTTGAACCTTGAGGTATGTTCTTTCTTGATTCTATTTTATTTTTGGGGGTAGTTTCGTCTTTGAATTTTGAGGACAAAATTATTCTAAGGGGGGTAGAGTTATTACTACCATATTTTTTAGGTAGGGTATTTTGGTTATTTCATAATTAGTTAAATATGTGCTTGTTAAATATTTATTTATTATATTATTTATTTATTATTAGATATAATATTTGATTTTGGACTTGTGTTAGTAGACCTAACTAGTTTAGATTAAACTCATGGACCAACATTAATTCTAATTAGATTGAGCCCAACAAGCAAGCCCATTCATTAGGAGAATGACTTAATTAGTTAAACCAATTGGATTAGAACCTTCCTTCCTTAATTAATTCCTTTATAACAAGCTCCAAGGGGTATTGTGGACTTTTCATAGTGACTTGGAGTAGGGGCAAGGCCGGCCATAGTAGGGGGAGGAGAGAGACTCTGTCTCTTCATCTATTCATTTTATTTCTAGATCTAAAAATTTTCTCTTCCAAATTTCTTTATCCCTACACAAATTCCTACCCAAATTTCTTTCCAATTCCTTCTCTACTCACTATTGGAGGCTATTGGAATAAGGAGAAGGCAAGGATCTACAAGAAGAAGGAAGGAGCACAAGTTGAAGGCTTTTGACACTCATTTGGAGACTTGCATTAGGAATTCATCTACCAATATGTATAATTCAGTTTTTCTCTCTAATTAGACTCTAAATTTGTAGTTTAATCATTATGAACCCTCTCATGTACTAAGGCGATCAATAGAAAGTGGAATTAGATTCATAGGAGGCCTATGGAGGAAGTTATGGGGTATTTTGTATTAATTTTGGCATAATTCCAATATTGGCACATCATGTATTTGTCAATAGGTCAACTAGACCAAATTGACATGTGTTTGGTTGTGTGAGGCAAGTGTCATGTCTACAATTGGATTTGTGTAGGTTGTATCATGATAATTTGACGATATGGATTGATTTGGGGGTTTTTCTTTCGATACGGGGGTTTGAGCATGTCATATTTTGACACGGACACGTAGTAGTATAGCTAGAACTTTATATTACTCTTAATTATGATATTGGACTTGCCCGTGTCCTTTGGGATATATTTGGTGTGGTGTTGGGACCGTATCCCAAGCGTATCACAAAATAAGTATGATACGAGGGTGATGCACCCATTGTGTTTGAATTAATGCTTTGTATTCTATTGTACACTAAGTGTTAGTAGGTTATATAGCTATTGGCTTATACTACATATATATATAATTACTTGATAATATTTATATACATCACTAGTTATTTGCATAGCTATATACATTGTGCATCTTGGCTAAGAGAGTATGATATACTTGTTGACTGTATTTTGCTATAGGCTTGTATAAGGATAGATATATTAATATATGGGTTGTATACTCTAGTATTGATTTGAGAGTTGGGTGAGTAGCAGTACCTAGCTTTGATTGGTGTGGCTGATCATAGGAGGGGCAACAGTGTTATTAAACACTGGCAGCAGCAAGGTGAGTAAAGTGTACTTGTGTGTGTATGTGTGCTAGGGGCCTGTCGGGCTGCAGAAATGTGTAGCAGCAGCAGCAGCAATGCGTACCTACAACAGCAGCAATGCATAGCAGCAACGACAAATGCATAGCAGCAGCAGCAAATGCATTGGAGGAGCAGCTAGGCAGCATTGTAGGAGAAGCCATTGCAGCATGGGGCAGGGCCTCGGATAGAGTCTGTTGTTGCATGACAATGGCATGGAAGAGGGGTCGGTTAGTTAGTTATTAGTAGTTAGTTTGATAGGTTAGTGAGTATATATATGTGTTAGTCAATTGTATACATGTTGGATGCTAATATATAGATGTTAATTTGATAGATGATATTTGACCTATTAGTTTGTATATTAGTTGATGGTTAAGAGTTAAGTTATTTGATTATGATAACTGTTAGTTACTTGGTTGATAGTAGTAGCAGCTAGCTATTGTCTTGCCTAATAGTTAGTTGTGTGTTAGTTTAGTTAGTGTATATGATTATTAACTTAGTTAGATGATTGTTAGTTAGTTATATATAAGTTAGTGTATATATATATATATATATATATATATATATATATATATATATATATATATATATATATATATATATATATAGCATAAGTATTAGTATTGGTTAATATTATTTCTAGTTTACCTTGAGTTATACCAAGGTAATGAGAGTTGAGGTAATTGTAGGTATTGGTATCTCATACCAATTGGATAACTTATCGTCATATTTGGCTCAAAGCCAAGTAGTGTTATGATACTAGTATAGTATTAGTATTACTATTAGATAGTTATATTAGTGTATCTTGAGTATCTTGGGATACGTAATAGTATCACTACTCCAGTATCCTAATATAGCTAGTATAGCCTACTTACATAGTGTATGGACGTAATATCCTAAAGATGGACTAATACAACCTAGAAACAGCTAGTTTGACCATGGTTGACTAGCTTGACCTAGAGTTGACCTAGTTTAACTATTTTGACTTAAAAATAGCTTTATGACCTAGAATTTGACTAGTTTAACTTATTTTTATTCCAAAATCTTGTATTGATGTAATATTCCATATTTAGGTTCCCGAGGCACCATTCTGGACATCTTTGATATTGTTCATCGGATTCTAGGCAAGTACATTCTTTGATAATTTCTCATTTATGATATCCTCTATGTTTCTTGTATTTAGTGTAGATATCTTTTATTTTTTGACACGATGGTTATACAGATTGGTATATCCGGATCTCGTCATGAGATGTTATTCCTTGGTATTTATGGTGTATCTTATGCAAGCCTTGTTCCTCGTTCTTCTTGTACATGTATATACATCAATTCTTGGGGAGACTAGCTACCTACCCAGTGAATCCCGTGTCATAACGTACCATGGTTGGATCCACTATACTAGTCGGGGCGGAGAGTGTTAGTGTAGATATATGATCATACCCTCCTTGTGCATGTCATTGTGACTATTGATCATACACCGCACATATGATTAACCAGGCCTCAATCCTTGTGCAAGTTCCCAAGCCGATCATATATTGAAGCTAGTACTCACTCACATAGTATTAGTATTTCTTGCTCATTTCTATGATGCTCATTCTTGTATTTAATTCCAGTATTCTATTATGTATATCTCTTGTACTTGTATCTTGCATCTTGTATATTCACTCTATTGATAGTTATATAGCTTTTATCATTTATTGGAACTGCTATTAGAGGTGTACTTTGTTTCTTTCAGGGCTGGATATATTTTTCTCATATTACACTGAGGAGTGGTATCCCACTCACTACGGGCCTCAAGATGTAGTTGACTTAGAGTTAGAGACTTTGACTCGGGAGGGTCTCATCCCGGTTGAGACAGATGACCCAGTAACTGTAGCTTAGTAGATAGATTTATTTGTAATGGATTTGTCTCCAGCATTTTGATATTAGTATTCTTATTATATTAGATGACTCATCGGATATTATTTGTCATGTTAGTTGTATTTGACTCTTCCGTTCTTTATATCATATTCGTACGATTGTTCCATCTTATAGATCTATGATTGAGTATTCATATTTCATTGGTGGTATTATTATATCTTGATAATCATTATTGCTAGATAGATAGTTTACCCAAACAAAGTTATACCGTCGATGCTACGGTGTAGGCTGGACGTTGTTCACTACTCGTGCCCCTACACCGAGTGCGGATCGTGACAAATCTTCCTTTCTTGCCTCATACTCTCAGTATCAGGTGAGTTGCCTATGGATGAGGTTCCCTCCTGATGGTAGTATGGCTCAAGCTCCCTGAAATAAATATCCATGCTCACAAACCTCTTCTTCTCTACTAGGCTCCAGTACACATACCCCTTCTGAGTCATCGAATAGCCCACGAAGACACACTTGACTGCTCTAGGGTCAAGTTTCCCAATAGACGGTTTGTTGTCCTTCACAAAATATACGCAGCCAAACACCTTCAGCGGGAGTATCCTAATATTATTTTCTTATAATATCTCATAGAGACTTCCATCCCAGTACTTTCAAGGGCATCATGTTGACCAATTGAGCAGTTGTCTATAATGCATGCCCCCACAGACACTGTGTGACATTCATGACGATCATCATGCTCCTTGCCACCTCGAGAAGGTGTATGTTCTTCTTTTTTGTCACTCCATTATGTGCTAGTATGTTTGCACAGGTGGTCGAATGCTGTATCCCTTGGGCTGATAAGTATTCCTCAAGTAATTTATCTGTATACTCTGTCCCATTGCCAGACCTCAGTACCTATACTACTGTTGCTCTGTACTGAGTCTGGACATGTTTATGAAAGTTTCAAAAATAGAAAAAGACATCACTCTTATTCTTCATCAAATACAGCCAGGTGACACGAGAGGAACAATCAATAAAAGAAACGAAATACTTGTAACAATTCATAGTAGTTGTGGCGCACGGCCCCCAAATATCAGAATGTATAATATCAAAAATAGAAGAGCTCCTATGGCCCTCACTAGCATATGAGCTTCTCATAAATAGATGGATACAACCTACTCAAAATATCAAAAGATGAGTGCCCCAATCACCTGTGGTGGAGTATTAGTGTATCCTCGGCACTCATCTTCGGTCCTTCCATTCCTGCCCTCTCTGCCACAGACACCAATGCCGAATCTAGCCCTTTTCGATCCAGGTACCATAGTCTATCATGCCAAGTGCTAGTCCCAAGTCTTCGTCCTACCTCCTTCTCCTAGAAGATCAACTTAGGAATATCAAAAGAGACAATGCATTTTAGTTGGAGGATTATAGAACTAATGGATAAAAGACTGACGAAAAAATAAGGAGCATGCAAAACGTTGGATAATTTTACCGGACCTGTACAATTGACAGTATCCTTACCAACCACTGGCTTGAAAATACCATCGGCTGTTTGAATACTGTCTGTCGATGCTAGGTGAGTGGAGAAAGAGAACACATTAGCACTCTCTGTCACGTGATGAGACGCACCCGAATCGATAATCCAGTCCGACGATCTAAGGGAAGACATAAATGAAAGGGCGAGTGAGTCGTCGATACATTCCGATGGATGGGCATACATGGCAGCGTTGCCTTTGGCGAAGACTGAGGTGGACGCCTCCTCAGTCCCACTCCTCCTGCCTCCATTGTTTGACGCTCTCTGCTTTCTCCTGAGTACCTCCAACATGCCCAACATTGCCTGATCCTCCTCAGTATAGGCACCATCAGTTCCCTCATCGTCTTCTACTACCAGCAGATTCGTCCGATAACCTTCTCGACCACCCCATCGACCCCCATGACCCCGACCACGTCCTCCAAACTGTCCACGTCCACCACCTGAATCTTTTTACTTGGTGCAAGCATATCTCAGATGTGTCCACCTCCGCACAGTTGTAGCACTGTCGGGGGTCTCCCTTAGGTCCTGTGTAGCCTAGATTGGCAACCGCCAGTGCTGACTTTACTTCAGGAGGACCACATGTCCCTGCCTGCAGCTTGATGCGAGTCTCCTCCTAGATCATGGCCGAGATAGCCTCCTAAAGTGTAGGGATCTTCGATTGGCCTAGAAGTAGTATTGTCCTCTGAGAAACACTACGGCCAACCCCTTAAGAAACATCATCGTCCTCTTCTGCAGACATACCTATCTCACCTTACATTTCGGGTTCTTGCAGCTTGTCCGATCTGAGGAATGATCGTAATTCAACCACAAATGCTCCAACTCTGTGGCATACTCCTGCACCGTCTTCTCTCCCTGTACGGTGTCGTCGATCTCCCCCTTGAACTGAAAAACTCTCAAGTTATTTTCCACACATCGTAGGTCCTCCTCAACTTCTCCCATATGTCGTTTACCATCTCAAGGCCATCCATTGTGGCGGCGATCGACTGGACTAAAGAATTGAGAAGCCAAATGTATATCACCATATGAGTGGACTTCAACTCGTCGTGTCCAGTCGAGCCCTCATCCGGCTCTGTCTTCTCTCCTGACAAGAAACCTTCTAGGTTCTTCCCTACGAGAGTTCTCCCCACACGTCATTACCAACTCAGGTAGGTGGCCGGTCCATCAAGTTTCAGATCGATGGAGGAAAGCTCCAACTTCTCCGATGTTCGTGTCGCTCTCTCACCAGCCGAGAGTTTCATCAGCTTCATCAACGTTGTGACCTCCGCAGGATCCAACTTCTTGATGAACTCCTCCATCGATCTTCCTCTTCTTCGATCACCTCATACCCGTCCCACGATTCACGTTCGTCCTCTTCGTCCTCTCCTAGACCCGGTCATCCCTCTCCTCTATTGGATCTAGGCCTTCGATGTCAACGTCCGGAACGACCCGCGGGAGACGCCGGGAACCGCGGCAGAAGGCTCATGCGGGCTCCGCAGGAGTCGCGGCTTCGCTGTGGTGGCGGAAGTGTGATGGCGGCGAATGCGACGGTGGTGGTGGCGCGGCAACGGTGGCTGCGGCTAGGGTTTGACGACTAGAGTTTCTGGCGGCTAGAATTTGTGCTCTGATACGATGCAGAATATTTTAGAGTTCAATTTTTTTTATTAATAATCTCTTGGCTATATATATATATATATATATATATATATATATATATATATATATATATATATATATATATATATATATATATATATATATAGTCTTACAACCCTCCATCTTACATAAAATTTTCTAATACATACCATTATACCAACAGAAACAACAAGCAATTAAGCTAGTAGTGGAGTGCTTAATGCTGTAGCCACATACGGCTCTTATTACAAATATGCTGAAAAGTACATTATAAATATTTATAAAGACAACACTGCCTATATTATAGGAGCATCAAATGGTACGTTACGAAATGAAGCGGGCCGGGAACTGACATGCATGCCGAGTAAGTACAGTACGTAGATAATCAACACTTCCGCACCGGGATGAGAAGGTGGCCAGTCATGTGCCAACTTTCACCTCCATTAGACTGTATATAAGGGCATGCCGGGGAGAAGATGGATCTACTTGTAAGACTCATGATCCATGGTAAATTCAACACCTGGTTCGGGAATATGGCCCAAGTATCAGTGGAGTTCTCGAACTTACTATGTGTGGATCGCGTGATGTACTTCAAATCCCTATCCTTGTTGTTCAATATGTTGTCGGTGTCGATGTCGACGGTGAAGATATCTCCGTACGGCCTCACGGAGTGCACGAACAGAGGCAAAGAGATGGGATCGACAGACACCGCGGCGAGATCCGAAGTCACGACGATGCTCGCTCCATCCGGGCTGAAGATGGGATGGTTCACATGCCCTGCAATATTACTTCCGCTAGCCATCACTCTTACCACCACCGACGGATCGTCCCACTTCACTAGGAACACCGCAAAGTATCCGTCATCCAGACCATGGTCCGAAACTGGTGCACCATTAGGCTTGTCCCTTGATGACGAGAACACTATCCAATCTCCACTTGGAGACCATTGGCAATGTGTGTCGGTCCACTCCCCCTCTGTTAGCCTTGTTATTTTGCTGCTTGGTGAACGTGCGTCCTCCATTATGTATAGATTCTTGTATTTCTTTTCCCCTCCATTTACTCCTCTTGCATTAGATCGGAAAACTAATTTCGTCCCTGTAATTAGTAGGAAATAATAGTCAATAAGTTGTTAATTTTCTTAATCGACCAGAAGTAGGAAATAGTTAATTACCGTCTGGATTGGAGGATGGGAAGGCATTATTGTATCCATCACTGATCAGCCGTACAACTGGTGGTCGACTATCAGTAGTGCCCAAGTAATGGGAAACGTTGTTGAAGGCGCATATGTCCACTTCCTTCTTTGCCTGGAAAGAAGGTCCCATGCATACATATAGTGTATCTTTGTCTGGATTTTTGTTCCAAACTGGAGACCACACGCTATCAGCAGAGCCTCCCTGCATAAACCAAATTAATTAAAACTACTCTTTATACATGAGAGAGAATTGGAATTCCGCTATTAATGATCTTCGAATATTTCTGAAATAGCAGTTATTGGATTTGTCTTTTTGGACTATACATATAGTTCAAAATATCACCGAAAATTAGGTAGTTAAGAAATTATTATGTACCGATTCGAAAAGACAAATCCAATGACTACTATTTTTAGAACATTCGAAAAATTTAATAGCAGAAATCCCCCCTCTCTCTCTCTTGTTAGTTAATTCTTGATTATACTTACGTCGTAAATAATGCTCAACTCTTCCTTATTGCTATCGGCTAGCCACACGGCCTTGAACTCATTGTCAACGTATGCAAATATGGGGCTGTCTTTCTTAAAGGTTGGAAACGGTCCTGGCAGCCTAAACAGTCCGATATTCGGATACGGAGAGACGAGCTTGTCGATATGTGAGCTTGGGACTTCTTCGTCCTTCTGTAAATAATCACAAGTAATTGTAACATAATCAACCTTACTTACTTAGGCTGTAGTTTAGTTAGATATAATATATCTATATGGCTAGCTAGAAATTAATTGACTTAAAAGTGGTTAATTAATAATTTGTTTACGTTGAGAAGCTTCGTCTTGGCACAATGGTAACCGATCCGCTTCCCGCCATCTATCACAAAGGGGTTGAAATGGTCAGCCAATGGTCTGATATTCTGTGTGATTTGTATGCTTGATCCAGTTAAATCAAAAGTCTCGATGTGTCGGTACTGGTCCTTTACACGGACGTCACTGAACGTTGACTTCTGTCGAATAGTTGCCACTGCTACTGTGGTGGCGTCGATGGCTGCGGGAGTCATCGCAGAAATTCCGTCCGGGGTCACACGAGTGGTCGAGCCATTGCTAATGTCGACTCGGAACACGCCCCAGTAATCCCCAACCTTGCGGTGGAAGAATAGGACGTCCTCGCTCCCCCATGTCGGCCACCCACCGTTCGTTACAACCAAGTTGCGGTCCGAGGGGTTGTCTACGTCCATCACGTAAATGTTAGTCCGTAGATCTTCAATCTCCCCGTCCCAGCCGTCGGCCTTTCCCTGGAACGACGCCACCGCTATGATGTTTCCGGATGGTGACACGGAGGGGCTTAAATCAGCCACACCTGCATGCGTGTTGATAATCGATACATATGCAGAATGAATGAGGAACTTAACACAATGTAATTAGTAGTAGATGTAAATTTAATTTAAAGAAGAATATAATGAATTAAGGACCTGGTGGGGTGAGGCGTAGGGTTTTTCCTGTCCCAAGATGGGTACTATAAACGGCAGTCCAGGGCTGACGACGTTCGGCAGCGGGCTCCCTGGTGCTGACATAGACGAGACGATCACCGGCGGCAAAGCAGCCGCTGTCTTCCATGCGGACTCCGTTGAACGAGAGGGGGAAAAGGTCTTGTAAACTTAACACTTTCACTCCTCCCTTAAAGTTTTCTTCGGGGTAGAGAGCTATGTGAAGCGTCTCGAGGCCGGTTCGTTCTGAGACGAAGACCACGCCCGACCAACACCCTGCCTCCATTATCGGGAGATTGAGCACCGCCGGAGGGATCACTCGGCCGTTGTAGTTGTAGGACTTTCCGTCGGTCAAGTGAACCTCGTCTCCCTTGGACTTCGGTGGAACCCCGGCCGAGAATAGTTCCAGCGCCACCGGGGGTCGATAGGTACTGAAGAAGGAAATGCTACCTCTCTTCTCAGTTCCCATATTCATTTTTTTTCTAACCCAAGCTAAGCTGAACTCTTGAGTGAGTGAGGTACCCAACAGCCTACAAAATCGGACACTATATATAGGCTGGTGTTGTTTACTTTCTTCTGTGAAAGTAAATCATAGGGCAGGTAACATAGTTCTGCAGGTAGGGCTTAGATTAATTACTACATTATCTGATAATTTAAAGGACTTTTAAGAAATAAAAAAGATTTAGGGGACTTATGGGTAATTATAGTAGACTCAAGGGATCCATATGTAAAATCCTTAATATGAAAAATGAAAATTTTCATATAGATAGAAACATATTTTAAAAAAAATTATACAGAGAAAATAAAGTCTGAAAAAATTACAAAAAGGGAATCGAAAAGTCCATCGTAAAGATGTATTAATTGAAAGCAGTAACTAAAAAAAATTGAATCAGTTAATAAGTGCATCAGAATGGCGTATGCAAGAAAATGTCCTTCTAATGGATGTTTCCTTGCCAACCTAATAAAAAAACTAATGCATCACATACGTCCATTGGAAGGGCCTATAATATATGCAAGAAGACATCCTTCCCACTACTAAAATACTGCACATTCGCGACGAATCGTTGACGACGGACGACATTTGTCGTCCAGTAGAAACGTCATAGCGTCATCATGACGACCAATAGCAGAAGTGTAGAAATTACCCAAAAATTTGTCGCCAGGTCGCTACTAGGTAGTCAGTGGTTTACACGATAATACGTATATGCGGTAAACCTTTACGACGGTTCATCGATGCCTTCTCGATTTCAGCAATAACTTTGGACGTTGTTGATCCATCGTCTAGTGATGTGTCCTAGTTTAAAGAAAAGATGGACGATCAAAATTTAACATTTCGATTGACCGCTCTCTCTCCCTCTCTCTTCTCTCTCACTTGACTGTCTCTCTCCCCCACTCTCCGATGCTCCCCTCTCAGAGCTCCTCCCGTGATCCCTTCTCTCCGGCATTCCCGTTCCTATGCTCCCTTCTCTCCGGTGATCCCCTACCGTGCTCCTCTATCTCTTCCGTGCTTCCATCTCTTCGGCTCCTCCCGTGCTCCCCTATCTATGGGTCGGATGTTCCTTATGTTCCTTCGACATTGTTCCATATATATGTTGTTAGGTTTCAAAATTATGCTTACAGATCTTTGACAGATGTTTCTGGTTAATAGGAGTTCTTAAAAACAATCTCCCAAACATTGCTGGGTTTTCACATTGTTCCATATATTGGTGGTTAGAAATTTTGTTTATATTGGAAAAAAAAATTGAGAGAAATTCGATGGATTATTGCCCCAACTTTTGAAAATCCAACGCTATAGAACTCAAATCAGAATACCAAGTACCCCTAAGGGGATTTTCCATTCGATTTTTGGGTGATTTCTTTACATTTTGCCAATTTTGAGGAAAAGAAGGATTGTAACTTAGTTTGACAGAAAAATGCCTCTAAGTGCTCATTTGGCAAAATATCAGACCCATAGATAACGACTAGGCATAGCCCATGCAGCCATTTGACTGGCGAGGCAGAGACCATGCAGCTGTAGATAACATTGACTGTCCCCCGACCCCCACCCCTAGGCAATGATAATACCACAACCATCACTATATTTTATAGTGTGAGATGATGTCTTAGCATTTACATTATGTGGGATCGTCTTAGTTCCGTTATATATATCCTTCAGATACTACATACATTTGATAAGAACATATACCATACCGATGAACATAACATAGATGATCGACACTAATGTAAGCTAGAATGAATTTTGGGTAGTATTCTGAGCCATCCATATCATTCTTTATTTATGTCCATCCCACGCATGGCAATGATGATGCATGAATCTAGTACTCGTTTATAGTTTACACTTCTACCTGCACCATTTTACTAAGTGAATACCAATTTAATAAGTCGTCGATGAAAATTTGATCTTGCAAGAATGAGACAAATATGTCTCCTTTTCTCAAAGCAAAATTTTGCCAATTCTTGTTAAATAGTTATTTTTTTGCTAAAATTACGCTTGTAGAATTTTGGTTATTAATTTGAGCCATTCATTTAATAGATTTTGAAAATCGTACTTATAAGTATGTAGAAAATGTACATTTGATAAGAAAATATACTACATTGATGAACATAACATAGATTATCGATTCTTACACTTACGCTACAATTGTAGAATTATCCACATCCACCAAGCAATGGATCTTTACTTGGTTGATCATACATGGATGTACATACGACAATACAAGAGCAGGATTAGTTAGTGACAAATTTAAGGTAAGCATTGAAGTATTTCTCAAGTACGTAATGAGCAAACCTAATTACATGGATGGCCTTAAAAATCAAGTGTCCATGTGCTCATTGTCATAATAGACGTTATAAAGAAGTGATGAATGTGAGGAAGCATCTGACCCTTAAGGGTTTTGTACGTGATTATGACCTATGGAAATCGCAAGGTAAACTTTATGCGAAAATGTAGTCTGCTTTTGTTGTGGATGTTGCTACGGATGACGATGTAGACTATGTTGAATATAAAGACCACAACTTGGAACGAGATTGTTGGCCCAATGTTTATATTGAGTTTTTGAATATGGCTAATTGATTAAGTTTAGCATTATGATAATTGATCAATCACTATAGTAACTGATCTACTTAAACTCAACATTATCTAAATATGCATTAATATTGTATTTGCTTCTGCATATATTTTCTTATTTGTCTAACATGTACTTGCAGAAAGCAATAAACAAGATCATAGTGGACATACGCAACGACGAAATAATGATGAGCCAAAGACAATGTTATACCAGAAGATTTTTCCGAACCGCCTACGACTTATCCGGAGCCTTGCACTCGGGTGTTCCGTTGTCCGTTCAGTGGACGGGAATCGAGGGGCAGTGCCCCTCTTGGGGGTTCGGGGGCGAAGCCCCAAAAAGGTATTCATATTTCTAGATCTGTTTATCTTTGGACAACTAACATCAACGGAAAAGACGGCTTCAAGTCAGCAGATATTTCAGAAGTTTGACGTCGTCCAGTGCTCTTGGCTTTATCTTCATCATATGTAATTTAATATTTTTTGAGAATAGGACTTATGTACAATGAGTCGTACTTGGAAACTAGAAATACTCAAGTCCACTCAAATAAGTCTAAAATCTATCCACCCAAAATCAGACCAAAACTAAACTGAACCAAAGCCTGGACCATTCTGAAATAAGCAAAACCGAACTTCGGCCGAACTCTAGCCGAACTCAGACCAAACTTAGTCTGCTATTTTTAGAAGATTGGCTAGCTGTGAAATCCCTAATTTTGTGGCTCCAACGTTCAAAAAGACTGAATTATGGCCGAACTCTGTCCCAAAATACCCAATAAATAGACTTGGATTATCTCATTCTTACTCACTCAACTACTCTTAATCTTTTTGTCCATTAGTGAGCAATACCCAGAGCCTTAACTTCTCCATCTCCAAGATCAGCTCCAGCCTTCTAGTGCCAAGTGCGATCTCGATCTCGGTTAGAAGTCTATTAGAGTTGTAAGAGCTTGGCTCAGGAAGTTTTCTCTTTAGTTTGAAGTCGGCGTGCCTTTCGCATCAAACACACGTGTGAAGTCTTTCAAGCCACCGGATCAAAGTTCGAGGTTGTAAGAAGTTAGCAAGCCTTTGGATCAAAGCTTATGATTCACTATTGGTGATTATAGTAGGTAAAACTCCGAGCAAGAGTTCTCAGGACTGGACTACTCCTTTTCGAGGAAAACTAGTAGACATTGTGGTATTTCATTTGATTTCTTTTACCCTTACTGCATTACATATCTATATTGTATATACACTGTTACTTGTTATCTTCCTTTACTTCAGATAATTTTTAATTAGATAGATTATTCCGCTGCACTCTATTCATCCCCCCTCTAGATTTGCCTCACGGTCCTTCAGAGATATGATAATTGTTGCGATAGGGCCTAATTTTAATCCGTAGGATCCGAATCCTAATGCAAATGAGTTCTATGGTATGTTTAAAGATGTAAAACTCCTATATACCCTGGTTGTGAGACCCATTCGGTATTGTCGGTAGTGATGTGCTTGTTGAATATAAAGTTTGATTTTAACTTACGGCAAGCATGCTATGATCGGATCACACAATTGGTTAAAGAGTTGTTGTCGAAAGAATCTAAAGATCTTCTTAAAAATTTCTACAAATCAAAGATGATGGTCCGACAGCTCAGACTAGGGTACAAAAATATGTATTATTGTTGCAATGGATACATGTTGTATTATAAGAAGAATAAGTAAAAATAAAGATATACTTTCTGCTATGCAGATCATAACAAGCTAGTTCAGGGAAAGGAAAAGTCATCAAGAGCAATGAAATAATGTCCGTATAGGTACATACAGTACTTGTCGATCAAGAAGTTGTTGTAAATGATGTATATGTATGCGAATATAACAGAACACATGATGTGGCATAACGAGGAACGTATAAAGGATGATAGAGAATTGTCTCACCCTTCTAATGGAGAGTCTTAGAAGCATTTTGATCGATGTTACCCAAATTTTGTCGCGGAGCCTAAAAATGTCCAATTGGCGCTATGTTCTGATGGTTTCGCTCCTTTAGGAGATTCTGGATCTCAGTACTCTTGTTTGAAGGTCATTCTCACCCCTTACAATCAACCACCATAGATATGTATGAAGATTCCTTATATGATCTTGACACTTATCATTCTTGGTCCCAAATATCTGACGAATAATATCGATATCTACTTACAGTCATTGGTGGTTGAGTTGAAACAATTTTAGGAGTTGGGCATCACGACCTAAGATATTTCGAGAAAATATAACTTCTAGATGAGAGCTTTACTTATATGGACTATCAATGACTTTCCTGTATATGATATATTATTGGGATGGAGTACCCACAACACTTAGTATTGTCCCATATATATGGGAAAGTGTAAGCACCCCGTCTTAAGCATGGAGGAAAAGTACTTCATTAATTGGCTGTCACCGTCAATTTCTACTTGCGTCATATCATTGGAGAAAGAACAATGAGGCATTTAGAGCTGGTAAGCATGTGAAGGGGAAACTATAGTCACTCTAGAGGGGGTGAATAGGGTGTACGTGACACTAATCCAATTAAAATTAAGGTAGTTACCAACTTATAAAACTGCTTATAATGATTAAGACTAAGATCAGAGTAGTAGCAGAGTATAAGTAAAGTAAAATAAACAAGTTCAGAAGTCAAACATAGACACCAAAATTTTATCATGGTTTTTCTCGTGGAGGACTAGTCCAGACCCAAGAAATCTTGCTCGAAGTTAATCCACTATTTGTAGACTTCTTAAAGACACGAGCTTTTTATCCGAAGACCTCGCCAACTTCAGACTCATGTGCTTTGATGCAAAGAGCACAAAATCTTCTAGACTTGAGAATTTGTAACCGAATTCCAAGCATGTACAACTCGAACCATCTTCTAATCGAAATCACATTTGGCACTAGAAGGCTTTGAGTTACTCTTGGAAATAGAAATGTTTAATCCAAGAAAATCAATGTGAAAGAGAGAAGAGATGATTGAGTAAATAAGTGATTTTGAATGGTGAAAACTCTTCTCTATTTATAGTATTTTTTTGAATCGAGTTTGGATGCCCCAACATTCAAAATTTTAAACATTGTACCTGAACTTGTGGATGACCGAGACTTTCCAGGGCGACTGAATCTGGGGTGACCGAGTTCGGTTCGAACTCTGCCCAACTATGGTCAGATCAGATTAGTTCAATTTGACTAAATTTTTGGCTCTTTTGTGGTCATGTATTTGTGGGGTTAAACGATTGGATTTGAGTCAGGTCAAGTGGAATGAGTATGGGTGTAGGTTAAGCTTTCTAATGACAGTGCGACTCGATTTACATAATTCCTAGACTCAATAAAATATAAAATAAAGTACATAGACCAAAATCAAAATATGTTCTGGCAGTCTTTGTCAATCTTGTACTGTTACAGTATCGCAGTCTCGTACGTTGCAATCTTTAGTTTGTACTTGCATATATCAAGTCAGAATTACGTTGATTGTCAAAATCAAGTTAACCATGACACACTTGTGCCTATAATCTCACCCATTATGATAATTAATAAAATATAACCAATACATCAATACAAATAAGGTATGACGCGATCTACAATGCTCCGTAATGCTCCCCGACAAATTATGAGCGAAAACTTGTATCTTTGACAGCTGTTTTTCCTTCCTATTTTTCTTCCTCATCTTCTTGTATCGTTCATCATCTTCTCCATTTTCTTTTCTTCTTTTTTATGCATCATTTTTCTCTCTTTTTTATGCATCATCATCTTTTCTCTTGTTTCTCATGTATCGTTCATCTTCTTCCCCTTTGTTAGTTAATCGAAATGGAATGCTCCCCCGAAATCATTGACATATCACAAAGGTAGAGTGAAGAAACATATATAAATTATAAATACAAAAAAATATAGATAAAATAATAAAGAGGTGTTATATTTTATATACTATGAACATTATTTTCTGATATATAAACAAAATATAAGCATCAGAATTACTCCACAAACTTTAAGTCAGAAGAACGAATTTAAAATTTGTGGCTATATTACATAACTAAGTGTAAGATATACTTTGCAAATCATATATTCTATTAAGCATTGATCATTTTAGGTTAGCGGTGGGTGCCGGATCCCATCTAGCGGTGATCCGAAGACACTTAACTACCGTGTTGCTTAGGCTATTTGCGCCATTTTGACATAAGGGCCCTTTCGGCTTGTAACCAAAAGTAATTATTATTGTAAAAATTATAGATTCGTAAAAAATATAAACAACTTACATCTTATACATCAACAAAATAATTTTTTTTTTAATTTGCGACGAATAAAGTTGAACCAATCTTGTGCTAAGGGTTTTGTAAAATTATCAACTAATTGATGTTCAGTAGAAATAAATTCTAAACTAATATCTCCGTGTGACTGGTGGTCTATAAGAAAATGATGTCTTATTTCTATGTGCGTGAGTGACATATTGGGTGGTTCTTTCTTAGATTAATATTGCTAGTGTTATCAAAATATATGGGAATATTCTTAGAAAATATATTAGAATCTTCTAAGGTCTGTTTCATCCACAATTTTTTTGCACAATAACGTCCTTTAGCTATATATTCAGCTTCAGTAGTTGATAATGTAAGTGAATTTTTCTTCTTACTAAACCAAGAGACTAATGTCTTGCCTAGAAAATAACATGTACCGCTTGTACTTTTACGATCAACTTTACATCTGGCAAAATCAATATCCGATTAACCTATAAGGTCAAGGGACGTGGTTTTGGGATACCACAAGCCTACCGTTAAAGTTCTTTTAAGGTATCTAAAGATACGCTTAACTGTACTTAAATGTGATTCCTTAGGGTTGGCCTGATATCTAGCACATAGGCAAACACTGTATATTATATTGGGATGACTAACAGTTAAGTAAAGTAAACTACCGATCATACCTCAATACTTACGTGTGACGACTGGTTTACCATTTTTATTAAGATTGAGCTTAGTAGATATAGCCATTGGTGTACCACTAGGTTTGGCACTATCTATATCGAATCTTTTCAGCAAATCATTGATGTACTTAGCTTGATTGATGAATGTTACCTATGAGTGTTACTTGATTTGAAGTTCGAGGAAGAAGGTGAGTTCTCCCATCATACTCTTTCAAATTCACTCTGCATACACTTAGCAATTTTTTCACAAAGAGTGTTATCAGTATAACCAAATATGATATCATCAACATAAATCTGCACCAACAATAGTGTTATCATGTGCTTTTATAAAAAGAGTTGTGTCAACTTTTTCTTTTGAAAAACTTTTTCCAAGTAGGAAAGAACTGAGGCGCTCATACCAAGCACGAGGGGCTTGTTTGAGTCCATACAGTTCTTTCTGTAACTTGAAATCGTAATTAGGAAATTAAAGATCTTCAAAACCAGGGGGTTGTTCAAAAACTTTTTCTTTTATAAAACCATTCAAAAAAATTACTTTTGACATCCATTTCAAATAATTTAAAATTATGAAAATTTGAAAAGCACAAAGCATGTGAATGGATTCTAGTCTAGCAACAGGAGCATAAGTCTCATCATAGTCAATGCCTTCTTCTTGGCTATAATCTTGAGCTACGATACGTGCTTTGTTACGTGTGACTTGTCCATCCTCATTAAGTTTATTTCAGAATACCCATTTGGTGCCAATCACTAAAAAAATATTAGGCCTTGGAAAAAGTTTCCAAACTTGATTTCTCTCAAATTGGTTTGATTCCTCTTTCATAGCATTAATCCAAAATTCTTCAGTAAAAGTTTTATTCATATTTTTAGACTCTATTTGAGAAATCAAAGCTACATTAGCAACAATATTTCTACTAGGAGAACGAGTGCTTACTCATTTTGATCATTCACCTATTACCAAGTTTTTCAGATGGTCAGACATGAATCTCATCTATTTAGGTAAATTTTCCATATAGCTTGTGCCAGTTGTATCATCATGAGTTGGTTCCTTGTTGAGCGTACACTATCAAAATAAGTCAAATCAGCGATGAATTTAGAGACTCCAAAAAATGATGTCAATAATATTATTGAACTTAGCGACGTCTATAAAAGATGTCGCAATACGTCATTGTCGGCGATATTCCACGACATATAGCGACTAGAGTTAGCATTATGAAATCTTACGTCCCTAGGAGTCGATGCACGTCGCTAAATATTTAATAATAGCAACGTTTAGCGACCCCAAACTTATGTGTCGTAGTAAATTTAAAAGGTAGCGACGGTTAGTGACATCCAGTATTGACGTCGCTAAATTTCTTCATTTAGGGTTCCGCTGGTTCGAATTTTCATTTTATTTTCCCCCAAAATTTTATTTCCCTCCCCCTCCCCCCCATTGCCGACGACTGCCTCCGAGCCCCGGTGATCCCTTTTTCGACCTCAGCCACCCCTCGCCCCCGCCTCAGTGGCGCCCTACCGACTCTCGACGACCCATCCGTGGCTCCAGTCCCTCCGAGCCCCCGGTGACCCACCCACGACTCTAGTACCTCCTCCCTTCGTCAGGCGCTCCTCCCCCCCTCCGTCGTGCCCCACCGACTCGCCACCGCATTCAACACTCCACCACTCCCCATTCTCAGGTAAACCCTAACCCCTAATTCTTCTAAAAATAATATTGACACATACTGACATCGACATGAACACACACTGACACTGACACAGTGGAGGGAAGGAGGAGTGGTTAGCTAGCTAGGTTGTGAAAGCTTACATAGAAGTCGGTGACAGTGCCAGCCGACTTTCCCGGCACTACCTTTATTTGAATGTCGAACCTACCAAAGTAGTGCTAGTTCTTGAACCTGAATCCCGAGTCGGAGGTCTAGTCCAATTTTTGTCATGGTTGATTTTGGCAATTTTTGCTCAACATCATGACACTCACTCCCCCGAAATATATATATTAATACACATTCAATAATTTCAAGTATATATGCAAGAACATATTCTTTAATACTTTAAGGCAACCGTACCCTCCCGATATTTGGATTGGGGTTGGATATGATCATGGTTAACTTTCGGATATTTAAGTAATCATAAGTATCGATTTCTAACTATGATATAGGTTGTTTGATATAAATTTGGGTATATATTTTAGTCAAGATATTATGTTTGAGTATGGGTAGTACCTTGTGTATGTGTGTGTGTGCGCGCGTGTGTGTGTCAAGTGTATGAGAGTCCATGTGTTCCTTATGTGTGGGTGTGTCAAGTAACGACACATATTTAATAGGATTTAAAATCCGAGTTGACCATATTCCTACTAGTTTTCGGATAGTCACGAATTATAAAATGAATACTCATGAACCATGATATAGATATTCACCCATCATAACTCGAATACTCACGCATCAATAGGAGTTGTTACTTTGATGAACATGTGTATCCATCTTTACATCCATCTGAATAATATACTTGAACGATGTCTATTCATATTTTCAGAAGTATCTAAAAATGAATCTGAATTACTACCCGCGTCATCGTTCATGGATGTACAATCGTCATCCTAATGACATGTGCGATATGCGGGTTAAATTCATACAGGAGATAGAACAGTTCCTGTAGTTCGCCAAGGCGTTCCCTTAGTCCATGGACGGTACCAAATTTAAGTGCCCGTGTGTGAGATGTCGCAACTTAAAATATTACTCAAAAGTGGATGTGACATATCATTTATACTCGAGGGGTTTCATGCCAAATTACTATCAGTGGATATCACACGAAGAACTTGTGTCTTTAGCATCGATGCCGGAGCCTTATGTGGAGCCGTATATGGGTGTCCATGACCACGCTGATTATGAAGACGGGTGCGTAAATATGGTTTTCGATGCTGTCGGGTCTAGTTTCGATCTGAACAATTATGATGCAGCTGAGAAGGCACCGAATGTCGATGCTGTAAAGTTCATGGAGTTACTAGATTATGCAAGAACTCTATTATATCCTGGTTGTGAGGATCATTTACCGTTGGAGGTGGTTACAAGACTGTTAAGCATTAATTTCAATTTTAACATGTCGCAAGAATGCTACAACCGACTGATGGAGTTGATTATAGAGATCATGTTGGCGGGTGCTAAGTTACCTAAAGACTTCTATCAGTCTAAGAAGATGGCGAGATCTCTCTGGACAGGATACGAGAAAATCGATGCATGTCGCAACGGGTGTATATTGTACTATAAAGATGACAAGGATGAAGATGTGTACAGATTTTTTGGTGCTGATCGTTATAATACAACTGGTATAGGAAGGTCTCTCGGTGCAAGAAAGTCGACCGATTTGATGCACTACTTTTCTTTAACGCTGCGGTTGCAGATGTTGTTTATGGTGAAGGAGACTGCCGAAAACATGATTTAGCACAAATGAGAACAAATTGAAAGAGTGTTGGATCATCCATATGATGGAGAAGCATTGAAGCACTTCGATCGAGGGTATCCCAATATTTTTGGATCTACGTAATGTAAGATTGGGGCTCTCCTCCGACGGTTTTATCCTATTCGGACTTTCGGGCTCTCAATATTCGTGTTGGCCTGTGATAGTCACCCAGTATAACCTACCGCCTTGGATGTGCATGATGACTCCGGTTATGTTCTTAATCGTCATTATTTTGGGTCCGAACAATCCGAAGAGGAACATCGATGTGTACTTATAACCGTTGATAATTAAGTTGAATTAGCTGTGGAAAGTAGGCGCCAACATGTACGATATTTTAAAAAAGTAGAATTTTCAGATGAGGAAAGCACTTATGTGGATCGTCAATGACTTTCTGGCTTATGGCATGTTATCAGGATGGAGCACTCATGGTCGTCTCTCATGTCCGTATTGTATGGACCGCACTAAGGCTTTTCATTTGAAACACGAAGGAAAATCGTGCTTCTTCGATTGTCATCGACAATTTCTATCGTCGGATCATCCGTTCCGGATGAAAGTGAATGCATTTTGTGTTGACGTTATGGAGAAGGCAAATCCACCTCCAAGGTAGCCTGGAGACACGATATGGGAAAAGGTTAAAGATTTACCAAGTGTTATCGAAGGGCCTACTAAGGGATATAAGTGCGATAGATTTGGTCACACTCATAATTGGACGAAAAGGAGCATATTCTGGGATCTGCCATAATGGAGCACCAATCTGATCAGACATAATCTTGATGTCATGCATATCGAGAAGAATATGTTTGACAACATAATTAATACTGTGATAGACATAAAAGGGAAGACGAAAGACAATCCCAAGGCCAGGTTGGACTTGAAAGAAATATGCAGATGCCTTGTGCTGCATTTAATAGAGGAAGGGAATGGAAGTATAAGCAGCCTAAGGCAATTTTTTCACTGGATAAGGAGGATAAATAGAGACTTTATAGGTGGATTAATAGGCTAAAAATTTTAGACGGGTACGCGTCGAATCTGAGAAGATGCGTTGACCCGAAGGAGAACAAACTAACGGGTATGAAGAGCCACGACTGTCACGTATTCATGGAGAGGTTAATTTTAATTGTATTTCGAGAATTCTTACCGCAGATAGTTTGGGATCCATTGACTGAGCTTAGCATATTCTTCAGGGATCTTTGTTCCACAAATTTGATCGTTGATCGTCTAGAAAAGCAAGAGAAGGACATTGCGGTAACACTGTGCAAGCTCGAAAGAGTGTTCCCTCCTGGATTCTTTGACTCCATGGAGCATTTGCCAATTAATCTTTCTTACGAGGCACGTGTTGGTGGGTCTGTCAGTTATCGGTGGATGTACCCATTCGAGCGTCAACTGAACCACCTAAAGAGAAAGGTAAAAAATAAGGCACGGGTCAAGGGTTCTATTTGTGAATCCTATGTTCTTGAGAAGATTATAAACTTTTGCTTGATATATTTCAAGCCGCATGTTGCTACTAATAGAACAAGAGTTCCCAGAAATGACAACAGATATCAGGAAGCTAATGATGCAATACTGAAAGTATTCAATACTTTCGGTAAGCCTTCATGAAATATGAATAAGAGATATTTGAATGATGACGAGCTAAGGGCTGCTCAGTTGTATATATTACTCAACTGCGATGAGGATGAAGTAAAGAAGCAAAAGGGGTAAGTAATTAATACATCAACGTTTAAGTCATCTTAATGTAATAGTATATGCTAATATTGTTACACTAATCGAGCAATATTTTATTATTTTTCAGCACATTTAATGATGAGGTGAGGTCGATGAGACCATACATAACAAATGAAGAAGCATAACAGAAAATAAGACTTCATTTCACTTCTTGGTTGAGTGCATATGTAAGAATCTTTTTGTGTATGCATTATGCACAATAATTAACATAACATTGAACTTAATATTGTTTTTCTGGTATTTAGGTCGATCATCCCCATAAAACACTCGAGAATGAGTCTATTAGAATTCTAGCCAAGGGACCAATTTATGCCGTCAAAAACTGGCCAAGCTACTGTGTGAATGGGATTAGGTTCAAGTGAACCAAAGCCCCGATAAGAGACAGCTTCTTGGATCTCGATTCTACGAAAAGTAGTTTTTTGTGTATCATATCTCCGAGCTACAAAGATGTCGATCCAGACAATAATTTCTATGGCGTCTTACGGAAGATTATGGAGTTGACATATAATTATGTAATAGAGCCTGCTAAGATCGTGTTATTCAGGTGTGATTGGTTTGATCCGATCCAAGATCAAGGTTGGAAAATATACAAGCATGGTCTTGTGGATATAAACTACCGGCGTCGATATCAAGGCTATGAACCATTTGTCCTATCAAGTTAGGCTTATCTCGTGTACTTCATAACTTATCATAAATGGGGAACAACGAGGTCGGACTGGTAGGTAGTATACAATAAAAAAGCAAGAAATACCTTTGACGTTAAAGAAATAGCTTATTAAGAGGATGAGATACCTATTATAACAAATATTGTAGATATGGAGTCAATGAAAGTTCCTCATTACACGTCTAATCGTGTGGAAGAGGTGAATTATCCGAACTGGAAGATGAAGTAGATGAAAGTGAAGATGAGGAGGGAGAGGAAGAGGAGGACGAGAAAAACGAAGAAGATAAATTTTCAGAAGAGGATTGAAAGTAAAATAAAATCTATGTAGAACTCTACCCATGTACTATTTTTTAATGTGGAATGTAACATCTACTTTTAATGTGGAATGTTCTTATTGTGTGACCATAATAATTTTATATTGTGCTTATTGTGTGACTGTGATACTTTTATATTACGCTTATTATGTGACTGTTATACTTTTATATTATGCTTATTGTGTGACTGTGATACTTTTATATTTCCCTTATTGTGTGACTATGGTACTTTTGAATATATTGCGCTTATTGTGTGACTGTTATACTTTTATATTGTACTTATTGTGTGACTGTGATATTTTTTTATTATGATATTTTGTACACTGGAAATTCAACGGAGGGTTGCTCTGGGTATGTATATTTTGATAAACTGTTATAAGTTTGTGTATTTGTTTTATCATCATATGGTATTATCTGGTATGACAATACGACGAGGATCGTACGGAGGTAGATCCTCTAGACGGAGTGCTCCTTCGGTACCGACTACTGGTTCCGGATCCTCGTCGCGGAGTACTCCAGTATACCGACCAGTCAAATCTTCGACTCCGTCGACAGTACGTGGCAGTACTCCTGGGACCAGCAGTTCTATGCCTGAGACTACTCCCCCATCTAGCCTTCCTCATGCTGATGACACCATGGAGAAAAAGGAGTAGATGGTGGAGGTCAAGCCGAATCCGTCTGCCCATGATCAGAGCGTGCCTCTATACGCATTTTCGGGCGAGACGATGATGGAGATTTGGTGGGACGGGCCTAGCAAGTAAGTTAAATAGTTAACATTTTCCAAATGATATATCTTTATATTCATGAATTTAATTATCGTTGTATAGATATCGTCCCTCGGGGGTACAGAGAGCACTGGGGCATTTTCTGAAGCAGAACTATGGGGGGCATTGGATCAACTACTCAGATGCTCCTGAAGATAGGAAGGTATTTTGGTTTGCCCACTTCAACGTAAAAATATATTTACTTTTAATATCAATAATCATTTATGCATATTATGTAACTCTCTATTTTACTTCTTGTAGAAAATATATTTCTATCCACCATACCGGGCTGAGAAGATCGAGGAGTAATTTTCTGCCATCGCCGCCAAGCTGATCCGTGATGCGATCAACGACCAAATAGTCCGTTAGACGAAAAAACGATCCACGATTGGATCACGCCTGATTAGTGGACTGAGATGAAGGCAAGATTTGACGAACCCAAGTATAAGGAACAGCCGGAGAAGGCAAAAGCGGCTAGCTAGAAGGCAGGAAAGTAGTGTGGTGGCTCAATTCCCATGATGCACCATTTTCGTCGTCTGGTGTGTATTCTATTGAATATATATTATTTTAATACAAGTAGGATAAGATATTTAATTTTACTAACAAATAATATAATTTTTAACAGGTACAGAGGGGTGAGGAGGTCAACATGGTGATAGTCTTCCTGGTCACCCATCGGAAGGGCGGAAAGCTCATCGATGAGAAGGCCACGCAGACCTATGTATGTTTTACTATCCTATTTTTGTTTTAATATAACTTAAAAATATGCAAATATATATCTATATAGTTACTAATATGTAACTTAGACATTAGCAACCACTTTTCTAGGATGAGTATCTTAAACTACGTGAGTGGGCAACTGCTAGTGCACTTGCAGAGGGAGGGGCTGGTACTTCTTTGCAGCCCTCTACAGCTTCGTCGCTAGACGAGCTCTGGATGACCGTTATTGGTGGTCTTCATAGGGGTACGTACTATAATACGGGATCCTACGACGCCTATGTTGCGACACAGTCATCCAGGGCATCCTCTGTCAGTGTGCATTCCTTGCAGCCTTCGTAGGCGTTGGAACGAGCCCCGGAGAGCATTGAGCGTCAGATTGCTGACCTGCGTGACGAGTTGCTACAGAGGATTATGGAGCGGCCATAGTCTACGTCATAGACGGACGATGCGACGATCACTGCATGTTTTGATTTGCTCGAGAATTGCCTTATAGAGCTCAGGACTCTGAGCTATACGATAGAGCACAGCCTTCTGTAGCTCAGGACTATGGGCAGACGATAGAGCGCAGCTTAGAAACTCTGGTCGCCTCTATGGAGCGCAGACAGGCGGAGCTGGTGGGGTCGCATACATCTATGAGCGACCCCCTTTCAATGATCCATGCGGCGTAGGATTTTTTTAGCCGGTCGGTGGCAGAAAACACTTCGAGGGTGGTAACTGCCATGGATTCATACAATGCTCGACTGCTAGCATTGGAGAAGATACGTCCTCCTGGTCCGCCGGCATCGATACCGCCACCATCACTGCCTCATCCATCGGCATCGGTAACGCTTTCACAGGAGCAGTATGAGTTCCTTCTATCCTAGATGCACGACGGTGCTCCTCCTGATCAATAGTAGTCCTTGTTTGGACATATTTTAGAATGTTTGTGTTTATTGGCCCATTCTTGGGTCTTTGATGTATTTATTTCATACTTTTTATTACATTCTGAGACACATGTGACACTTATTTTAAATTTATTTATCTACTTCTTCGGACATATTTAGTGTAATATAACTTTATAGATTTCTTGCTATGTAAGATTACTTTATTATTCATATTAATTGTACACCAAAATTTACGGGTGTTAAGTGTTCCACCAAAGGGGTCGGCGAACCCATGGAATTCAACGGAGGGCTGCTCTAAGTCTATTTATATAAACTGTGATTTTATAACTGCAGGTAGAGTTTTGTTGGAAAATATTTTACAAACTGCATTCTATTTTTTTTCAATTTATCGACCTGTTGCGACGTATTGCGACATTTTATGAGGTACATTTACGTTGCTAAAAAGTATCGGAACGTCGCTACCTGATACTTAGAATGTCGTTAGTATGTTGCTAAATGTCGCAAACATGTTAACATGGCAAAACTTGCCATGTCAGCATTGTTGTAGAAAAATGTCGCTCATAATGTCGCTAATGTAGCGATATTTTGTGACCAAATATTATGTCGTCATTTAACGACGACACGTCGATAATCGTCGTACATTCTGCGACGTCGTGTCGTTACAAATATATGTTTCTACAGCAACGACTAGCGACATTTTTGTTGTCAGCGACCATGGAATACGTGACACAGTAAAAACGTCGCTAATTACGTCACTAAATTATTTTAGCGACGTCAGTTTACTTATTAGCGACATTTTTAGGCGTTGTTAATAAGTATTATTCTGGTAGTGGTAGTTCTGATATCTTCATCATCATTGTCACTAGGTACATGACTGTTAAACTCATCAAACGTAACATTTATAGATTCTTCAATAGTTAATGAACGTTTATTGAAAACTCTATAACCTTTACTTTTTAGCAACATAACCAAAAAATATACTTTCGTCGGCTTTGGCATCAAACTTACCTAAGTTGTGCTTGGTGTTCAAGATAAAACAATGACATCCAAATATTTTAAAGTAAGAAAAAGTAAAAGTTCTTCCAAACCAAAGTTCATAGGGAGTCTTCTTCTATATAGGTCGAACCAAAATCCTATTCAAAATATGATAGGCTGTATTTACAGCTTCTGCCCAAAAATATTTCGGAAGGTTGAATCGATTTAACAATACTCTGGCCATATCGCCAAGAGTTCTATTATTCCGCTCCAAAACAACATTTTGATGGAGAGTTCTAGGACAAGAAAACTTATGATAAAATCTATTGGAATCACAAATGTTTTTTAAATCAAAATTTTTGAATTTGCCTCCATGATCACTTCAGATATGAGTAATCATAAAGCCATTTTTGTTTTGAACCTTTTTACAAAATATTTTAAATTCAGAAAGTGCATCACTTTTATTTGATAAAAAAAACTCATGTATATCTAAAAAAATCATCGACATTAACAAAATCGAAGAGTTTTCCACCAAGACTAACGATACTACTAGGTCCAAATAAACTATATGTTGTAACTGTAAAGGTCTCGAAGTATTTAGAGCGTTGATAGATTTAAATGAAGACTTTGTTTGTTCTTCTCACATTCAGAACATACCATGTCTTTCTTGAAAGTAATATCTGGTAATCCTCTTACCTGTTTATTTGTTAAGAGTCTTAAGATGGTATCCATGTTTGCGTATCCTAATCACATGTGCCATAACTAGCTTCCATCCTTCTTTGCAAGTAGACATCTTCCTACATGGTTAGTACTTTCTGACAAATAATTAGCATAAATATTATCTTCTCTAACTCCTTCATATATAGTTTTACCAGTGGATAAATCATTAATCAGACTTTTTTTTTAACAAAATTGACTGCATAACCATTGTCAATAAGATGAATGATACTTATAAGGTTACGTTTCAATTCTGTTACATGACATACATTCTTAATAATAGGAAAATTATATTTCTCGATATTACCGTTACCGATAATTTAGCCTTTAAGATTATTTCACAAGGAGACATATCCTTCATTCTTCATTGATAGAGTAGCGAAAAGAGTAGCGTCACCTGTCATATGTCGTGAACATCCACTATCGAGAATCCATTTGCTTCTAGCATGTGTAGGTTGGTCCACCTACAACAAAAGTTAAAGATGTGAACCTTGGTACCCACTTCTTTGAGGGTCCTGTTGTGTTAGTTTTTGGAACCCACATATAAATATTCATATCAACCAGCTTTCTTGTTCTACAATGTGGTGAGATGTGTTCATAAGAACCACAGTAATGACAAGTAGCATGAACATTAGGGCTATAGGTATGACATTGTGAATCTGTGTAGTGGTGTGATGTAGTTTTCGTGGACACTTGTGGTAAAATATCTGGTTACTAGAAGCTTTAGTTTTGCTTACATGTGTCTGATGATGAGTGACCTTATGTTTTCATGTGTCTCGGGTTAAAATGGATTGTAGGTTGTACTACATGTTTTCCTAATTTAATCCCTAACATTTTAGAGGTGTCATAGACTTTATTATACTTAGTAATGAGTGCATCTATTCTTTGTGCAGCTAATTTATACTTCTTTTCTGGCTCATACAGCTCATTAAGTTTTGCATTCTCTTGCGTACTCTTTTCAATACTTTCAAGATCATTATGCAAACATAACTTTAAAGAAGATATCTCATTCGTGTCACCAGCAGTAGATTTAACCTCATCTAATAATTGGGACTATTTTATGTACTCAGTCTGTAGGTCTTGTAGGTCTTTCCTAATTTTCTTTTGGTGAAACTTGACGTGCACTATAACATAGTTATTCCTTATATTTCTATGGTCTTCTAGCAAATCAGTAAAGTCATCAGACAGTTCATTGAAGGTAAAATCTTCGTAAGGAGAATTTGTAGTTACCTTGTCTTTTAATGCCATTATACATACATTTGTAGTATTGCGATGGCTCTCTTCTTCTTCTTCAGAATCACTTGCTTGGCTTCTCACCATATGCTTGTATTTGCATAATTCCTTGATGAAGTTCTTTTCTTGGTTGAATGTTCATAGCAACTTCCCTTCTTGCTTGTAGGGAAGTCTTTCTTGATGTGATCGACTTTCTTCTAGTTGTAGCAGATAGGCTCTTCTTCATCGCACTCCTTCTTTCGGTTTGATTTCTCAAACTTTACAAATTTTCTGAAGTTCCTTTGTATGAGGTCCAAATCCTCGTCGTTTGATTCTTTGTCTTCAGTATCATTGTCTTAAACTTTCTTGTGATGAGCTTTGAAGGTGATTGTCTTCTCTTTTAGGGCTTTCTCCTCAAAGTCTTTGAGATCCAACTCATATGTCATCAACTTACCCATGAGTGTCGATTAACATTGTGCTGAGATCATTTTCTTCAATAATCGTCGTTGCTTTAGGATTCCAGTTCTCGGTGAGTCCCCGAAGCACTATGCAGATCTTTTTATGATTGTTGTACTCCTTGCCAAGAAAGGATAGAGGATTGACGATGTCAATAAATCTGGTAAATATCTGAGTGATCGTCTCATTTGGCTTAATCTTGAATGTCTTGTATTCTTGCGTCAGTCTGCTAATTTTGGATTCCTTCACTTAAGTGGTTCCTTCATGAGTCACCTCAAGAAGCTTCCAGACCTCGTGTGAAGTATTATAGGTGGATACTCTATTAAATTCAGTCATGTCTATAGCACATAATAAAGCATTAATAGCTCTAGCATCAAGACTGACTTGTTTCTTCTCCAGATCAGTATATTTGTCATTGGGATTTTCTACCAAGTTACCATTAAAAACTATCCTAGCAATCTTCTTATATCCTTCTATAAAAATAGTCCATAAGTCAAAATCAAGAGACTTCAAATAGAAACTCAAGCGTGTCTTTCAGTACGTGTAGTTGGTACCATCAAATATGGGTGACTTATTTGTAGACTGGCCTTCATCATTGTTGGTGTAAATGGATCTAGTGGTTTCCATGGATCTAATCAAGGATGTTAATATGACAAAGAGTCCCTACTCTAAGACCAATTAAAGGGGTAACTATAGAACTCTAGAGGGGGATGAATAGAGTGTGTGTGACACTAATCCAATTAAAATTAAGACAATTACCAACTTATAAAACTGCTTATAATAAGTAAGACTAAGATCAGAGTAGCAGCAGAGTATAAGTAAAGTAAAATAAACAGAGTTCAGAAGTCAAACGCAACACCGAGATTTTATCCTAGTTTCCCTCGTGGGAGACTGGTCCAGTCCCGAAAATTCTTGCTCAGAGTTAATCAACTTGTGAAATAGCATACAACACAAGATTTGATCCTAAGTCATCCAGATTTATTACAGACACGAGATTACTTCAGACTCACGTGCTTTGAGGCAAAAAGCACAAAGGCTTCTAGACTTGAGAATTTGTGACCGAATTTCAAGCTTGTATAACTCGAACCTACTTCTAATCGAAAACGCACTTGCCACTAGAAGGCTTTGAGTTGCTCCTGGGAATAGAAAGGTTTAATCTCAGGAAATGAATGTGAAAGAGAAGAGATGATTGAGTGAATGAGTGATTTGGATTGGTAAAAAATATTTTCTATTTATAGTATTTTTTTGAACCGAGTTCGGCCCCAGTTCGGATGCCCTAACGTTCAGAATTTCAAATGTTGCACTTGAACTCGTGGATGACCAAGACTTTCGAGGATGACTGAATCTGGGGTGACCGAGCTTGACCCTAGTTCGGTCTGAACTCTTCCCTACTCTGGTCAGATCAGATCAGGTCAATTTATTAGGTTTTTGGCTCTTTTGTGGACACGTATTTGTGGGCGTAAATGATTGGATTTGAGTCTGGTCGAGTGGACTAAGTATGGGTGTAGGTTAAGCTTTCTAATTCCAGTATGACTCAATTTATATAATTCCTAAACTCAATAAAATATTAAAATACATAGACCAAAAATAAACACTGTTGTTGTCGTCTTTGTCAATCTTGTATTGTTGCAGTGTCGTAGTCTCGTAGGTAGCAATCTTCAGTTTGTAATTGCATATATCGAGTCAGGGTTACGTAGATTTTCAAAATTAAGTTGACCGTGACACGCTTGTGCCTACCCTATGATGACTGCTTTTTTGGACAAACATAGGAAGGACGAAAAGCTTATCGATGAATGGGCATCCCAGAGCTATGCAAGTATTACACAACCAAAGTACTATATTTTATTTTAATATGACCTAGAAAATATTCAAATAGATGGAGTCACACACCTAGCCCAGTAGTTCGAATCGGCTATCATGGCACATTTTGAGGTACTCCAGCGCAATATTGTGGAGCTCACCCAGTTGAGCAATATGACACAGCACACCATTACGGCGTTGTTCAAGTCGACGGAGCCAACGTTACAGTGTTAAAGGGGTCGTAACTTTCACCGAGTGAGTCATTAGCACAAAATATTGCTAGACTGATCTTCATCATACTTTCCTACAATGCTAGATTATTAGCATTAAAGCAGATACACTCTCCAGGGTCACCGATGTCGACCCCGCCTCCACTAACGATACTACCTACACAGCCAGTACAACTTGCACATGATGTCATTGAGCAGATTATCATGTTGATTCACAAGAGTGCTCCTCCTTCCCACCAGTAGTCTAGTTTGTAGAAATCTTTTATGAATTTGTGTATATGTACTTGTTGGGTCTCTTGTATCATTTGTTATTGTATTAGGTAGTGATTGTGTAAGAGTGTTTTTGTATCTAATAGTTTTTGTATCGTATATTATTTTTGTATATAATAGTTTCTTACATTCTTTGTCTATGTTTCTTATTTCTATGATAAATTTATGTATCTGATATATTTCTTATTTCACATTTGTATGTATTATGTGATACAGAAAATAATGTCGTTAAATATATATTTTTTAATTTGTTTGGGTATTTAGTGACTAATAGAAATATCGATAAATATTGTCCAAACGTCGCTAAATGTACCAGAATGTCTCTAAACATCGATAACTTTAGAGGATTCTAGTGTCGTTTAACGACGGTAGATATGTCGCTAATATCAAAAAATTAGTTGTCGTTGATCGTCACAAAGTTGTTCCTATGGCAAACTTTGCCATGTCAGCAAGCATGTCGCTGACAAAGGTAAAGTAACATCGCTATATTGTCTTTGTTTTGGCGACAAACAACGACTAATACTGCGTCGCTAAGTTGGCGACATTATGTCTTTTGTATCGTTATACATTGCAAAGTAACGAATATTTATAACATCGTTGTACTGAAGTTTAGCGATGTTTTCTTGGTTTGCGACAAGGATAAATGCAGCTAAGTCAAAACATTGTAAATAACATCGCTAATATAAATTAGTGACATTTCATTTATGATTATCGATGTTTTTATGTGTTGCAAATACTTTTTATTTTAGTAGTGAGAGTGCTTTCCTCCTCTCCTTACCTTCCCTCCCCTCTTTGCTCCGCCCTAACGCTATATTCCTCCTCCATTCGATGTTCGATTCCTCTGACCCCTTCCTTTCGGAACCATTGGAGTAAGATAGAAGCTCGAGGGAGAGATTGACAGGGCCCTGAAGAAGGTTCATGAGAGCATTGACATTTTCCACAACATATGAAACAAAGCCTTATTCAATCTCTCCAAGAAAGAAAAGAAATTCCTTCATTTATTGTCGATCGGTTTGGTAACGTTTCAATTGATGGCTTCTTCCTCTGTATCGACATGTAAACCAGAAGGAGAAGTTCGAGGAGGACCTCAAGAAGGAGATCAAAAAGCTTGAGAGGTATCATGACCAAAACAAGACCTGGATCTAGTCCAACGAGATCAAGGATAAGAATGTTGGTTGTTTTTTTCTCTTGATCTCTCCCGAATATCAGTAAAAATTTTGTTTGTTTTCCTAAGTTAATCATTGTTTTGAAGTGAGTCTAGTGTTGATTAGGGTTTATTATTTTTAGTTTTAGGGATTGGTATTGCCAAAGACACAATTTAGATCAAGTTTTTATTATGTGGTTACTGCTGTTTGTATTTATGAAATTGTCGAGGAAGATCAGGTTAAGTTTTTACTTGAATTTGTCCAATTTCAGTACATTTTGCTTGGTTTCTTGAGGTCTAATTGTTAGTTTGTAGGAAAGGGACAAACAATCACTTTTTTTAAGTGAATCTTATGCTAAATAGGGCTTTGTCATTAGTTATTTGGAATCACTTGTGCAAATTTGATTTTTTTTTTATGTGGCCCGACATTTCATACGGAACTTTTTGCACATGTTTCGTTGCACGTCATGTGGGCCCACTGCCCCCTCAACTCCCACCATTAATAAATAAAAGGGATAATATGTCCCCGTGGCTCGATCCACTGATCTTCTGCCACCCAGCCGGGGTCTTATACCTCTCCTCGATAACCACAAGGGTCACTTGAGTTCGATAAATTTGATGTAATTTATGTTGTATTTTATGTAGGCGGTTGGTTTTGTTTTAGTTTGTCAAATTGTGAAGGAATTAGGTTTGGGTTTACCTTTTTTCTTTTTTCTTTTTTTGATGCCCGGCAATACGCACTGGACTTTACGTATGCTGCATTGCATGCCATTTGGGCCAATTGTTCCCACAACTTTTTCGCAGTTTGATTCCAAGACCTCCGTCCAGCCAAGAAAGTTATACCTCTTCTTACTGACCACAAGAGCCAATTGAGTTCCGTAGGTTTGGGTTTACTTAATCTCTCTAATTTAACTGGAATTTTTCCACCTGAGTTATGTGCCTTAATATGCGGTAAATACATTAAAAAAATTAATTCATACGGTCTTCTATTATTTTGAGGTGTGTGCATTTAAAATATGTCGGTTTTGTATGGGTTAACTTGCATGTCTCCTGTTATTCCTGTATCTGCTTCTTTTATACATATGCTGATTGTGATGGAAGTTTGAATTCAAGCTTGAAGCATAGTTAATTTCATGGAATCCACAAAAGAAGAATCTTGCATAAAAAAAACAACTACAAAACAAGAATCATTATACTTAAAGTCCTCCTTTTTTTTTGGATAAAAATACTTAACGTCTTTGAATAAATCTTTTTAAAATTGTGGCTGCCTAGTACTGATTATTACAGAATGCTTATTATACCTAAAAGTCTCATGATACACGTCCAATAGGTTGCAATAAATGAGAACAATCGCCTCTTCATCAACCTCGCGGTATCAAGAGCCCCGCATTTGCTGTCATACTAGGATGTCCACACAATGAACAAATGCGAAGTCGGCCATAGGTGCCGAACTGACTTTGGCCACAGGAAATTTATACTCGTGTTTCACTTGGGTCAGGTCAGGACAGGGGTGTTACATCTTGGATCCCATTCACTGACTTTGGCCACAGGAAATTTATACTCGTGTTTCACTTGGGTCAGGTCAGGACAGGGGTGTTACATCTTGGATCCCATTCATTGTTTACAATAGTCAGTGTACATGACAAAAGTCTAGTTGCATTTTGTCAATGCCTTGGATGATTGCCTTGTAAAAATATATTTCACATGCTTGTTTCTTTGTATTTCTGAGAAGTGAAATAATGTACGACCTGACCTTATTTTTCATTATTTCATCATCAACCTCTTTTCAAGCTTCCCAAGACGGAATGGGATCACTTGTCCCCAAATTCGATGTTCTAATCATGTTCCATATCACATATAATTGTGGGTCACATTGATTTTATAATAAAAATAACGTCCACAATATGTAGAGCCTACAATTCTATGTTAAAGGAGGACAAAGTTGGGACAAAAAATTTGGGGACAGCAGATCCCGTCCCTCCCAATACAACATTATTATTATTATTATTATTATTATTATTATTATTATTATTATTATCACACTCTCTTCCCATCAAATTAGGGTTGATTATAGAACCTTATGATAATTAATTGTTGACTTTTTTATAATTGACTATCAACCCTATGAATTGTGCCAAGTTCTTGGTTCAAGATAAATACTATGGGTAACAAAGCCTGCAATCATTTCTAGAAAAGAAGCTGACGGGTGGGCAACATCAACTTTAACTCATCACTACCAAGCAAGCTTAACCTACCTTGTAGATTATACAGATTTGCTGAAACCTTAGGTTAACCCTTTGGACATTGCAATAAGGGTGCAGCTTATTATGCTTCCTCCATAGTTTGATATGGTTTGACAAAAGTTTAATAATGAAGTGTCACGTCCAGCTTCCAGAATATGGTGAGCCTAGTATTTAACAAACATCCCAGGTTACGCATCGTACGAATACAATTGTATCCATAATCACAATTGTCGCATGTAATGTTCTAGGATAGGTTACTGTGAAATGCTAAACAATTAACATTCTGGGAATATTCACATCTATTGATATAGAACCATCCATATTTATAAGTCTGGTTTCCCAAATGATTTAAAATTATAAAAGAGAATACACAATTATAAAAAGACAAAGAAATTATTGCTCTTTTATCAGAATGCATTCACTCCTCAATTTCAAGCACACTAACAAAGGTAGCATCTCTACTTGTGTGATGCCTTCATCTAGTAAAAAAATACTATATCATCAAAGACATACAAGTCATCAATTCAAGAACAATGAGGTAAGTAAAATAAAATAGTATATATAAGATAGGAAGTTAAATAAACAAACCGTAAGAACTTATTATAGTGATAACTTGAAATATATCTCTACTATGATTCTAAATCTAGTAATTTAATAGTGTCCGAACAATTTATATGGCCTAATAGTCACTACCAAAATCACAATATAATCTGTCTAAATAATGATGCAATTTGGAGGACATTCTTTGGATCTCAAACTTGTCTAGTTTTTCGGGAATAATCCCGTAACTAGGGATCATGCTGATTTTGGATGGCACAATGCTTAGTGATTTGACCACCTTATGCAGACGGTAAAGATGAGACAATACTTTTAATACCTTATTGATTTTTTGGATCAAAATAGGTACTTCTAGGTGTTGTGCATGAGTAAGCACTCAGATACTCTCTTCACAAGTCCTTGCAGAAGAAGGTAGGAAACTGATCAACTTTGTAATTATTTATATTACAAATATTTCATATGACGTGATATATTTTATTCTCCTAGCATAATGCTCTATTCTATATTAACAAACTTAAACATCCCTTTAGTGGCTCAGGAAAGTATATCAAATCATATACCGTAGGTATCACGTGAATACGAGGACACTAATCAACATGAAAATTTTATCTATTAGAATAAGACATGTATGTATCTCTATACGTATAGCAAGTATCACGTAGTACGAGGATACAACTCAATATTATATTTCCATCTACTGAAACAAGACAAGGTGGGTATCTTGATACGTGAAAATAATACCATGTATTACGAGGAAACAACTCAGCATAATATTCTATATAATGGAACAAGACAAATAGAACTAGAATTTGATATTTGTTTTGCTTGAATGTTTATGTATGTTTGTTCTATTAGCCCGAAACATATACAGTTCAACTTTTGAATATATTCAAGATTGTCGAAAGTATGTATCTAACTAACATATAACTATCTAATTAGGGGTTTAATAAGACCGAAATTTATTGGCCTTCGAAAATTCTAAAATTTATAGCAAAGTCTCCTTTGTATCTGAGCTACAAAAATTCACAGAATAAAAATATAACGACCGGAAGAAAATCTTCGTAGAATTTCCATGGGTTAAAACTACTTCGGTGGAACAACTCAACATCGTACACACGCAATTTAATCAAGAAAATATGCCAAGGTAATAGGAAGAAGGGATTCTTCTTACCTTGGCTACTTTGGCAATAAATATAACCTTGACATACTTAATTTCTTCTAAACCAATAAAATACTTAATGTTAGAAACACATAGAGTTCAAAGTTAACCTAACTACTGGATAATAAATAAATAAACAATACTTTTACATATAAATGAATATTTACGATAAATATATTTCTAAGGTATTGGTCTTTCTATTAACTTGGGTATCAACATGTTCCATAGTCAAAATTAATTCCCTATGTTACAAGTTTTGATACTTATCACGTACAAGTAGGAACCCGAAAAATTAATACGAAATCTTAAAATTAGATTTGCTTTGTTATTAATTTAATAGGTCAACTCAAATGACCTAGCAATAAATACTGGTTTGGTTAAATTTGATATCCTTGATTCCAAAGTATTGGTTTTCTAATGGTTTGATACATAACTTTAGGTTCCATCTTAAGCCATATATGAAACTTAAACTTGCATTAGTCTCACAGCAACACTTTCGAAAGTAGTTTTCTCTAGTAATAAGGTTAGTTACGTAAGCCGGTACAAATACATAAATTGGGTAAGACTTAGCTGATACTTTTTAGAAAATATTCTTCTATGTTAATAATTGGATAGGCACATGTGCATGTATATAACATAGTAATATTTCACAAAAATAACATGTATACATTTATACATAAGCAAACAAATATTATTTTTGCGTCCTACGATCATATCGGTGTATATATTCTTGTGTCCTACTCCTGAATCCATATTGTAACAAAAATTTAAACATGCAAGGGTTAATCTTTAAAATTTAGAAAACACACACACACACACACACACACACACACACACACACACACATATATATATATATATATATATATATATATATATATATATATATATATATAACAAATTTATATATAAATATAAATTCCTGTACCATGTCTTATAATTATATCAGTATATATCCATATTGAATCCAACTCGCATATTCATAACATGATCTAACTATAAACATATTAGTTATAACTTTAGAATCTAGAACAACATACATATGTATGGCTTGATTAAAAAAATTGACAATATAGACTTAAAAATTATTTTTTGAAGAGAATGATGACTTGTCTTGGTTTTCTAAATGAAGAAGGTGTGTATTTAGGTTGAAAGAAGAATGAGAAGAGTTTGCGCTCCCTCTTTCTAGGCTAGGGTGGTTTTGGATATGGAATGATGTATGTGCTTCACTTTCTAAGGAGAAGAAGAAAAATAAAGTAAAAAGGAAGAAGAATAGTGAAGAGGAGCGGAGAAAAGTGATGAGTGATGTGTATGTGTGTGTGTGTGTGTGTGTGTGTGTGTTATATTGGGGGGTGGAGAGTGGTGGTATGGAGAGGGTGGTAGACGGCCTATTGCTAAGGAGAAGAAAGAAGAAAAGTAAAGAACGAAAGTAAGAAAAGAAGATAAGAAAGAAGTTAAGGGATAAGGAAAGAATGAGAAGTAAGAAGAAAGAACAAGAAAAAAAAAAAAGTTGGAAGGAAAAGAAAGAGGAGGCAGTTAGGTGGCCAGCTGCTTGCTTAGTGTGTTTTAGGAGGTGGTGGCATAAGAAGGTAGGTTGCCTTAAAGACTAAGTTAAGTAGATGACTATAAGAAACTTAAGTAGGTAACTAAGCAACTTAAGTAGGTTGATGACAAGTAGGTCAAGTTCCTATCTTATTATAATAATATACTTGTCTTCTGAAATATTTATACTATAATAAAATTTTAGAAAGCAGTTATGACAAGAAAAAATCATCATTGAGTAATATTATAAGTTAAAAGTGTAAGTAACTTATTCCAAGACAAACTGTTACCTCTTGCCTTTTGATTTCAAATGGAGGATTTGATTAAATGTAAGTGCAATACAAAGTGACTCTTAGTGTGTAATGCCCGTTCTGGGCGGTGTATTAGGCTGGTTTGTTGGCTCGTAGGGCCTGGTTGGACATGAATTCATACGAAGGAATCATGTAGAAATCTATATGATCGATGTAATCCCCTGCTCCGAGCAAATATATTATGTTGGCTTATTAGTTTGAATAGGCTGGTTGGATTTGAGCTGTACGAAGAATCATAATATTTGAGTGGTGATGCAGACTTACAAAATTTGGTTGGATTGGATGGTTTATGGAGCATGGATCGCTTGTATGGTTATACCAATTGATAAGATCGTGCATCAAGTCAAGTCATCTCTTTGAGGAATCGTTCAGGACCTGCTCAGTCCGAGAAGAAGTCTATTCTTTATGGACATTAGTTTTAATCATTCTCGTATTTGCCTTAACACTTAATAAAAAAGTTCTTTTGTTCTATGTTTCTATATTCCATATGACTGTTAATGCTAAGTAAATAAATCATCAAGATAAAAGAGAGTAATCTTATTATTGTTAACTTACTATATAGAAATATAGAATATTGTACTATTAATATAAATATGGAATATTGTATTATTTGTATAAAAATATGGAATATTATAACATTGTTATGGACATGCGGGATGTTGTACTATTATTTTAGAGAAATAGAATTATGGAAAAAGGTTTGGGACTGTTGAGTCGCCAAAATAGAAATTCCTTGATTGGGAAATAGACAAATTGTGGCAATCCCTGGATTGGGATGAATGAAACACGAGCGATTGCTCGAGAAATATGGTGAAAAAAAGAGAATGTGTTGTATAGTATTTCAAATTATGTTATCATGCATATTATGTTTTTATAACTAAGTTTCCTATTCAAGCATGGTCATGAACAACTTGTGTACAAGATTTAGTTCCTCGAACGGGGTCCTGGGGAACAAGGATAGATGTGTTGATATATTGGCGCACGATGATTTAAGAACTTTCAGTGGGGCACGATACTTGCATTGAAAGGATTATCGTCTAACAAAAAATACTATAAGATGGCTTGTGGTGCCAGTGACTATTATAGAGTTAAACTACATTGTAATATCAATATGTTTGTAGGCCTATCAAGTTATTTATAGAAATGGACACATGATACATTTATATATTATGATGGTTAGTAATTGATAACGGGATACACTTGTGACACATTTAAATATTATGAATGATAATATTATATGCATGAAAGAATAGTAGCCTTGGGTAAGATTTACTATGTCAAGTGACACATTTATGCTTTATATATCTTTTAAGAATTCTTAACTAATCATAAGGCAAGAATAGAAATATCACATAATAATTTTATATATTTTAACATGACTACCGTTGAAACAAATGAATAATATTAATTTTATTAATGGATAATAAAAAAGCCATACAACTATGAATAAAGAGGAGAACATATCCATATCCGTATAGGAGAAGGAATCTAAATCCAAATAGGAGAATCTAATATCAATCCTAAACTAATTATATCTTAACACCCCCTTCAAACTCATGATGGGTCAAACAATATGAGTTTGCCCAATAGAAACTGAAATTGTGGTATGGGGTATGACTTTGTAAAAAAAATTGTCAGCTGATCAACAGAGGTAACATGTGGTAGAGAAATAGTGCCTGAAAAAAATGCTCACAGACTAAGTGATAATCAATCTCAATGTTCTTTGTCCTTTCAATAAAAACTAGATTTTTGTAATCTTCATAGCACTCATATTATCACACTCAAGCGACGTAGGTCCTATAGGAGCAATATCCATATCAAAGAGCAGTCTATGTGCATGGACGATCGTATTTTTGGTGGCAGCCATAGCTCTATACTCTGCCTCAATAGAAGAATATGCAGCAACAACTAGTTTCTTGCTTCGCCATGAAATCAATGAATCACCAAGAAACAAACAAAATCCTGTAGTAGATCGTCTGGTGGTCAGACCTCCTGCCTAATCTGTATCAGAAAATGCTCAAAGTTGAAGAGTAGATTTAGAAGACATAAAGCATAATGGAGTCTTAAAGATATCAAAGAATCTGTAGTAAGGCATCATAATGAGCTGATCGAGGCACAGTAATGAACTGGCTAACAATATACTAACTACATGATAAATATCTGTCCTAGTCAAACAGAGATACACAAGTTAACCTACTAGTCGTCTGTAGCGAGTAGGATCTGTAAGAGGCTCGCCGTCTGTAGGCAAAACTTTACATGAAGCTCCAAAGGATTTTTAGATGTTCGACTATTCGATAAACCAGCAGAAGAAATTATCTCTGAAATATTTTTTTTAGAAATAAGTATCCCTTTCTTACCTTGTACAATCATAAATCCAAGAAAATAATGAAGGTAGCCAAGGTTCTTCATCTGAACTGTTGTTGAATAGACGTAATCCACCGCTGAATTATTGTCAATCGAAATCATGTCATCCACATAGAGTATAAGAAGAACTTGCGTCTGTGGTGTCACGCCCCAGTCCCAAAATATCGAGGGACTAGACACGTGGCAATGGCCAGCAGCACACACCGATGGGCAAACCCAATTTAATGGACCCATCAGGATGTACTTAAGCTGTAGTACAACAATAAGGGTGTATATACTAATCTCATCCACAGAAATGAATATATCAATATCAGAATCATAGTACAAAATCAAATATCAATAAACATAACTCGGGGAACAACACGATAATGAGTCTGGTACAATAGTCAAGAAATAAGATAACAACATCATATACTGAGTATGGATAAGACATATACTCAGAAGAAATCCTCGACGATCACCTCGTCTTCTGGATCTGGTACTGCTCCAGTGCCTGCTACTGTTCCTGCTTCTGCTCCTGCTAATGCTTCTGTTAATGCTCCTGTCCCGTATACCTCGGGGTAGATCTCGTCTGCTAATCCTGGGGACATAATCCGGATCCAGGTCCTCAGGGGACATATCAAGCTACAAAATAACTCAAGCCAAAATAAATGCAGTGCAGCAATAATTGAAACAATAGGGTAAACTATATAACCAGCTAAGTGATATGCAAGATGAGAGCATCACTAGAACCCAGGCTGAGACCACTACAAGCTCGGTGTCGGGGAGCCGGTAGCAGAGATATCACTAGTAGAGTGCCTAGCTCTGATGTAGAGTCTGAGGCCTCACAATAAATAAATAAATAAATATATATATATATATATAAATCAGCCTGTAGCCTGTGTGTCTCTCCCCACCCAATATAATCATACGTCTCATGTCCACGACGTCTCATGTCCATGTCACGCAAGATCAAGTCTAATGCAGCAAGTCATAAAGAGATCTAAGCATGCAATATCTATGTCATGAACCATGTAACCTATATAGAATCACCATGAATATCTCAGGAAGATTCTGATTATGAATAGTGTCACGTGTCCTGAGGTATGTCGTACTTGATAATCCAAGCACGAGAATGCATAGGGTCTCGATATCCATGTCTAGGTGACATTACACTATTCTGCGTACAGTGTTGACATCCGAATATTATTCAGATGCTAAGTAATGTCACACGGTCCTAGGTTGAGAATATAAAACATATAAATAAATCAAGGATACAATATGAAGCAGGTACTACAAGTTTTGGCAAGGTACACTTGCCTGGGGTTCTGGCTCCAACTGTAGCTCTGATATCAACAGGATTTGCAGGTACTCCTCCGGTTGCTGAAATAGACATTACCATCAGATTCAGAAGACATCAAATAGCTAGAATTGCCTGTCCTTGAGTCCAATTTGGACACAGGGACAAAAGTGACAGTTCCTGGTCAAAGCGGGGTCCACATGTGGCCCACTTCGCACCGAAAAATGTGTCAGAGACAATGTTCTCCAAATTCGTCAACTTAGTGTACATAAGTCAAGAACGACGATACGAACCCAACGGAATGTCCAGAACTGGATTCCGATGAGCCGATCACAAAATCGCCCGTCAAGTAGAGCCGTAGGGCCCACGATACGCGATTTTGTCAATGTTCTCAGAATTGAACCAAACTTGGGTCACAGGACCAGCGTATTGCTACGAGTCCGATAGCGCAAGTTTCATTTAGATCCGACGTGTGTTCACGAAGTTACAACGAGTTCCAGAACAGGGCCGATACGGGCGTTGTCGACGGATACGCGTTGATTCCGGTGTACACGCATATCCAAATCAACTTTTGCAAAATCCCACACGTCCGTATTAACGGCGGACACCTTTCGGTGAAGTCCGCACATGACCAAGTCATCCCGTTTGGCGGGGCGCACTCAGTTTCGGGGAAAAACAGGGCAAATATTTTTCTGATTTTGGATCACAGTTCGCGATCGCCACAGGACGCGACACACCGAGCGGGTTATACGGGTATCGAGTGGGTCACGCAGGGTTTGCGTCACAGCAGACGGAACGAAAAACGGAACAGCGAGAAGAGAGAAACGGCCACCTGAATAGGGCTCCACAGAGGGCTGAAACGCGCTCCGCGAGGCGGCTAGGGCTAGGGTTTCTGCCGGAGGTCTTCGCCGGAGGCGTCCGGAGCAGGTGGCGGCGCTGGCGGCTTCTCGTCGTGGCGGGGTCGTCGGCTTGTCGTCGAGTCGGGGGCTGCCGGAGCTGTGGAGGTTGTGCTGGCAGAGCTCGAGGTGAAGGCAGAGGACGGAGCTGCGAGGAGCGGCGCTGGATCATCGAGGCGGCCAGAGGAACTCGGCACGGTGGAGGCAGAGATGTTCGTGTAGGCTGAAGGCGGAGGAGAGAGGTGGTCGGGGCTGGTCGCGGTGCTGGGGAGAGGCGAGGACGACGGGCGGCCGGGGACGACGGGGCTAGGGTTACGGGGTGAGAGAGGCGGTGGAGCTGACGATGGCTGAGGGGGTGTCGATCGGGGCTGCGGGTTTAAATAGGAGGAGCGGGCGGCGGTTACGAGCGGAGGAGGCGGAGAGCCACGGCGGTTACGGAGGGGAATGTGCAGGGAACGGGGTAGTCGAAACCGCCGCGGGAGCGAGGGGGTAACCGTCGGCTGCGGAGGGAAACGGCGGCTGCGGAGGAATCGGGCCGCTGATCGGGGAATTCATTTCCCCAGCGGTTACTGTAGCAACTGGTTTGGGTCGGGTCGGGTTGTATTGGCGGGTCGGGTTCAAGTCCGACCCGATAGGAATTTGGGTTGGGTCGGTTCAGTCGGTCCGGTCCGATTCGGTTCGGTTCGGTTTAATAATAAACCGGGTTTATTTTGATTTAATAAAAATATTAATTTTTAGGTCTTTAAAAATAGTTTCGGGGTCCAATAAAATTCCAGAAAAATTACTCTATGTCTAATATTTTATTTTACACCCAAAAATATTATTTTTATAATATTTTAATATTGATTAAAATTATTTAAAATTATTTAATTCTAAATACCTTGATTTTAATTGGTTAAAAAATTATAGAAAATTCTAGAAAATTGTAAAATTTAATTTTTTAAAATTCCTGAAAAATCAGGGGGTTTACAATCTATCCCCCTTAAGAGGATTGCGTCCTTGCAATCAAAGAATAATCGATCAACAGAGATGACACGGTTGCAAGCATTGTTCGAAGCAAATTAATGTCAAGAATCATGATTCGGGAGAATCAAAGGATGAGGTTTAAGCAAAAACACATAGGGAATGAAAATATTATTTCCCTAAGTAATGAAAGTTATGCAATTTCCAGAGTGAAGGAAAGCAAGAAAACTACAGTTTAGAAAACTAGGTTATCCCTTATAAAACATACTAGGTTATCAATTATTAGCAAGTTTAAAATTATCAGGTTAAGGCTTAGGTCACCAACCAATAGGCACGAGCTAAAGCAATACTAGAAATAGATAACTATGGAAAACTTACGTGCATTCGCTACTCCACGAGTCTGTGCGTTCTCCAAGGTCATCGCGAAAGCTTGTTCGCGTACTCGCGGTGGATTCCTCTGCTGCTGTTGAGCCTGCTGGAAGAGTAGTGCCTGGGGTATCAAAGGTGGCCTCGACTGATACCCTCCCGGTGCTGGTAAGGCTTTTCGGTGAATCATCGGTGTTTTTGCTTGATGTGTTGTGCAATCTTTGGCTAAGTGTTGTCTGGATCCGCAAATCAAGCACATTCCCAACTTACGTCTGCACTCTCTCTCAATATGGCCTACCTTGCCACAGTAGTGACAAGTAGGAAGGAATGAGACTCTTGGTGTTGCTCTCGGTAGTGGATTTATCTGTTGACGCTTTGCAAACTCCTCTTGTGATGCTCTGGTTAGTGCGGATGTGGAAGGCCGCTTCAGGCTGGTCTCTCTCCTGATGACGCGCTCCATGCGTCGGGCTGCAGCAAGTACGTCCAAGTAAGAAGTAGGTGCAACAAATCTGATCAGTCTCTTTAGCTCAAAGTTTAATTCGTCGAAGAACTTCTCAGCCTTCTCTTCTTCTGTCAGAATCAGGGTAGAGGCGAAGCGACTTAGATGAATAAACTACGCGTTGTATTCTTCCACTGTCATATTGTCTTGAGTGAGGCGATTGAACTTGTCCCGAAGTTCTGATCGAGCGATGGCTGGAATGTACATCTCCTGAAAGAGTCTGGAAAACTCTTCCCAAGTGACTCGGTCTGGTCCGAGCCGTGTCTCCTCAGATAGCCACCAGTGATATGCATTGTCTGTTAATTGTATTCTGACGGCAGTCATCCAACGTTCCCTTGGAAGCTCAGCTGCTTCTAATTGATGTTGAGTGTTGGTGAGCCACTCATGAACTTCAGTGGGCTCCTACTTTCCTGAAAAGGTGCGAGGCTTCAGCTAGCGAAAATCGGTGATAGAGCCCGTCGTTGGCCGTCGTGCTGGTAGATCTGCCTGCTCTAGTGCGATTGTTAGGCTGTGATGCAGAGCCTCGTGTTGAATCTGCTGTTGGGCTTGCATCATTGTGTAGATCATTTGAAACATCTGTTGCCCGTCCATAACCTGCCCTTGTGGGAATACAAGCATTGGTGGAGTAAACTGCGACGGAGGTGGGATGTCATCTTGCTGGATTCTCGAGACATGCTGATTTGCTTGACTGAGTTGTTGAGCTGATTGACCTTCATCTACTAGTGTTACTTCATCTTCGTTGGTTACCATAATATCTCGTGGTGATCTTGTAGGAGTCTCGTCGTTTGCTCGTGGATCCATAACTCTGGATCCAAAATAAATAATAAAGGTGCACAGGAATCAAGACAGGATGCAAGTCAAGAAATTAATTCGAATCCGATATAGATATCAAGAACGATTCAAACAAGTGGATGAGATCCTAAAACTTATCCTATTTTTATTGCAGGTTTGCTCGGTCCCTAAGTTGAAACCGAAGCAATTTAGTCGTAGACCTGTATGGGCCACCATAAAAACCATGTCACGCCCCAGTCCCAAAATATCGAGGGACTAGACACGTGGCAATAGCCAGCAGCACACACTGATGGGCAAACCCAATTTAATGGACCCATCAGGATATACTTAAGCTGTAGTACAACAATAACGGTGTATATACTAATCTCATCCATAGAAATGAATACATCAATAACAGAATCATAGTGCAAAATCAAATATCAATAAATATAACTCGAGGAACAACCCGATAATGAGTCTGGTACAATAGTCAAGAAATAAGATAACAACAGCATATACTGGGTATGTATAAGACATATACTCAGGAGAAATCCTCGGCGATCACCTCGTCTTCTGGATCTGGTACTGCTCCAGTGCTTGCTACTGTTCCTGCTTCTGCTCCTGCTAATGCTCCTATTAATGCTCATGTCCCGTATACCTTGGGGTAGATCTCATCTGCTAATCCTGGGGACATAATCCGGATCCAGGTCCTCAGGGGACATAGCAAGGTACAAAATAACTCAAGCCAAAATAAATGCAGTACAGCAATAATTAAAATAATAGGGTAAACTATATAACCAGCTAAGTGATATGCAAGATCAGAGCATCACTAGAACCCAGGCTGAGACCACTACAAGCTCGGTGTCGGGGAGCCGGTAGCAGAGATATCACTAGTAGAGTGCCTAGATCTGATGTAGAGTCTGAGACCTCACAATATATATATGTATATATATATATATATATATATATATATATATATATATATATATATAAATTAGCCTGTAGCCTGTGTGTCTCTCCCCACCCAATGTAATCATACGTCTCATGTCCACGACGTCTCATGTCCATGTCACGCAAGATCAAGTCTAATGCAACAAGTCATAATGAGATCTAAGCATGCAATATCTATGTCATGAATCATGTAACCTATACAGAATCACCATAAATATCTCAAGAAGATTATGATCATGAATAGTGTCAGGTGTCCTGTGGTATGTCGTACTTGATAGTGCAAGCACGAGAATGCATAGGGTCTCGATATCCATGTCTAGGTGATATTACACAACTCTACATACAGTGTTGACACCCGAATATTATTCGGACGCTAAGCAATGTCACACGGTCCTAGGTTGAGCATATACAACATATGAATAAATCAAGAATACAATATGAAGCAGGTACTGCAAGTTTTGGCAAGGTACACTTGCCTGGGGTTCTAGCTCCAATTGTAGCTCTGATATCAGCGGGATTTGTAGGTACTCCTCCGGTTGCTGAAATAGACAGTACCATCATATTCATAAGACATCAAATAGCTAGAATTGTCTGTCCTTGAGTACAATTTGGACACAAGGGCAAAAGTGACAGTTCTTGGTCAAAGCAGGGTCCACATGTGGCCCACTTCACACCGAAAAACATGTCAGAGACAATATTCTCCAAATTCATCAAACTTAGTGTCCACAAGTCCAGAACGACGATACGAACCCAACGGAATGTCCAGAACTGGATTTCGATGAGCCGATCACAAAATCGCCCGTCAAGTGGAGCCGCGGGGCCCACGATAAGCGATTTTGTCAACGTTCTCATAATCAAACCAAGCTTGGGTCACATGACCAGCATATTGCTACGAGTCCGATGGCGCAAGTTTTGTTTCGATCCGATGGATGTACACAAAGTTTACAACGAGTTCCAGGACAGGGCCGATACGGGACGTTGTCGACGGATACGCGTTGATTCCGGTGTGCACGCACATCCAAATCAACTTTCGTGAAATCCCACACGTCCGTATTAACAGCGCGCACCTTTCGGTGAAGTCCGGACATGACCAAGTCGTCCCGTTTGGCGGGGGCAAACTCAGTTCCGGGGAAAAATAGGGCAAATATTTTTCTGATTTTGGATCTCAGTTTACGATCGCCACAGGACCCGACACACCGAGCGGGTTGTACGGATATCGAGAGGGTCACGCAGGGTTCGCGTCACAGCAGACGGAACGAGAAACAGGACAGCGAGGAGAGAGAAACGGCTACCTAAATAGGGCTCCGCAGAGGGCTGAAATGCGCTCTGCGAGGCGGCTAGGCTAGGGTTTCTGTCGGAGGTCTTCGCCGTAGGCGGCCGGAGCTGGTGGCGGCGCTGGCGGCTTCTCGTCGTGGCAGGGTCATCGGCTTGTCGTCGAGTCGGGGGATGCCGGAGCTGTGTAGGTTGCGCTGGCAGAGCTCGAGGTGAAGGCGGAGGACGGAGCAGCGGGGAGCGGCGCTGGATCGTCGAGGCGGCCGGAGGAACTCGGCACGGTGGAGGCGAAGACGTTCGTGGAGGCTGGAGGCGGAGAAGAGAGGTGGCCGGGGCTGCCCGTGGTGCTGGGGAGAGGCGAGGACGACTGGGCGGCCGGGGGACGACGAGGCTAGGGTTACGGGAAGAGAGAGGCGGTGGAGCTGATGGTGGCTGAGGGGGTGTCGATCGGGGCTGTGGGTTTAAATAGGAGGAGCGGGCGGCGGTTACGAGCGGCGGAGACGGAGAGCCACGGCGGTTACGGAGGGGAACGCGCGGGGAGCGGGGTAGTCAAAACCGCTACGGGAGCGAGGGCGTAACTGCCGACGGCGGAGGGAAACGGCCATCTGCGGAGGAATTGGGCCGCTGATCGGGGAATTCATTTCCCCAGCGGTTACTGTAGCAACCGGTTTGGGTCGGGTCGGGTTGTGTAAAACCCCTAATCCTAAAAATCGTATTAATTTTTTTTATTAATTATTAATTTAATTGTAGTAATTAGTGGCTAATTAGGAGAAATTGATTTTTATTTATTTTTATTTTAGGTGTTGGTGAACTTAGAAGATTTATGGGGCCATTAGAATTTTTTTCGAATTTATTTCATGTAGGAGACCCCTTGAGCAGTTGCTAGCTTAATGGTGTGTATTAATATAATTCTAGATTTTTCTATGAGTATATATATATATATATATTAAAAGAATTATAAAAGAAAAAGGATTAGAAAAAAAGAAAAAATAATAATAATAAACCATTACTACTACCAAACCATAACCCCCTTAGCATTATATGTAGCCCCCGCCCCTTGTGAGCCACACCCGCTAGGTTGTTGCTCACAGCAACCACAGGACCCACACACCCCTAGTTGAAGCAAACCGACCCCACTCCGCGAGCAAGCAGCCCCCCCCCCCCCCCCACCCGCGAAGTGCTTAAACCCGGCAACCTTTTCTCTCTTATAAACATATATATATATATCTTAATATATTTTAATAAAATCCTAACCCTAGATCATCCAAACCCTTCCTCTTCCCATCTAGAATAAGAGAGCGCCGCCACTGCAGCCGGAGAACCCTGCCAGGCCGTTCAAACCAATCCCGACGAGCGCGACCCCGCGCACCCCTCACACTGCAGATTTCCGCAGCGAGGTACCTGATTTCTGGAGTTGTTTTCCGTCGCCTCGATCAACCAAACGCCACCCCGTCTTCACCGGTATGTTCACCCCTTAACCCTCTTCCATATTTGTGTGTTAGTAGGCCTCGAACAACGCATAACCATAGGCGAAAACAATGTCAAAGTTGGCAGAAATAGACCAAATTCTGGGATCGCAGAAAACTGCGGTGATCACCCATGTTCTCGAGTTCGTATCTTCCACCACAGAGATCCGAATTTGATGATTCTTTTTGGTAAGCGTAGACCACTTGACCTAGTTTAATTTTTGTTAAATAACCCTAGATTATTAACTGTTGTAGGTAGAATTAAATTCGTTGGAAAATCCCGCGAACACACTTTTTCAGATTTCTAAAAGTTATGAAACGGGACCCCCCGCCGTGTACCAAGTGTACCAAATGGTGCGCGCAGCATAACCGGACACGTGAGAATTCGTGAAAACTGATTCGGACGCGTGTGCGTGCCGAAATCAGCCCGTATCCGCGGACAAATCCCGTGTCGTAACTTTTGCGAAAGTCGCGCGCATTTTTGCACGCTCGTCAGATTACGACAAAACTTACGCCACTGGACTCGTGGTAACGCGCTGGTCCTGTGACCCAATTTTTACGCAATTCTGAGATAGTTGACCAAGTCGCCACTTGGCGGGCCCTACGGTTGACTTTTTGGGCAAAATTGTGTTCGGCCCATCGAAATCCATATTTGGACATACCGTTGGGTTCGTATTGACATTTAGAGTTTGTTTGACCTATAATTTGTCCTATTTAGAGACTGTTACCCTTGGCACATTTTTTGGTGCAAAGTGGGCCACACGTGGACCCCACTTTTACCTGAAATTATCGTTTTGCCCCTGTGTCCAAATTGGACGAAAGAAAAGTATTTTCTAGCTATTTTGTTTATTCTAGGAATATTGGTGATGTTTATTTCAGCATCCGGAGATATTTGTTCTGAGGCCATAGCTTCTGATCCTGTGTATAGACTTCTGGACGTTACCCTTTTACAGCTTTCTTACCAGGCAAGATACCTTGCCAAATTGCTTACAGTATTTTGCATACTTAGTATATTTCTGTATATTTGTTACATTTCTGTATAGTTCTTGTATGTGTAGTTTTTCTTCAGTTATTACTATGTATTAGATATGTTGACACACACATGGCACCTAGTATCATAAGAGGACAATCATTAGGCGTATGGGCTTTTAACCACTCTGGTAAACCATAGTATATAGTTCGCACTACAGGCGTGTGTCGCGCTGGTCACTACCCCCGAGGTATGTCGATTTCTGTAGAGTCGCGCTGGTCGCTACCCCCGAGGTATGACAATTTTTGATGTCCACTGGCGGGTGTGTGAGTTGTGAGGGTTAGATCGAGTAGCCTACCCTTGCCCATACGTCAAAAAGTTGTCCTCATTGCATTCATATAGATTGTCTTGTACAGCGTACTTATATATTTTCAAACATTATGCATGTTTATTGTATTCAAATTGGCTTGCTTCTATGTATCTTGTTATGTCCCTCTGAGGACCTGGTCCCTTGCCAGGTATAGACGACCAGGGGTATCCGCAGGAGTACGGACCGGGACCTGACGCGTTACTTTCTGTCGAGGAGGTCTTACCTTCTGAGCATCTTTGATTACATCTAGCGATTGATTCTTTTAGCAATACACTTCTGCTGACATTATTTTATATTGGAGATTTTATACTCCTCTCTCATTTTTGTTTTGGATATAGTCTTTGGTAGTGGATTTGTCTCCACCCGACTATTATTTTGGATATTTCAGACTCCTTATTCTAGTTTAGTATTTCTTTTCTATGACTAGTTGTGTGGATGAGATTAGCATATCTGTGACTTGTGACATTATATATACCACATGTGAGTTTATATTCATTTTACAGCACACGTGTGTATTATGGTATCCATATATTGGAGTTGCCATATACATACGGCTGGCATGCTTACGTGTTCCTAGTCCTACGTATTTTGGGACTGGGGCGTGACTGGTTGTATTGGCGGGTCGGGTTCAAGTTCGACCCGCTAGGAATTTGGGTTGGGTAAGTTCAGTCGGTCCGGTCCGGTTCGGTTTAATAATAAACCGGGTTTATTTTGATTTATTAAAAATATTAATTTTTAGGTCTTTAAAAATAGTTCCGGGGTCCAATAAAATTCCAGGAAAATTACTCTATGTCTAATATTTTATTTTACACCCAAAAATATTATTTTTATAATATTTTAATATTGACTAAAATTATTTAAAATTATTTAATTCCAAATACCTTAATTTTAATTAGTTATAAAATTTCAGAAAATTATGGAATTTGATTTTTAAAAATTCCTGAAAAATCAAGGAGTTTACATGTGGTGATGACCGCACAAACAAAAAATAATCCTGAGAATACTGTTAAAATCCTGCCTCATAAATAGCACTTTGAAAATACTCAAACCAAGCTTGGGATCTTGCTTGAGACCATAGATAGCACGACGAAGGCAAAAAATGTCCCGATAGAGGAGAAATACCTGGAGGGGGATCCATTTAGATAACCTTAGATAAAGAACAATGAACAAAGGCATTCTTCACATCCATCTGATAGAGTGGCTACGGACAAGTGGCGACAATAGCTAGTAATATACGAATTGTGGTCATCTAAGCAACTAGGGCAAATGTCTCATCATAGTTAATCCTATGCTCCTATGTAAAACCTCGAGCAACAAGATGAGCCTTGTGTCGCTCAATGGACCCATCAGGTTGTTACTTCAACTTGAAGACGCACTTGCAACTAAAACGCTTGATCCCGTTTAGAAGTGAAAAGACATCCCAAGTACATGTCTATCGAAATGCTCTAAAATCCTCTACCATAGTCTTCTGCCACTATAAAACCCCTAATCCTAAAAATCGTATTAATCAATTTTTTTAATTAATTAATAATTTAATTATAATAATTATGAGCTAATTAGGGAAAGTAGAATTTATTTAATTTTTATTTTAGGTGTTTGATGCATTTGGGATTTTATGGAGCCAGTATAAATTTTTTCAAATTTATTCCATATAGGGGACCATGTGGGCTGTTGCTAGCTTAATGGTATGCACTAATATAAATTCTAAAATTTTTTATGTATATATATATATATATATATATATATATATATATATATATATATATATAAAACTATATAGTTCAAATAGAATGGAAATTAGAAAAGAATTAGAAAATAAAAGAAAAAGAAAAAGAAAGAAAAAGAAAAAGAATTCTTATTGGATCCCTAACCCATCTAACCCTACCCGTTATACTCAAACCCGCACCCTTTAGAAAGCCACAGCAAGGCTAATTCTCCCCCGCACGCGTGAACGGAACCCCCCCCCCCCCCCGCTGTCTACTTCCCTATATATATATATATATATATATATATATATATATATATATATATATATATATATATATATATATATATTCACTTCATTTCTAAAACCCTAGCCCAAATCTTCCTCTTCCTCCGAGAGAGCGCCGCCCTCGAACAGACCTAGCTGCGCTCTGACCGCCGTCCACCGCAGACACCGACCCCGGCCGACCGCACGACGACCGCGACCCCGTGCAAGCGCACGTGCACAACATTTTGATCAACAGCGAAGCCATGTTCACGCTCCGTTTTCCGCACCACTGCTCGACCAAACTCGACCCCGTCTTCTCCGGTATGATTCTAACCTATCCCCCTTCCATCTTTGTGTGTTACTTTATCTCGAACAATACGCAAACCTAGGTAAAAATTGACGCCAAGTCAATGAAAAACTACGACTTTTTAATTCCAGAAATTCGATTGCAACTACCTATATTCACGAACTCATATCTCCCACCACAGAAATCCGAATTCGATTTTTCTTGTTGGTATGCGAAGACCATCTAACCTAGTTTAATTTCTGTAATTTATAATAATTTATTAGTTGCTGGTTGTAGAATTAAATCAAGTTGAAAAACTCGAAAAAACCTGTTTTGGCAAATTCCAAAATATGCGATACGGAGCGCGCCTCGCCAAACGGGACCGTCCCGTCGCGTATCGAGTGTACCAAAAGGTGCGCGCGGTATATCCAGACGTGTGAACTTTCGCGAAAATTGATTTGGACGCGTGTGCGCGTCGGAATCAGCGTGTATCCACGGACAATCTCCCGTGTCGTAACTTTTGCAAAAGCCCTGTCCATTTAGTGCACGCTTGTCAGATTGCGACGAAACTTGCGCCACTGGACTCGTGGTAACGTGCTGGTCCTGTGACCCAAATTTTATACAATTCTGAGATAGTTGACCAAGTCGCCAATTGGCTGGCCCCACGGTTGACTTTTTGGGCAAAATTGTGTTCGGCTCACTTGAATCCACATTTGGACATACCGTTGGGTTCGTACTGACATTTAGAGTTTGTTTGACCTATAATTTGTCCCATTTAGAGACCGTTACCACTGACACAATTTTCGGTGCAAAGTGGCCCACCTGTGGACCCCACTTTGACCCAAAATTACCGTTTTGCCCATGTGTCCAAATTGGACGAAAGGGAAGTGCTTTCTAGCTATTTTTCTTATTCTGGGAACGTTGGTGATATCTATTTCAGCATCCGGAGACATTTGTTCTGAGGCCATAGCTTCTGATCTTGTGTGTTTGACATCTTGACGTTATATTTTGCAGCTTTTTGCCAGGCAAGTATACCTTGCCATTGTACTGTTATTCATATTCCATATGTTGCATGCATCTTTATTTTTGTCTTTAGTTCATATATTTTAACTGTTATATAAAATGCGAGCGACGGTGTCGTCGTGATATGTTTTATTTATGTAATTGCATTAACCTTGTTTATGAGATTACCCCCATTATTATGTAGCATTATTAGGTTCATTGGCCGTGACACAGTTGTTACACGAGTGTGAATCTCATATAGATCACGGACTTTGTGACAGGTCTGGCCTCCTGTACGTATGGGCCGTGCGTTAGGGATGACTGCTGATAAAAACTTTGTATGCTAGAAGACTTAGCAGTTATTAGAGGTCCATGGACATAGCCTATTGTAGTATGGTGGTCCAATCCTTGTCCTTGTTTGGTTGCAGGATTGGGCTAGGGTACTAAAGATAGGCTATGAACCAAATTGTGTCATGGATGTGACATGCTTAGAGCATGGGGTGGGGAGAACAACAAGTACCGCATTTGGGCTCCTTTGTACTTTTTCTATTGTACGCCCGGATTCTCCGTCGGAGATACGGGTGGTGATGACCACTATATATTATATATTATCAGGCGGCCTCTGCCGTTCAAAAGACGACATGCTTTGTAGGCCCCTGGATCTCCAAGAGAACCATGCCAATCCCAGTTTTCTGCCAAATAGCGCACTTATGGGGAAAGTTTTTCTTAAACTGCATTCACTTAGACGGTTAGGCGACCCATTGGATATATATTTCAGTACTTTATTGTCATTCTTTTATGTATCTTGTTATGTCCCTCTGAGGACCTGGCCCTTCCAGGTGTCGCTGTTCTTGAGTATTCGCAGGAGCGCAGATTTGGATGGTTATATATGTTTCGAGAATGTCTTCTCTTCGAGCCCGTGATTGTTAGCTGGTATTCTTATAATGTGTTTGTTGTGGTATACTTATATTGTATTTGCTCTTATATTCGAGTTGGTAGTGGATTTGTTTTCATCCAACTATCATCCTTAGATACTTTGTATTGAGATCTAGTTTCATAGATATTGGTTCATTATTTATATATGATTCTGTGGATGAGATTTAGATTATACCATGTGACTTGTGATAAGATTTATACCACTTGTGAATTGTCATTCATATTACAGCGTACGTGTGTTATGGTATCCATATATTGGAGTCGCCATATACATACGGCTGACATGCTTACGTGTTTCTAGTCCTACGTATTTTGGGACTGGCGCGTGACATGTTTTTAGTGGTGGCCCATGCAGGTCAAGAGTATATTGTCTCGGTTACGTTACTATACCGAACAAGCTTGCACCTAGGAATAGAGTATAGGATCTCATCCACAACTGACTATGATTCGCTTTCCTTCCAGTCCATTTTATTCGAATAATTGTAACCTGCTTGATTCATGTGCTTCCCTGATAGTTCCTTGAGTATATAGCCTCTCCTAGAATATAGGAACCCTTGTCGTTAGATGACAATTAGGGTAATACATCTACTAAGAATACAACTAGAGTGTTGACACACCACTAAGTTTAGAATATCTAGTGAACCCTAGAATTCCTTATCTATATATTGGTTTACCATTACCCCTTGATGTATTATGAAGACTTGAGAGTAGTATAGACACTACAAGAGTTAGTTAGAAGTTTTACCATAATGTTTGATCCTAGTATTGAGGAACCAATAGAAAACCAAAAATTAAATATTATGACTGAACCTAACCTTCATAGTTAGATAGTATTGGAGAACTATAAACTTAGATCATTGTCTTATTATTAGTCGACAGCACCTCAGGAAGCCTAGAGGAATGTAATCAACATTTTTTTTTTATCATGCCTCGAACATAGCAACTAGCATACCACTCCCCTTAGAAAACCATGATGCTATCTAGAGCCCTCTATTTTAACTTCATATATTGTTACTCTGAACCCTTAGCGCTCGCTAGTTGTGCGACGACTAACTATGTTCTTCTATTCTTCATCTTTCAACCCGTGCCACTTGACACCTCTGATTATAGACCAAGTGATTTTATTCTGTGTTAAGGACATATAGTGGCTAGGATTATAGTTGTTAATCTTAAAATTTTGAATTTCTGTACTTGGTAGTTAGAACTTGATAGTTTTAAGTTATTCTTGTAGATTACGACCTGATCATTATCCCTTAGTTTTTTAAATCACGTAACATGTACCCCCACCTCGATACGAGTTATATCCCCTTTTTCCTTGAGGCTAGTAACCTTTCCATTCTTGCTATTGACACTTGTTCCATAAGCACTATGACTAAGACTTAAGATGACCAATACCTATATAATGCAATAGGATACCTTAATAAATACCAAGATCTTTTCTCGTATACCCTAACAAAAGTTCTACTTATTTATAAGGACCAGGTTATTCTGAAGAATCCCCTCAAGGCAATTACAGTATTAGTTTATTGTTTTAAGATGGGTAGTATACCTCACAACATAGTATCACCTAGTCTTTTGACCCATTATTGAAGTATAACTGAATGACACTTCCTATATGCTAGCATAAGACGACAGTGGTTGTTTAGACTGTAGAATTTAGAGGCCATACCCTATTTGGTCGACTAGCGACTTCGACAAGGAGTTGGTATGACAACTGTAGAGATTGTGGAGTCTTATTTCTTTTGTGAACTTGAATTATTATGTACCTTCTTCCATCATGATCTAGCGCATTTATATTTTATATACTACCTTGACTTATGCTGCTATTTTATAGCCTAGTTTTGCAAGCTTACTCTTTAATTGAGCTTGTTCATAACATATGTATTAGTGGGTCGACACACTAATACATTTCAGAATTATTGTATTATGGTCTGATCAACCATAGTGCGCTTGATTCGCCCTTCGCAATACTACTTTACGTGGATTGAGAGAGATATGGTGATTAGTAGTCGAATGTACCTGTCCTCTAGATATGTCTGAGCATATCATATCAGTTACATAACTGTACTGCTACGAGCATATGAATAGGAATTACCAAAATAGGATTTTAATCCACAACTGCCTTGACAATCCCATTGGAATTCTTTAAACGCCTTGATCCCCATACTTCTAATCTATTACCTCCCCCTTGAACTCTTTTTCATTATTTTTTGTCCTTCCTTATCTCAGAAAGACAAAATCTCATGCTTGGTATAAGTTTGATATACAAATAGTACTAGATATACCCATAGGCCAATCGCATTATTTGGTGACTTGTCTTTTATAATTGATTAAGGGCGTCACATATGATATATTGGGTGTTAAAAAAAAACTTCGGAGGATTGAATAACATGATTAAATGATTTGAGGAATAGTTTTCTTAGATGTATAGCCTTCTGTGATAGATGGATAAATTCTAAGTTGGGTAGCAGCGCATTGTCAACTTGAGAGGAATTTCTTATAGATTGTAATCGAGTAAGATTAGATTGGGAGAGGTTCAAGCCATTTTAATTTTGAGAATTTTAGAAGAATGACTAAGATGATGAGGATTAATGAATTTTGAAATCTTGATATTGAGGACCAAATATTTATACTTAAGTACATGATTTAAATTTTTGAATATTGAAGGTAAAATCATCAATTTGAATTTTGAGGATAAATATAGAATTTTAGACTTGAACATTGGTGGATTGAATTTAAAATTTTACAATTTGATGATTTGAATTAAGAGTTAAAATTTGATTGTTGGATTACGTATTTGAAATATTGAGGATGTGAATTAAATTTAAAAATTTGAAGAATACAAAAATTCATAAGTGAAGATAGGAATAATATTGGACTATAATTATTTTCTAGAGGAGATTATGATAGTTGAAGATCGTGATATAAAATTTATATACGTATTTAATTCTTGAAGATGTTATATGGATTTAATTTAAATTTGGATATTGATAATTTGAAAAAGTGAGAAGAGATTATAATAGGTTGAATTTTGATTGGAACAGTGATTATCTTAACCTTGAAGTGATTGCGATAGATATGGTTAGGATTTTAATTATCGTAAAAAGATCGCGATTGACTTGCCTTATATGCGAATGTGAAGGAATTAACAATTTATGCCTTACTATTCCGAGGATAAAATTTTTATAAGTTGGCTAGATTGTAAACTCCCTCCCCAAAATTTGACCTACTTGGCTTAGATAGTGAAACTAGGGCTAGTTTGAATCCAATTAAAAATAGAACACGATATTTTATTTAAATTTTGTAATATTATATCACTTAGTGCACCTTACCGTTGCTTCAATAATTGGAGCACTACACTAGCCACTGCCTACCTACAAACTTCGCATCCTTGTCCTAGACGTGCCCGTCTTCTATTCTGACCTTTGCGTAACTTATAATTACGCTCTCTTGTGCTATATTTTAGTCGCACGATATCCGTCGCAAACGTTATTATTTAATCCTAAATAATTCTAAATTTTATCCTTGTGTGTTCCAATCAAAATTGGACACACAATCTTGACCTGTTTCGTACAACCCAAATTAGGGTAATATTCTATCATGAGCCCTCTATGACCATGACACTTAATGTTATCCCCATGTACTTCTAATTAATTCCAGAACACCATGCGCATTAATTTTAATTAAATTAATCTAATTCCCATCTTTGTATAATTTTTCAAATTGTTGGGTGCTTTTATGCAAAAGTGCATGGAGGTGTCAACACCATTGGACATGACACATGAAAAAACCTAATTCTCCTCCATATAAATTTTTCCCATGATTTTGGAATGTGCAACGCGCAACATCGCCCCTCATTTAAATCTAGCCTTGCATTTTAAACAATACAAATCTTATACCATCATTGACCTTCTATCGTGGCTTAGTTTTAATTTCGAGGACAAAATTTTTATAAGTTGGGTAGAATGTAAAACCCATAATCCTAAAAATCGTATTAATCTATTTTTTAATTGATTATTGATTTAATTATAGTAATTATGAGCTAATTAGGGAAAGTAGAATTTATTTAATTTTTATTTTAGGTGTTTGATGCATTTGGGATTTTATGGAGCCAGTATAAATTTTTCCGAATTTATTCCATGTAGGGGACCCTATGGGCAGTTGCTAGCTTAATGGTATGCACTAATATAAATTCTAAAATTTCCTATGTATATATATGTATATGTATATATATAAATAACTATATAGTTTAAATAGAATGGAAATTAGAAAAGAATTAGAAAATAAAAGAAAAGAAAAAGAAAGAAAAGAAAAGAAAAAGAAAGAAAGAAAGAAAACGAAATAGAATTCTTATTGGATACCTAACCCATCTAACCCTACCTGTTATACTCAAACCCTCACCCTTTAGAAAGCCACAACAAGGATAATTCTCCCCCGCGCGCGTGAACGGACCCCCCCCCCCGGCTGTCTACTTCCCTATATATATATATATATATATATATATATATATATATATATATATATATATATTCACTTCATCTCCAAAACCCTAGCCCAAATCTTCCTCTTCCTCCGAGAGAGCGCCGCCCTCGACCAGACCTAGCCGCGCTCTGACCGCCGTCCGCCGCAGACACCGACCCCGGCCGACCGTACGATGACCGCAACCCCGCGCAAGCGCACGTGCACAACATTTTGATCAACAGCGAAGCCATGTTCACGCTCCATTTTTCGCGCCACCGCTCGACCAAACTCGACCGTCTTCTTCGATATGATCCTCACCTAATCCCCTTCCATCTTTGTGTGTTAGTTTATCTCGAACAGTGCGCAAACCTAGGTTAAAATCGACACCAAGTCGATAAAAAACCACGACTTTTTAATTCTAGAAATTCGGTTGCAACTACCTATGTTCACGAACTCGTATCTCCCACCACAGAGATCCGAATTTGATTTTTCTTGTTGGTATGCGAAGACCACCTAACCTAGTTTAATTTCTGTAACTTACAATAATTTATTAGTTGCAGGTTGTAGAATTAAATCAAGTTGAAAAACTCGAAAAAACCTGTTTTTGGCAAATTCCAAAATATGCGATACGGAGCGCGCCCCGCCAAACGGGACCGCCCCGTCGCGTACCGAGTGTACCAAAAGGTGCGCGAGGTATATCCAGACGTGTGGGCTTTCACAGAAACTGATTTGGACGCGTGTGCGCGTCAAAATCAGGGCGTATCCGCGGACAATCTCCCGTGTCGCAACTTTGGCAAAAGTCCTGCGCATTTAGTGCACGCTCGTCAGATTATGACAAAACTTGCGCCACTGGACTCGTGGTAACGCGCTGATCCTATGACCCAAATTTTACGCAATTCTGAGACAGTTGACTAAGTCGCCAATTGGCGGGCCCCACGGCTGACTTTTTGGGCAAAATTGTGTTCGGCTCACCGGAATCCACATTTGGACATACTGTTGGGTTCGTACTGACATTTAGAGTTTGTTTGACCTATAATTTGTTCCATTTAGAGACCGTTACCACTGACACAATTTTCGGTGCAAAGTGGCCCACATGTGGACCCCACTCCTGAAATTAACGTTTTGTCCATGTGTCCAAATTGGACGAAAGGGAAGTACTTTCTAGCTATTTTCCTTATTCTGGGAACGTTGGTGATATCTATTTCAGCATCCGGAGACATTTGTTCTGAGGCCATAGCTTCTGATCCTGTGTGTTTGACATCTTGACGTTATATTTTGCAGCTTCTTGCCAGGCAAGTATACCTTGCCATTGTACTGTTATTCATATTCCATATGTTGCATGCATCTTTATTTTTGTCTTTAGTTCATATATTTTAACTGTTATATAAAATGCGAGCGACGGTGTCGTCGTGATATGTTTTATTTATGTAATTGCATTGACCTTGTTTATGAGACTACCCCTATTATCATGTAGCATCATTAGGTTCATTGGCCGTGACACAGTTGTTACACGAGTGTGAATCTCATATAGATCACGGACTGTGTGACAGGTCTGGCCTCCTGTACGTATGGGCCGTGCGTTAGGGATGACTGCTGATAGAAACTTTGTATGCTAGAAGACTTAGCAGTTATTAGAGGTCCATAGACATAGCCTATTGTAGTACGGTGGTCCAATCATTGTCCTTGTTTGGTTGCAAAATTGGGCTAGGGTACTAAAGATAGGCTATGAACCAAATTGTGTTATGGATGTGACATGCTTAGAGCATGGAGTGGGGAGAACAACAAGTACCGCATTTGGGCTCCTTTACACTTTTTCTATTGTACGTCCGAATTCTCCGTCGGAGATACGGGTGGTGATGACCACTATATATTATATATTATCAGGCGGCCTCTGTCGTTCAAAAGACGACATGCTTTGTAGGCCCCTGGATCTCCAAGAGAACCATGTCAATCACAGTTTTCAGCCAGATAGCCCACTTGTGGGGAAAGTTGTTCTTAAACTGCATTCACTTAGACGGTTAGACGACCTATTGGATATTTATTTCAGTACTTTATTGGCATGCTTTTATGTATCTTGTTATGTCCCTCTGAGGACCTGGCCCTGCCAGGTGTCGCTGTTCTTGAGTATTCGCAGGAGTGCAGATTCGAATGGTTACATATGTTTCGAGGATGTCTTCTCTTCGAGCCCGTTATTGTTAGCTGGTATTCTTATATTGTGTTTATTGTGGTATACTTATATTGTATTTGCTCTTATATTCGAGTTGGTAGTGGATTTGTTTCCATCCAACTATCATCCTTAGATACTTTGTATTGAGATCTAGTTTCATAGATATTGGTTTATTATTTATATATGATTCTGTGGATGAGATTTAGATTATACCCTGTGACTTGTGATAAGATTTATACCACTTATGAATTGTCATTCATATTACAGCGTACGTGTGTTATGGTATCCATATATTGGAGTTGTCATATACATACGGCTGACATGCTTACGTGTTCCTAATCCTACGTATTTTGGGACTGGGACGTGACAGCCACTCACGGTACTTAACAACCTATTGATAAGAACTAGGCTCTCATGTAATATGAATAAAAGTAAGAAAATAATAAAATTATGGAGAATATGAGACTAGTAGCAAAACAAAACTTGTTCAGTAAACCGAAACTATCAAGAGTAAAACGAGCAGGAGGTCGATAAGTACATTAGGACTGGGAAAGAGGTTATAGTAGAGGTGTGGATTATGAATAAGATAGTGTCGCAAAGGGTGATGGAATATACGGAGGATCCTCATAAGGCAACGACAGAGGCATCGTAGGAGGAGTGTACCAGAAGAGGGAAGTAAATGAGTAGGGTCAATGAAAACACTAGATGACGGAGCTAGAGGAAATAAGCAATGAACATCCGGAGGTGAGATAGTAAAATAAGGAGAGTCCTTTAGAAATGTGACATGGCTAGATATACGAAGACGACGGGCCAAGGGATCATAACAATTGTTTGTGCTGGAAACTAAAAACGAGTAAGACACACTTGGTTGATCGAGCAGACAAATTCGTTCTCTCTGTCAAAGGAAGAAGAATAAAACAAAAATACAAAAGGTATGAAGTATATTATAATAAGGAGGACACGAATAAAGAATCTCACTAGGTTTCGAGCAAAAAAATATAGAAATAAGTCATATTGATAAAATTAACAAAAGTAATAATGGCCTCTCTCCAGAATATTTGAGGTACATGAGAGGACAACAAGAGAGTACTAGCAGCCTCACGAATATGATGTGTTTACACTCGGCTAACCCATTTTTTTATCAGTATAAGGACATGACTACTGAAAAAGGATGCCGTGAGATTGCAAGATTGATATCATCGTAGTGGAGAAATACTCATGTACATGATCACAGCAAAAAGTTTTAATCCTAACATTGAATTTAGTATGAATCATAGTAGTAAATATTCTATAAATGGTAAGGAGTTTAGAACGGTGACGCATAAGATAGACCCAAGTATAATGAGTGTAGTCATCAATCAAGCTACATAGTAGAGAAAACCTAACATAAATGGGATAGAAGTAGGTCCTCATATGTCATAGTGAACTAATTCAAAAATACTATTAAATTTTGACAACTTCTTAAGAAAATGTAGGTCTAAGTGTTTTGCCAACATACAACCCGTACATGTGGATAGATAAGAGAAAGAACAACACCCAAGAGCTCCACTATGGAATAAAGTGTTTAGACGGGGCTCTAAAATATAACCAATTTGTTTGTGCTACAAGTTGGCAGCAGACGTGACAATAGCAATATGACTATAACTCAAAGGTCGAGTTGATAGAATATAAAGAAACTCTAAGTGGTACAACCTACCCTTCCTATGAGCATGACTAATCATCTGTCTCGTATGAGAATCCTTCATAGAATATGTGAGGAAATCAAAAATAACAATAAATCCACTCTTACAAAGGCTACTAATTGATATAAGGTGTAAAGTAAGATAAGGAACATATAAAACAAAAGGAATACTCAAAGTGTCACAAATAATTGAGCCATATTGAGTGATGACTAATTGAGAACCATCAATTATGTAAAGAGGGAAAGTGGAATGGTAAAGGTATAATAATAGATAAGAAACTAAGGTTAGAAGTCATATGATGAGAAGCACCAAATTCTAATATCCACGAAGTACATGTACCAGTAGAGACAGATGTAGAGGAGCCAGTAAAGACAGGACAGAGCCGGTGCCGGAGCTAGAACTCTAACTGAGTAAGGCGGTTTTAAATATCTGCCGATGTCTGGGTACTATTAACAATGTGATCCTAAGGTACCGAAGAGCGAGTCGAGGAGGAATCCCTTGTCTGTATCCGTTGAAAAATTAAGTTTTAAATGGATGAAGCATAAAAAAATTATTCACTAGATTGGCCAGGCTTATGACAGTGAAAACAAGTCCGATCAAACCGCTGACGAGCAAAGAAAGTGGTTACAAAATGACCATACTTTCTATAATAGGTACATAAAGGACGCATTTTTTTTCTTTTTAATTCTTTCTTAAATTCTTTGAAAATTCTTTGAATTTTTTTTGATTTTTTTGATTTTTTTTGATTTTTTTGATTTTTTTTTGATTTTTTTTGATTTTTTTTTATTTTTTTGGTTAAAATAGGTGATAAAAAATTATATTAAGAAATTATGTGGAAGACTTGCCTCTGAAGAACAACCACATACACACATTGGCCACGAGCTTACATTGAAAGAAGGAAGAATCATGCCTATAATATTCACCCGGTACACAGAGGCACGTCCGACGAAGGTGTGGCTAAGACGTCCTCGAAGGCATGTCCGACGAAGGTTGTGCTGGTGAAAAAAAACCCCAGTGCCTGCTGCTAAGAAGTTTGTCCCCGTGAAAAATCCTAGGATTTGATACCAAGAAACAAATCAACAATATTAATTTTATTAAAAATAATAAAAAAAGCCATACAACTATGAATATATATAGAGGAGAACAGACCAATATTCGTATATAAGAAGGAATCTAAATTCGAATAGGAGAATCTAATATCAATCCTAAAATAATATATCTTAACGATTGTATTGGTTTAGGTGAGTTGTGTTAAGATTGTTTACCGATAAATTTCCCAATGTGCTGACCCCCTCCTCAATAGGTGTGGGGAGTCGTTTGGACGTTCTGAGTTGTTGGAGCTCGTTTGGCAAATTAAAGTTATTCGGTTGGAAGATATTATTCTTCTGTATATAAAGGGCATAATGTACTAAACATCGTTGATTTTAAAAGTTTCTTGAGCATAAGACTTGTGGCATCTTTCATCGTATAAGATCTAGTGTTCTACTTGATTTATTCTTTTGGCTTAAAATCCATTAGAAATTTAATCTAAATTATTAATAAAAAATAGTATTCACATATCACAATCAACTTCTCTTCTTATTTTCTATTGGAATTACTTTGTATCTGAGATTTTTATTGATCGTATTTGTGCTTACCTTGTACAAGTAAAGGAAAGAGACTAGCCCTTATAGTGGTGAACCCGAAGCGAGATCGGGGTAATCCGGGAGAATCCCCTATCACTTTGGTGGTAATTCAAATGCTTTTTGATGATTGCATTATGAATGTGCTATTCCTTAGTAGTTATTTCCTTTTCAGCTACAGTCTTGCTAAAGGTAGCGCTAGCTAAGTCAGGTTTGCTGCTACTAAGGTAAACTTGAGCTACGAACTTGGAAAACAAGCCAGAAACCGCCAAAAGTCCTATTTGCATTGTAGCTCATTCGTAAAGGTCCCACACTGTTTCATGTTTGGCTTGGAAGGGCAACTTCCTCACTAAATTTTGTGGTTAATAAGATTTGTGAATCGGTGGTTCCTGTTTGGAGAAGAATCAAAGGAATAGCTAATTGCGTAAAAACTGATCCAAGTATAATTATACTAGTACGACTTTATGCCTAGTAGCTACTTTCAGTTCTGAAATCAGAGCGTTGTTAACTTCCTTAGACCCTCAATTGATTCTCTTCAACTCTAACTCTTCCGTGATTAGAGTCTATTTTCCCTATTTGATTTCTACTAAGAGGTCAATATAATAAGTTAAGATATGTTATGGTTTCTACTGTTGGTATTTTATTGATTAGCAATGGCTTTAAAGAACATCGGTAAATAATTTGAGTTGATTGTATAAAAATAATATTTGGAAATGATAAATTGGATATTGGATGATAAACAAGATATTAGTAGAGGTACTACATTAAGTTATGAGTATTAAACGAATTGTGCCTAAACTTCAATGAATGGAAATGAGTTAAGTTGTTCAAATGGAATGATTACAATTTAATTTTAAGTGATTGCCAAGTGGCAGTAAAATAGATGTTATGTTTGTGGTTGTTGCAGCCACTGTCGTAAAGATCATCCAGAAGCGGCGCTGACTCAGTATATGGACAAGGAATATTTGTGCTTAGTGGCTTAGTTTCCTGAGTGGTGTATTAATTATCCCTAGGGTGTATGCTTGATTTGGTGATATTGATATCAATAAGTCTATCACTATCAGATAGGGTAATACAAGGTCTCAATTTTGAGTTATGTCTAGTTAGATACTATTTTGAATGTCCCTTGTTGAATTGATTTGGATAATCAAAAAATATTTTTTGGCAGATTAAATAGTACTTAATAAAAATTCAAATATACATAATGGATGACTTAGCTTAAAAATAATATAAAATATATATTGAATTGCAGCCTAAATTGATTGGATGGAGTTTTAAGTTGAGTGTAAGGAATATTGGTACGATTGGATGTTTATTTGGAACATATAAAGATGACCCTAAGGATTTAGGATTTTTATTGCTCATTGATCTAAGATAGTCTAAATGATTTAATCTTAAGTATGGAATAAATTAAACTTATATCTAGTTTGACAGATATCATTGTTTAAATAATTTAAATTTACTGAATGGCAATTTTTCTAGTTACACATATAATTGATAGGACTGAGCTACATCAAAGATCGACAAACGTTAACTTATGGATATTGTAGTTGGACGAATGATGATTGTGTAATATATTAAATTGTTAAATTATATTATCTTGATGGATTCTAACTTTATGGACTACAAATGGATTGAATGTTAGTATTGGAGTTTCCTATAACTTGGTTAGGTAACCCTGAGCATGACAAGAATGTATATTAGTTAAACTCAGGTTAGCCAATATTTGAATTCATGTGATTAATTTAATAAATTTTGTTAGTAGAATTTTTTAGTCCCACCTATAATTTGGCAGGAATAGATTTGTAAGATTAAAATATTTAGTGGCTGTGAGAATTATCTTGATATGTTGATTAGTTTTAAGTTGATTTTGACTATACAAGTTATTAGACAAAAAAAAATTGAACAAGTTATATTAGAATTGGGAGTAAGTTGTGATTGATGGATTATAAAAATTATAAATTGAGATTTAGACTTGTGATTGAGATTTCCACATTAAGAAATAGTGGAATTTGTCGTACGGATTAGGATTTGGATAATAAGAGTTTCTTGTATTGATTTCATTGATTATGTGGTAGTCGAGATGTATTGTTGGGTATAGTTACCCTAGGAAAGGATTTTACTAGATAAACTTTGACCCTTGGATTTTTTGTTATCCTTATGTTAGTAGGCTGGTCTCTTGTTGGATTTTAGTTGTTTTGAGTTAGAAGTATTTTTTCCAATTTGGGTAGAGTCCCTTCAATTGTTGGATAAGGTTTAGCCTTAAGATATGGAATTAGTGCAGTAATTTCTAGTTGTTCGTTGGAGATGATTTATCATGATGTTTAAGTATGACTGATGAGTTACCTAGACTTAGTGGTTAGGCAGAAACCCCAATGTTGAGCGCTAAAAATCGATTGGATGACCTTAAGAAGAGTTTTTCTTGGTAGATTGTTATAAGAGTAGAGATGAGATAATGAATATTGGGAGATAATCCCAGAAGGTAATTAATTCTTGAAACATTTGATAGATTTTTGTGATTAAATAACAAGATTATATTTGGATTAGTAGATTGGTTACTTATATTTAGATTATCTTAGTGGATTATACTAAAGTGGAGTTGATGGATATATGTTTCTAGTAAGTTTGCAAGCTAGCTATGAATTAAGATTGACCTTTAGAATTAATTAATGATGATTTTATTTTTGGTTGAAAGTTTAGCGATATTTGATGTAAGTCTTTTGAGTATATGAGTCTCAACAGGATAGTAGATATATTGGATGTTAGTGCACTTTTATTAGTAATAGGAATTGACATTTATTGGATCATGACAAGGTTAGAAATAACTGCAATCACTACTAAAAATTGTGGGGTTAGCGACTTTACAAAATATCTCTAAATTGTAAAATTATGTCGCTGAAATAAAATAGCAACGTTATTAGAGACATTTTATAATTATCGCGGTCTAGCTAGTCGCTGACTGAAAATACGTCACTATACGTCGCAACTAGCGATGTATCTTAGTGACGTATGAACGTCGCAAAATTTTCACCAATTAGCGACGTTCTGCGGCGCAACGTTGGTATATGAGCGATACAAATTTAGTCGCAAAATATCGCCGATATTTTTATACTTAGTGACATTTACTGTGTCACTAAACGTCGCTGATATTCTACTGTTAGCGACGTTTAGCAAGGCATGTACATCGCTAATATTTTTTGAATGTAGCGACGTTTAGCAACTTATTTTAGTTACTTCTCGATGACATGACAGAGATTGCCAAGTCATCAAATTAGCGACTTTTAGCGACATATTTGCGACATCTTGGTACAGGAATAGCGACGTTCTGATACCTCTTTGCGACGTATTTGCACGTCGCTAAACGTCGCTAGACGTCGCTAAACATCGCTAAATTACTGTAAAAAATATTTAAAATGCAGATCGTTACATAATAATTTATATAACAATATTCACTCGGCAGTTTATACAAATATATTCATAGTTTATAAAAATAGATTATCACACATAAGCAAATTATTAAACACCGATAAATTCAAATCTACTGTCACTGTTGGCCAATGTCATACAAATTCAAACATACATAAAAGTCTGAAATAAATATCCTCATTTCACAAAAAGAATATATAGAACAGACCAAAAAATGGGCCAATGTCACACAAATTCCCAAAAATGGGCCAAATTCACACAAACACAGAACTATCTGTCCAACCTAGGACTAATGCTGATCAAGAGGAGGAGGAGGAACACCGTCCCGCAACTTGGATACGATATAGTCCAACTAGCCTTTGAAAAGCGCCACATATGTCGAACTAGGAGGCAGTATCGTCGGTGGAGTCTATGGCACCTATAATTCGAGTGACGGAATATTGTATCGATGATGCCAGATCCGTAATAGTCCTGAGCTCCAAAAGGCTTTACTCGAGCGCATCAAAATGTGCTAAGATCCTCGCATTGTCCATCTGCGGTTGGGACTGGGGCTTCTGCGAAATCAGTCTCATCATCTCGTCAAGCAGAGACATAATCTGATGGTCAAATCTCTCATGTTGGAATCGCACCGACTCCAGGGAAGGCTGTGGGGTATGTACAGGGGCAGAGGGGGTCCTAGAGCCCTGCGTCACCAGCGGCGGTCTGCCACAGCTCGTCAACCGACGGAACTGGGTGGGCCGGTGGCTACATGTTGCTTCGACTGCTCACGAAGCCGTAGATACTCATTCCAGAAAAAAATGAATCGCTCGATAAATATACTTGTTACTAACTACATGGATATTTATTTGCATATTTTCTAAGTTGTTCAAAAGCAGGGGTACCCGGTGTTATAAATCAAAAATATAGGGATAGTTAGTGTAAATAACCCTATTATCTAATAAACTTATTTCTAACTACATGGATATTTATTTGCATATTTTCTAAGTTATATTAAAATAAAAAAAATGTAAAGTAATACGTACGTAAGTCTGCGTGGCCCTATCATCGATGATCTGTCCGCCCTTTCGATGGGTGGCGAGGAAGGCGGTCACCATGTTAGCATACTCACCTCTCTGGACCAGTTAATTATAAATAGATATATTGTTACTAAAATTAACCATTTTATCCTACTTTTATTAAAATAATATATATACGTTCAAATACTTACCATATGACGAAAATATTTCGTCATCAGAATCAACCCACCATACCACTTTCCGGCCTTCTTCTAGGCCGCCTTCTCCGACTTTTCCTTGTACTTGGGATCGTCAAATCTAGCCTTCATCTGATTCCATTGCTCAGTTATCATCCAACCTTAGATTGGTTTCCCAAAAGATCATGGTCCTTCTGATCATTAATCGCATCTCGGACTAGCTTGGCGACGACGAAAGAAAACATCTCCTCGATCACCTCGGCCCGATGTGGTTTCTAGAAATACATGTCCTACAAGAAGTAATATAGTAAGTTATGTAATATAAATAAATTAGATGATCGATATTAAAACCAAATATATTTTTACCTTGAAGTTCTTAAACCAGAACGCATTTCTCTCGTTTGGAGTATCGAAGTAGTTGATCCAAGGGACACCATAATTGTACCTCAGAAAGAGACCCACGCGTCTTTGTACCCTCGACGGACGATATCTGTATAGAGATATTTATATTCATGGAAAAGTTGATATATATATATATATATATATATATATATAAAGGAAATGTTAACTAATTAACTTACTTTGTGCCGTCGGCCCAAATCTCCATCCGATGCTCGTCCAGAGGCGTACATGGAGGATCTCTCTGATACTGCGAGGGCTGGGCCTCGCCCGTCTTCTCCTTGGTCTCCATGGTACCGTCAGCACTAGGAACGGTAGACGAAGGAGTAGTAAGCTCTGTTCACACTTGAATAACACGATCTTAGCAGGCTATGATCCATAATTATATATCATCTCCACAATCTCTCATAAGATGCCATAGAAATCATTGCCTATGTCGACATCTTTATAGTTCGAAGATTTGATACACAAACAACTATTTTTGGTGTCATCGAGATCTAAGAAGTTGTCTCTGATCGGGGCAGTTGTTCACTTGAACCTAAACTCATTTACACAATAGTTTGGCCAGATTTTGACGGCATAAATTGGCCCCTTATCTAGAGTTCTTATAGATTCATTCTCAAGTGTTGCGTCTGGACGATCGACCTAAATACCATAAGATAAAAAATTAAGTTCAACGTTTCGTTAATTATTTTGTAAAGTGCATATACAAAAAGTAATTACCGAGCTCCTAACATATGCGCTCAACCAAGAAGGGAAATGACGTCTCATTTCTTGTTCTACTTCTTCGTCTGTTATATACGGTCTAACCGATCTCAGTACATCATTATATGTGCTAAAAAATAATGAAGCAACCGTCGATTAGCAGCATACGAGCTTATACCATTTTATTGAGATAACGTAAACGTGCACGTATTAATTACTTATCCCTCTAGCTTCTCCACTTCATCCTCATCGTAATTGAGTAATATATACAATTGAGCAGCCCTTAGCTCGTCGTCATTGAAATATCTCTTCTATATTTTTCTCGAAGACTCTCCGGACACATTGAATACTTTTAGTATTGCATCATTAGATTCCTGATATCCATCGTCATTTCTCGAAGCTCTTATTCGATTAGTTGCAACATGAGGTTTGAAATACGCTGAGCAAAAGTTTGTAATCTCCTCGAGCACATAAGCTTCACAAAAAGAACCCTCAACCCATGCCTTATTTTTTATCTTTCTCTTTAGGTGGTTCAGATGCCGCTCGAACGGGTACATCTACCGATAATCGATATGACCACTAACACGTGCCTCATGGAAAAGATGAATCGACAAATGCTCCATGGAGTCTAAGAATCCAGAAGGAAACACCTTCTCGAGATTGTACAGTGTTACCGCAATGTCCTTCTCTTGCTTTTCTAGACGATCGACGAGAAACTTAGTAGAACGAAGACCGCTGAAGAATATGCTGACCTCGGTCAATGGTTACCAATGACCTGCACTAAGAATTCTCATAATAAAATCGGAATTAACCTCTCCATGAATACGAGACAATCATGGCTCTTCATACCTGTCAATTTGTTCACGTTGAGATCGACGCATCTTCTAATGTTCGACACGTACCCAAATGGAAATTTTAGGCCATGAATCCACCTACAAAGTCTTCCTTTATCTTCCTTCTCCAGTAAAAAAATTGCCTTAGGCTGCTTTAACTTTCCATTCCCCTCATCAATCAAATGCAACACAGGATGTCTACATATTTCTTTCAAGTCCAACCAGGCCTTCGGATTGTCTTTCGTCTTCCCCTTTACGTCCATTACAGTATTAATTATGTTGTCAAATACATTCTTTTTGATATACATGACATCAAGGTTATGCTTGATCAGATTGGTGCTCCAATATGGCAGATCCTAGAATATACTCATTTTCGTTCAGTTATGAGTGTGACCAAATTCGTCACACTTGTACCCCTTAGCAGGCTCTTCGATAGCACTTGGTAAATTTTTTACCTCTTTCCATATCGTGTATTCGGGCCACCTTGGCGGTGGATTGGCCTTCTTCACAATGTCGGTACGAAAAGCATTCATGTTACTCCAGTACGGATGATCCTTCGGCAGAAATTGTCGATGACAATCGAAGAAGTACGATTTGCCTCCGTGTTTCAAACGAAAAGCCTTAGTGCGATCTGTAAAACCCCCAATCCTAAAAACCCTATTATTTTTTTAATTAATTATTAATTTAATTATAGTAATTAGTGGCTAATTAGGAGAAATATATTTTATTTTATTTTTATTTTAGGTGTTTGTAAATTTAGGAGATTTATGGAGCCATTAGGAATTTTTTCGAATTTATTTCATCTAGGAGACCCTTTGGACAGATGCCATCTTAATTGTATGCTCTAACATAAATTCTAAAATTTTTCTATGTATATATATATATATATATATATATATATATATATAGTTAGATGAAAAAGAAAAGGAAATAAAAAACAAAAACAAAAACAAAAACAAAATTCTTTAATCCTATTGGATCAACCCTACTCTAATACCCATCTACCCGCATTCACTAAAACCCGTTAGTGAATATATAAGAAGCAGCAGCAATAGTATGATAATTCCCACCCCCCCCCCCCGCGGCCAGCGGCTCACCCGCGAGCGGAAAACCCCCGACCCGACTCTCTCTCTCTCTCTCTTCTATATATATCTATATATCGACGTAAACCCTAACCCTACTCTCACCATCCTCTGACCCCGAGCCTGCCGTCTCTCGCGCCGACCGCCGCGGCCGGGCGGCACGCAGCCACCGCCGGCCGGTCGCCGGTTTCGCGATCACGCGGGATCGCACGAGAACACTGCAGAATTTGACTGCAGCGAAGCCATGTTCCCGCTCCGATTTTCGTGCCCTCGCTCGACCAAACTCGACCCCGTCTTCTCCGGTATGATCCTCACCTATCCCCCTTTCAAATTTGTATGTTAGTTGACCACGAACAATGCGTAACCCTAGGTGAAAACAGCGTCAAAGTTGGCAGAAAAAGACCAATTTTCGGTTCTCGTGGAAAACTACGGTGACCACATATGTTCCCAGATTCGTATCTCCCACCACAGAGATCCAAATTCGATTTTCTTTTTGGTATGCGTAGACCACTTGACCTAGTTTAATTTCTGTTAATTACATTAATTTATTAACTACTGTAGGTAGAATTAAATTCGTTGGAAAACCCCAAGAATAAACTTTTTCCAGTTTTCTAAAAGTTGTGAAACGGAACGCATCCCGCCAAACGGGACCGCCGCGCCGTGTACCAAGTGTACGAAATGGTGCGCGCAGTGTACCCGAACATGTGAGAGTTCGCGGAAATGAATTCGGATGCGTGTGCGCGTCGGAATTAGCCCGTATCCGCGGACAAACCACGTGTCGTAACTTTTGCGAAAGCTGTGCGTATTTTGTGCACGCTCGTCAGATTGTGACAAAACTTGTGCCACTGGACTCGTGGTAACGCGCTGGTCCTGTGACCCAATTTTCATACAATTCTGAGACAGTTGACCAAGTCGCCAATTGGCGGGCCCTACGGTTGACTTTTTAGGCAAATTTGTGTTCGGCCCATCGGAATCCACATTTGGACATACCGTTGGGTTCATATTGACATTTAGAGTTGTTTGACCTATAATTTGTCCCATTTAGAGACTGTTATCCTTGGCACATTTTTTGGTGCAAAGTGGACCACACGTGGACCCAACTTTTACCCGAAATTATCGTTTTGCCCCTGTGTCCAAATTGGACGAAAGGGAAGTGCTTTCTAGCTATTTTGCTTATTCTGGGAACGTTGGTAAAATTTATTTCAGCATCCGGAGATGTTTATTCTGAGGTCGTAGCTTCTGACTCTTGGTGTTAACATCGGGACATTATATTTTGCAGCTTTCTTGCCAGGCAAGATACCTTGCCAGATTGGTTACAGTATTTTACATACTTATTTTATTTCTGTATATTTATTGTATTTCTGTTTATTCATTGCATGTGAAGTTTCTTTCAGTCATTACTTTATATTAGATATGTTGACACACACTTGACACTTAGTATCATAGAGGACAATCAGTAGGCGTATGGGCTTTAACCACTCTGGTAAACCGTAGTAACTAGCATGCACTATGGTGGTCGTGTCTGATGGTCGCTACCCCCGAGGTATGTCGATTGATGGAGTCACGAGGGTCGCTACCCCAGAGGTATGTCGGCTGATGATGTTCTAGACGGGTGTGTAAGTTATGAGGCTTATATCGAGTAGCCTACCCTTGCCCATACGTCGAAAAGTTGTCCTCCTTTGCATTCATATAGATTATCTTGTACAGCGTACTTATATATTTTCAAATATTATGCATGTTCACTGTATTCAATTGGCTTGCTTCTATGTATCTTGTTATGTCCCTCTGAGGACCTGGTCCCTTGCCAGGTATAGACGACCAGGAGTATCCGCAGGAGTACGGGCCTGGACCTGACGCATTACTTTATGCCGAGGAGGTCTTACCTTATGAGCATCTTTGATTACATCTAGCGATGGATTCTTTTTAGCTGATATACTTCTGTCTTCACATTATTTTATATTGGAGATTTTATACTCCTCTCTCATTTTAATTTTGGATATAGTCGTTGGTAGTGGATTTGTCTCCACCCGACTATTATTTTGGATATTTCAAACTCCTTATTCTAGTTTAGTATTTCTTTTCTTTGACTTGTTGTGTGGATGAGATTAGCATATCTGTGACTTGTGACATTATATATACCACATATGAGTTTGTATTCATATTACAGCGTACGTGTGTATTATGGTATCCATATATTGGAGTTGCCATATACATACGGCTGGTATGCTTACGTGTTCCTAGTCCTACATATTTTGGGACTGGGGCGTGACATATTTTTGTGGTGGCCCATACAGGTCGAGAGCATATTGTCTCGGTTACGTTACAGTACCAAGCAAGCCTACAAATAGGATTAGAGTATAGGATCTCATCCATAATTGACTATGACTCGTATTTCTTCTAATTCGTTTTATTTGAATAAATGCATCCTGCTTGATTCATGTGCTTCCCTAATAGTTTCCTGAGTATAGCCCCCTCCTAGAATATAGAAGTCCTTGTTGTTAGATGATAAGTAGGGTAACCTTCCTATTAAGAGTACAACTAGAGTGTTGACACACCACTAAGTTTAGAATATCTAGTGAATCCTAGATTCTTTATCTATAGATTGGTTTACCATTATCCCTTGATGTATTATGAAGACTTGAGAGTAGTATAAATACTATTAGAGTCACTTAAAAATTTAACCATATTGTTTGACCCTAGTATTGAGGGACTACTAGAAATCCAAGGTCGAATATTAGGACCAACCCTAACTTTTGTAGTGAGATAGTAATATTAGAACTATAAATTTAGATTCTTGTCCTGATATTAGCAGACAGTACCTTAGGAAACCAAGAGGAATAAATATAACATCTTCCTTGATCATACCTTGAACATAGCAACTAGCATACCGCTTCCCCTTAGAAAACCATGATGCTATCTAGAGCCCCATATTTTAATTTCATATATTGTTCCTCTGCGACCTTAGCGTTCGCTAATTGCGCGACGACTAAATTTTGTTCCTCTATTCTTCATCTTTCAACTCGTGCCATCTGACACTTCTGATTGTAGGTCAGGTGATTTATTCTGTGTTAAGGACATATAGTTGCTGGGATTCTAGTTTTAATGTTAAATTTTGAAATTTTGTGCTTAGTAGTTAGAACTTGATGGTTTAAGCTATTCTTGTAGATTGAGACCTGGTGCTTATCCCTTAGTTTTAAATTGCGTAATATGTACCCGCACCTCGGTACGAGTTATATTCTCTTTCCCTTGAGGCCAGTAACTTCCATTCTTACTATTGACACTTGCACTAAGACTAAGACTTAGGACGACCATGACCTATATAATGAAAGAGGATACCCTAATAAGTACCAAGACCCCTTCTCGTAGACCTTAACAGGAGTTCTACGGTATCCTTAAGACAATTACAGTATTAGTTTATTGTTATAAGTTGGGAAGTATACCTCACAACCTAGTATCACATAGTCTTTTGCCCTATTATTGAAGTATAGCTGAATGACATTAACTGTGTGCTAGCATAAGAAGATAATATTTTATCAGACTGTAGAACTTAGAAGCCCATACCCCTATTTGGTCGACTATCGACTTAGACAAGAAGTTAGTATGACAACTGTAGAGATTGTAAAGTCTTATCTTCTTTGAGAACTTGGATTATTTTGTAACTTCTCTCATCATAATCTAGCGTACTTATATTTTCTGTACTACCTTGATTTATGCTGCTATTATAGCCTAGTTTTTGCAAGCTTATTCTTCTATCGATCTTGTTCATGACATATGTATAATTAGGTGCACATAATGATATAATTGCCTAATTAGAATCGGTGTATTAAGGTCTAGCTAACCTTAGTACGCTTGGTTCGCTCTTTGCATGACTACTCTACGTGGATTGAGATATATGGTAGTAGACGAATATACTTGCCCCTAGACATGTCTGACATATCATATCGGTTACATAACTGTACGGATACGAGCATGTAAATAGGAAATTATCAAAATAGGATTTCAATCCACAACTGCCCTGATAACTCTCTTTTCGAATTCTTTAATCTCTTTGAACCTCGTACTTGTATTATATCACCTTCACCTTGAATTCTTTATTATTGCTCTCCGTCTTCCCTTATTTTGGAAAGACGAAACCTCGTGCTGGTATAAGTTGACACTGATAGTACTAGATATAGCCCATAAGGCTAATCACAGGACTTAGTGACTCTCTTTTATAATTGATTAAGGGCATATCATAGGTGATATATTTGGTGTTAAAACTTTGAGGATTGAATAACATGATTAAATAATTTGAGGAATAGTTTTCCTAGATGTATAGCCTTAGGTGATAGATGGATAAATTTTAAGTTGGGTAGATTGTAAAACCCTCACCCAAAATTGGATCTACTTGGCTTAGATAGTGAGACTAAGGCTAGATTGAATCCAGTTAGAAATAGAACACGGTATTATTTTTTTATTTTTTATTTTTATTTTTTGCAACAATTATATCACTTAGCGTACCTTATCGTGCTCCGATAATTGGAGCACTACACTAGCCACTGCCTTCCTACAAATTTCACACCCTTATCCTAGACATGCCCATCTTCCATCCTGACCTTTGTGCAACTTATAATTAAGCCCCCTTGTACTACATTTTGGTCGCGCAACATCGCCCACTCCTTTAAACCTAGCCTTGCATTTTAAACAATGCAAATCTTATACCACCCTTGACATTCTATCGTGGCTTAGTTTTAATTTCGAGGACAAATTTTTTATAAATTGGGTAGAATATAAAACCCCTAATCCTAAAATATCTATTAATTTTTTAATTAATTATTAATTTAATTGTAGTATTTAGTTGCTAATTAGGAGAAATAAATTTTATTTAATTTTTATTTTAGGTGTTTGTGAATTTAGGAGATTTATGGAGACATTAGGAATTTTTTTGAATTTATATTATGTAGGAGACCCTTTGGACAGATGCCAGCTTAATTGTATGTTCTAATATAAATTCTAGAATTTTTCTATGTATATATATATATATATATATATATATATATATATATATATATATATATATATATATATATATATATAGTTAGATGAAAAAGAAAAGGAAATGAAAAAGAAAAGGAAAAACAAAAACAAAAACAAAAACAAAACAAAACAAAATTCCTTAATCCTATTTGATCAACCCTACTATAATACCCATCTACCCGCATTCACTAAAACCCGTTAGTGAATATTTAAGAAGCAGCAGCAACAGTATGATAATTCCCCCCCCCCCCCCCGCGGCCAGCGGCTCACCCGTGAGCGGAAAACCCCCGACCCGACTCTCTCTCTCTCTTCTATATATATCTATATATCGACGTAAACCCTAACCCTACTCTCACTATCCTCTGACCCCGAGCCCGCCGCCTCCCGCGCCGACCGTCGTCGCCGGGCGGTGCGCAGCCACCGCCGGCCGATCGCCGGTTCGCGATCGCGCGGGATCGCGCGAGAACACTTCGGAATTTGGTTGCAGCGAAGCCATGTTCCTGCTCCGATTTCCATGCCCTCGCTTGACCAAATTGGACCCCGTCTTCTCCAGTATGATCCTTACCTATCCCCCTTCCATATTTGTATGTTAGTTGACCTCGAACAGCGCGTAATCCTAGGCAAAAACAGCATCAAAGTTGGCAGAAAAAGACCAATTTTCGGTTCTCGCAGAAAACTGCGGTGACCACCTATGTTCCCGGATTCGTATCTCCCACCATAGAGATCCGAATTCGATTTTTCTTTTTGGTATGCGGAGACCACTTGACCTAATTTAATTTCTGATAATTACATTAATTTATTAACTATTGTAGGTAGAATTAAATTCGTTGGAAAACCCCAAAATACACTTTTTCTAGATTTTCAAAAGTTGTGAAACGGAGCGCGTCCAGCCAAACGGGACCGCCCCGCCGTGTACCAAGTGTACAAAACGGTACGCGCAGTATACCCGGACACGTGAGAGTTTGCGGAAACGGATTCGGATGCGTGTGCGCGTCGGAATCAGCCCGTATTCGCGGACAAACCCCATATTGCAACTTTTGCAAAAGCTGTGCGCATTTTGTGCACGCTCGTTAGATTATGTTGAAACTTGCGCCATTGGACTCGTGGTAACGCGCTGGTCCTGTGACCCAATTTTTACGCAATTCTGAGACAGTTGACCAAGTTGCCAATTGGCGGGCCCCACGGTTGACTTTTTGGGCAAATTTGTGTTCAGTCCATTGAAATCCACATTTGGACATACCGTTGGGTTCGTATTGACATTTAGAGTTGTTTGACCTATAATTTGTCCTATTTAGAGACTGTTACCCTTGGCACATTTTTTCGTGCAAAGTGGGCCATACGTGGACCCCACTTTTACTCGAAATTACCGTTTTGCCCCTGTGTCCAAATTGGACGAAAGGGAAGTTCTTTCTAGCTATTTTACTTATTCTGGGAACGTTGGTGATGTTTATTTCAGCATCCAGAGACGTTCATTCTGAGGTCGTAGCTTCTGACTCTTGGTGTTGACATCGGGATATTACATTTTGCAGGTTTCTTGCCAGGCAAGATACCTTGCCAAATTGCTTACAGTATTTTGCATGCTTATTTTATTTCTGTATATTTATTACATTTCTGTTTATTCATTGCATGTGTAGTTTCTTTCAGTCATTACTATATATTAGATATGTTGACACACACACTGACACTTAGTTCATAGAGGACAATCAGTAGGCGTATGGGCTTTAACCACTCTGGTAAACCGTAGTAACTAGCACGCACTATGGTGGTCGTGTCCGATGGTCGCTACCCCCGAGGTATGTCGATTTATGGAGTCACGAGGGTCGCTACCCCAGAGGTATGTCGGCTGATGATGTTCTAGACGGGTGTGTGAGTTGTGAGGCTTAGATCGAGTAGCCTACCCTTGCCCATACGTCGAAAAGTTGTCCTCCTTTGCATTCATATAGATTGTCTTATACAGCGTACTTATATATTTTTAAACATTATGCATGTTCACTGTATTCAATTGGCTTGCTTCTATGTATCTTGTTATGTCCCTCTGAGGACCTGGTCCCTTGCCAGGTATAGACGACCAGGAGTATCTGCAGGAGTACGGGCTTGGACCTGATGCATTACTTTCTGCCGAGGAGGTCTTATCTTCTGAGCATCTTTGATTACATCTAGCGATGGATTCTTTTTAGCTGATATACTTCTGTCTTCACATTATTTTATATTGGAGATTTTATACTCCTCTCTCATTTTAGTTTTGGATATAGTCTTTGGTAGTGGATTTGTCTCCACCCGACTATTATTTTGGATATTTCAGACTCCTTATTCTATTTTAGTAATTCTTTTCTATGACTTGTTGTGTGGATGAGATTAGCATATATGTGACTTGTGACATTATATATACCACATGTGAGTTTATATTCATATTACAGCGTACGTGTGTATTATGGTATCCATATATTGGAGTTGCCATATACATACGGCTGGCATGCTTACGTGTTCCTAGTCCTACAGAATCTGCACGCGTCTTCATCCCTGTCCCCTTTGTAGTACAATATGCACCCATTGCGACATGCATCAATTTTCTCGTATCCCATCCAGAGCGATCTCATTATTCTCTTAGATCGGTAGAAGTCTTTAGTAAACTTAGCATCCTCTGGTAAGATTTCTATAATCAACTCCATTAGTCGGTTGTAGCATTCTTGTGACATGTTAAAATCAGACTTGATACTTAACAGTCTTGTAACCACCTCCAACGGTGAATGATCCTCACAACCAGGATATAATGGAGTCCTTGAATTTTCAAGTAACTCTATAAACTTTGCAGCATTGGCATTCGGTGCCTCCTCAGCTGCATCATGATTGTCCGGATCAAAACTAGACTTGACAGTGTAAAAAACCATTTTCATACACCCGTTATCGTATCAACGTGGTCGTAGTCATCCATAAATGGCTCCACATAAGGCTCTGGATCTGATGCTAAAGATACAAGTTCTTTGTATGAGGTCCACTGATAGTAATTCGGTGTGAAACTCCTCGAGTACAAATGATATGTCATATCCACTTCTGAGTGATATTTCAAGTTGCAACATCTCACACACGGACACTTAATTTTGGTGTCGTCCATGTACTGAGGGAATACCTTCACGAACTGCAGGAATTGCTGTACACCCTCTATGAATTCATCCCATACACCGCACATATGATCAGGATGACGGTTATACATCCACGAACGATGACACAGGTAGTAATTCATCTCTAGATAATTCTGAAAAGATGAATAGACATCGTTCAAGTATATATTGTTCAAATGGAGGCAAAGATGAATTAGAGGCATTTATTTACTCCTCTCAAAAAATTATCTGGAAATACACTTGCAAACTGTAATAGTCTAAAAATACTTACAGAAGTAAAAAAAATTCCAGAGATATGAACACATGGACACTTACATACTCAATATACTCACTTGTATCTTGACCTAGCTAGATATCTAATAAGAAATAGGTAAGTGAACCTAGAAGCCATGAGAGTTTTTTCTCTACCTTACCCTTTGGTGCCGAAATCCATGAGACTAAAATATGAAGGAGAAGAGAAGACGAATGTCTCATGGATTTTGGTACCAGAGCGAAAAGTAGAGCCAAAGATTTCAAACTCCAGTAAATGGATAGCTCATACAAGTTAGCTAATATTAGGGTTACATTAGTATAAATATACTAATCTATAATATCACAAAGCTAGTAATATAGCCTTCATACTAACCTACCCATATCCTATAATATGACACTACACTTATGACTTGGTATCACATTACTTCCAAGTTATCTAGATACATAACATACATACTCTATGTATAGGAATCACATAACCATATATATATATATATATATATATATATATATATATATATATATATATATATATATATAAACACACCATATATATATATATATATATATATATATATATATATATATATATATATATATATATAAACACATTCTCAAACTAAACAAATATAAACACTCACCAACAGATATCTATACACATACTAAATTAAATACTAAGCATCTTTCCCTTAACTGCCTGCAATGCCCATACCCGAGCTTTTTCCTCTTTACCTGGCACACATACACACAAACCAAATTCCAACCTACACTAACAGTCCTTGTACTGAGCATACCTTTACTGGAAATGATCTGATACAAACCCTCATTCCTATACTACCTAACACTAAGTCACACATACCAACCTACTCTTGTACACCCAAAGACTAATACACTATAGTGCAAACACTCAACACACACACTAATGTATCTAACTGATAACTAAAATATAACATATACTAACTTACATCATGTATATATCCATAAAACACGTACACTTATGTAATATCTGATACTTAAACACCCGTACTTCCCCTAACTTGCAATTGATATTACACTCCAAGATACCCTACTTTGATCCACAATATACCCTCTAAAACATAACCATATACTTACATTCGTGGTCATGCAACATAAGTCCTAATCTAAGTACGAAAATTAATATATTTTTTACTATACTAACATCTAAACCAAGTAAAAATTAAAAAAATTCTATTTAAAATGATAATTAAATACTAATTACTTGTTCATTAATTAATACTAGAAAAATCTAATTTTTAGTATTATAGTAAACCGCGACAAAAGGGCAAATCCATAAACAAATCTAGGGCAATTGTCTGTGTGTGTGTGTTGAGTGTCGTGTCTGTGTGTGTCGTGTCGTGTCCGTGTCTAAGAGAGAGAGATAGGTTTAGGGTTTACCTAAAGGTGGTCGGAGCTGTGGAGAGGTCGTCGGAGGGGAGGAGCTGTACCGAGGGGGGCGCTCGGGGGGAGGTGAGCTGTGCCCGAGGGGGACAACCGTGCTAGGGGAGGGAGCCGGAGGGGGCGCTCTGGAGGAGGGGAGCTGTGCCGGAGGGGCGCAGCCGCGCGAGGGGGGGGATCTTGGTTCTAAATTTTGGGTGATCAAATGAGGAAAAATGAGAAGGCCAAACCCTTTATTAAACAAATTAGCGACGTCCAAAATATATGTCGCTAAACGTCGCAAATAAATAAAAATATAGCAACGAAATAAATGTCGCTCAATGTCGCAGATAAATAAAAAAAGTAGCAACGAAAAAATATCGTAAAAAGTCGCTATAAAATAAAAATTTAGCGACGTTCAGCGACCTTTGTCGGCGTATATTTTTTTACAATAAAATAATATCGCTGAATGTCGCAAAAATGTCACTGTATATTGAAAGTTTAGCGACGTTCAGCAAACTGTACCTACTTATTTTTATAATAGAATTATTATCGTTGAGCGTCGCTAAATGTTGCAAATAGTGACGTTTAGCGATATGTTTTATTGTAGTCGCTAATATTATAAAAATTAGCGACATCAATATCTGGAATCGCTAAAAATGTCGCTAATAGCACAAATTTTGGTAGTGAATCGTGAATGGATTATTTAGAATTTAAAGCGATACTGAAATTGGACGATGTTGATAGAAATTATGATCATATTAAAAAGAGTACGATCAATGTATGCATACTAAGTGATCTAGATTTGGTAAATTTGCTTCATTAGGGGATTTTGAGCTTAAAATTTAGGGGTTTTGGGAAACCCTAACCCTAAATTTCTAAAACTATAAATGGAGGAAAGGATTGCGGGGTTTCATAGGGTTCAAAATTTTGGATTTAAGGGAGGAAGAGGAGGAAAAGGTGGCAAAGAGGTAGAGTCAGGGTTAGAGCGGAGGGCGGAGAGTGGAGGTCGGGTTAGAGTGGAGATTGAGAATAAAAGAAAAGAGAGGTGAGTGTGGTTTGATAAAAGGAAGCCATCTCTAGGAACCGTCAAGAGAGAAAGAAGAACGAAAAAAGCTAATTTTTATTTACCAAAATGACACTAAATTTTTTGTGAGAATTTTGTCGCCTTACCATTTAGTGATGGTTATAAAAAATCCGTCAATTAAAATAAAAGGTTTTCATGATGGTCCTTCCAAAACCGTCAACTATTATGGTAAGAGTTTACTAATTAGTAAAAAAAAAGGTTATTTCATGACAGATAGTCAAAATCGTCAAGATAACCTCTTTATTGACGATTTAATATGACCATCAATAAAAAACTGTCAAAGAGGTCATTTTCTTGTGTCCAAATTGGGTTATGCTTGTGTCCTTGTGTCCAAAATTGGATACCTAGGTTCGTGTTATGATACTTCATAATACGCATGATTAGAATTGGTAATTCTTATGTAATTGTGTTCATATGTGTCAATTAGGTGTATACATGTTTTCTTTTATCCAAAATAACCCAAATTCGTCATAGTATTCAGTCTCATTTTTTACAGTCATAACAACTTAGAAATGCCATAACTTTTAACTCAGGACTCCGATTAATTCTTTTTTTAATATAACCGCATCGAAGTTAGTTTTCCATATATATAAATTAATAAGCCAAATTCGATATGGAACTTTCTATAAAATTATTTAAGCATCAGGTATCCAAAAAATGAATGTGTTTCGGTGTTTTCGTGATTCTTGAAGCTTTCGGACATGAAAATATGATTCGTTTGAAGTTTCGAAAAGCTGATACGAAGGACTACGACATACTTTAACCCAAAAATTCATTGAATAGGTCTAATAGGTACAGTATTGGTTACAAGTAGAGAACTAACTATATAATATAGGTTTTTATGGTTATTTCTAAAAACATGGATATGGCCATAGTTGTAATAGACTAGAGATATAATATAGATATAGATTTATATGAAACCCAAGTGATAGGATATTCATTTGTTCATGCATATATTGATGTTTCATATGATTTTGGGTTGGTATCATAGTGGTGGTAGTGTAGAAATAGAGTAGTATAGAGTATCTTGGTACCATGGTGTAGTGTGATACTATAGGGTGCATGCGGGCTGTTTGATGTTTGGTTTGTGTTTGTGAGGAGTGTCTTAGTATGTGTGTTGTGTTGGTATCACATGGTTTAGGATTGATACCATGGTATAGATATGTAGTTGAGCTAATTGGTATCATGAGGGTTGGTGTATCCTAGTCGTGAGTTGGGTTAGTGTCAAGTGAGTTGGGTATTGAGCCTAGGGTGAGGGTAAGTGAATACCTTAGTACTTGGTTTCATAATACTCAAGTGTCTTTGAGCATGGTAAGTTTGAGTGTGAGGTGGAAAGTAGCATGCTAGTGTAGGTAGTAGGAATACCTTAATATCTTGTGATACTTTGGGTGCCATGAGATATTATGGTACCATGGTACTCAAGTATCAATGGTTGTAGGTAAGTGAGGTAAGTTGAGAGTGAGGAATCCTAGTTAGTACCAAGGTATTGTGACTAGAATTTGGTAGTATCTTGGATACAGGATAAGTGTCTAGGATATGGGCTAAGTAATGGGTATTGCTCTAGGTAATAGTGATATACTAGGATACAAGTTAAGATTCTATTCTTCTTCTCCTTTATCTGTCTAGGTCACCGCTTGCCTGCTATGGATATGTTAATCCACATATTTATAATGTCTTATGTTGAAAAATGGTTACCCGCATGCACGCTACACACGAGCAATATACACTGTGTTTGATATTGCACACATACATTTCGAAGGTGTGCAACCCACGTTCTGGATAGTGAGTACACAAATTACTGATGACTTGACACGTGGCTTCCTATGCGAGGAAGGCTCATGTCATGGATGCAGTTATTTGTACATGATTCACTATGAACATGTCATCGAAGACACATCATTATAACCATTCGTTTGCGGTTGCTAATGTAGGTGTATGGTAGGAGAATTTAAACTTGGTAGCCATGTTAGCATATTTTTAAAGAGATAGCCATGTTGGCGTACTTTGTTGAAAAGTCAAATTCATCAGCACACTAGCATATTCTGAGTGTAGAATGAATATTGGCGTACTCAGCATGAGATAGTATCAACGACGTACCCTTCCTAAGTTAAACTGCCAATATTGCCATACTCTGTGAGAGGCTACTTCATTGGCAACTGCTGTTAAAGTATCAATGTTAGCGTATTCAAGAAGAGATAGCATCAACGGCGTACTCTATCTAAAGTAGCATTATTGGCATACTATAGAAGAAAAGCAATGGCGGCGTACTCGAACCAAAATAACAAGCTTTGGTTGCTAGAGGACAACCTGGGTCGGCGTGCCAATGATCTTCTACAATAAATGCTTTGGTCTCCTTAACTGATGTGTCAAACTAAGGTGACAACTTTTGATGTGGCTATGTTGGCAGACTGAGTAGAAGTAATCGCTACGGCATACAATCCTGGCATACTAAAGTAAAGTAACAACCCTTTCGTACTAGAAAGGAGCAACAATCCTCGTATACTCTTAACGGAGTATAACTTTATCTGATCGCTAAATGACAACCTGGGTCTTTGTGCCCAGAGATCCTCTGTAATTAATGACTCATTCTCTTCGACTGTTGTGCTAGCATGTCAGGTACATTATGTTTAATACTTTTGAGAGAAAACCATGATCATTGTGTGCCACTGAGAGAAAGCATATAGGGTACGCCACAGATACAAAGTACACTGGTGCTTTATAATTTAGGGCTTAAGGGGTAGTACGCCCCTGGTTTACTGAGCTAAGATGTGAAGAAGTACTCCATAGCTCCATTAATCTCTTTTTTCGGGAGGGGGCATACTTTTTATGCTTCTACAAGACCACCTTCAAAGTTTCAAAAAAAATTCAAATAAATTTGAAATACTTTGAATTAGAAGCACAAAAAGTTGTTCAATTTTTTTAGCACGTATTTGGTTTAGAATACCAACTGATTAATGACATGGCTGAACAACATGATTAATGTACAAAAACCGAGACATTACTTTGCAGTCGAAGAGTCTTGATCCACCTCTAAAAATAGCCTTAGGAAGAGAGAAATTTTCGTTACGAGTTCTGCAAACCCTCTGCGTCCTCTCCAAAGCCCTAATCTATCTCTTTCTTCCTTGAACAGCAACAATGGCTCCCAAGCAAACTCAGGTGACCAAGAAAGGCAAGAAGGGGAAATGGATGTATTCTTCTTCTCTGGTGACCGTGACTGGATCGACGGTGAAGCCTATGGGTGAACGCTTAAACATGCCGCAAGGAACGACGTCGACCATCGAGAGTACAAATTCGGCCATAATAGGTATGGGAGAGCATCTACCTGAACATTTATCTCATTTTTATAGAATAGACTGAGATTAGAAAAGAGGAGGAAGATGATGATGCGTCAAGGAACATCGAAGCATATGTGCACACGCACATATTCCCTCTTTCAGAGTGGAATTCTTTCCTCTCGTACTGTCCAATTCTAAAGTATATTTGTGACTATATGTGTACATTTCCTTTCTGAGTGCAAATAAACTCCTTGTGTTCAACAGACTTTGCGGTAGTATGCGTACTTCAGCATGGAAAAAATTCTGTGCTTGAGTACGCGAACACTTCTTATGGAAACAAGAGATTACGTGCATTATTCTCTCATATATTAACTCCAATTTTCATGTATCTTTGCAGTTGACTTACTGATGGACCCTCCTTTTGATGTGATGGGATCAATTTTTGGGATGCTACACTCAAATTATTTGGAGAACCTGTCACATAAAGAATTCCCTCAATCTGCCAGGAGTCTTCCAAAGAGTAGACAGACTTTAATAGCCTTTCAAGGAGACATGATGTTGTTATCTTTGATGAATGGTGAATCCCTCACTTCTCTAGATAATCAACATCATGACAAGCCTCCCTTCTTATTTGGGGATGCTATCAGTAGGTCATCTTAAACAAAACCCAAAAAGGAGGATTGGGTTTTCAAAATTGGTGACAGGGTGATATACTTGCCTGAAATGCCCCGAGATTTCCCCTTGCCAGCTTTTACTCATGCCACATATTCAAGAAAAATAGAATGGGACTTAACTCCGTACCAACATGGCGCGAGGCCCAAAAAAATTTGTCATAAGCGGGACGATCAAGGAATAAGTATTTTTTTAGAGTGCTCCGGATGGACATGTCATTCCTACGCGAGGACTAGTTCCTGGCTCTGTGCCCAGTGAAGACTTATCATTTATCCAACCAGTTCAATCTCCAATCTTCACCAATCTCTTCATTGGGGATGGCGGGGTATATCCTTCTGCTAATCCCAGACTCACGGGATGGATTACTGACAATAATATACGTTGGAACCGACTCTCCGTGTGGGCATTACAAAGGTTTGAAATGGAGCTCGAACAGGTAGGGCTTTACGATGCTATTTTTTAACCAACTATGGAATTGCCCAGAACCACAATTTATTTCTTGCCTTGGTGGAATGGTATAATGCTAGAACCGGAACCTTCTCCATACCACATGGCGAGTTAGGGTTCGCACTGCATGAGATATAGATAATTTTGGACCTGCCGATATGAGACATGCCTTTTGAGGAATACATCCCTACCAATAGAGAACTTCATGACCTGGTTAAAGAGAACCCTCACCTTGTTGAGGTATATCAAGAGTTAATATGCCATTATTTATCTTGCAATCACTATTATGAGAATAGTTCAAGCTTGGCTTATACTAGTAAGTGGTTGTCATACCTTTTCATGGGCTGACCCATAAACGAGAAGGCTAAAGAAGAGAGAGATGTAACAGTTCGTCCCCTCCCACCTTTAGATTCAAATCTGATCGAAGAGCTTATACGAGATTTCAATGCACTTGACAAGGACCTGGAGACTACTGTATGTAGATTTCCATCTGGAACAAAAACTTATAGTTATTTGAGACAATCTCGCAATAAAATCTCCCGGCAAGCTCTGTTAGCTGGCTTCCTATCATTGTGGTTGCAAAGATGGGTTGTACAAGAAACTGTGCGGCAAATCGTATCAATCGTAACATATTATTTCCTGCAGTACATTTAGTCTTCAAGCATCGGTTAGCTCTTCTGCCGGTGATGATATGCCAATTAAATCTAGCCTCTGTGCATTCACTGATGCCTTACTGTTATAGCCTATAGGTCGAGGTGACTTTCCTAGGGTAGAGATGCCTCTTACCTACTTGATGGGATGACTATTGCTTTATAATAACTGCTTGATGGCTCCTGGCTTGGAGCGGGACAATGCCCTTAAAGGAAGATTTCCTTGCAAGTATACAAAGTCTAAATGGAAAGTCACCAGCGTTTTGGACACCAGAAGAGCACTAAACCTGGGGACAAGTTGGAGCTTTTACTATATCTGTCCACAGGTTTAAGCTGAGAATATATGTGACCGCTTTCAAGATAGAGGAAAAGACATATCAAACCTGCCCTACAGGGTTTTCTTTTGGTAGCTCAGCATCATGCCTTCTCACATGGTCTATAGATGCGAAGATAATTCTTACCTTGAACCATATCTACCTAGTTGCTTTATTAGGCAGTTTGGTTATGACTAGTTTCATGTCGGCAATGCTACCACTTATTTTTGGTTAAGTAGGGGTTTAATCGACGGAGCCCGAGGATGGCGATACTTCAATATGGGTTGCATTGGTGCCCAATACACCATGCCTTATACCATAATCAGAATAGCGTTGCATATTTTGCATACCTACACCAATTTCTTTACCTCAACCAACATCTTTCATCATATTTTGACATGAGGGGTAGCTTCAGGCTCGGAATAAAGGCTGAAACCGAGACAGAGGCGGTAGAAACCAATATTTTAGTGGAGAAAGTGGACAATACCCATGTAGACGAATCATTAGAACTCGTCAGGCCTGGGCCAGAGGACCAACATGTTCTGCCTCTAGTTATATCTATAAAGAAATGCAAGGGTTCATCTTTAAGAGTGCGTAAGCCAGTTTTGAGGAGGGCAACAAGAAAGAAACAATAGTCAGAGTCCCCTGCATCTCCGATGAGAAGTTTATTTACCTCTCCAATCGATTCTCCTAGCCAGGTTGGGTCGTCAGCTAATTTACTGGCCGGTGAGAATTAGCACCTCTATCCCTCTTCCGGCTGTCACAGTGGCAACCGTTAGCGCAATCGCACCAACCGTCGAAGGAGGTGATTCGACGAATCATCCTTTAGTCGCACGAGATAAAAATGTCTCGGTCTCTCAGGCATCTTTTTGTTGATCCCATCTTTGATGCGACAACTCGATTCGTACTGCCAATCGCATTTGTACCTCCTCCATCACTTGGCCCAGTACCATGTATAGCTATGAATGAGATCCAAGTTTAGCAGAAGCCTGTTCCATAGGTTCATAATACTCAGCCAATCCCGATGAGAAAGATAATGAGGTGGAAAAACTATCCACTCCTCTTGCTGATGTTCCTAGAACGATCAATCGGGTTGAGCCGCAGCATGATATTATTATGGCAGTACCTGATGCCATACCCAATTATGGTGACGTAGATGTTGCCACCTCGAACATGGGGGTAAGGTATAGTGATTATGACGATACACTCTTAAACGCCAACATTGCATTGGTAGAAGCTTCTTTGGCTGGATTGAGAGATTCTTTGGATGACCAAACTCCCAAAGACGAATATATACCACTTGGCCTGAGTATGTGCCAATATGTTCTTTCTATACTACAAATCCTCGTGTTGCAAACCTCGTGGTCATAATTTTTTACAGTGGCAACTCAAGCTTACACAAGTCAATGTGTCATCTATTCCTGTAGCTCGTCTTGTACGCCATCTTGGTCATAGTATTTTATATATACTGATCATGTTACTTTTAATATTTCTTTGTAGGTAACGAAACCCATGGAGAAGTTCTTTCAGGACATGTGGAAGAGATAGTCGCTTTACAGGCCGAAATAATTTATGTTGATGTTGTCACCCTATCGGCTACAAGTATTACATCAGACACACCAGTAGTTTGAACTACTCTTGTACTAGTAGCAGCTAGTATTGAAGACTTGGCTTATGTTGTTAGCCAAAGGCATAAGTAGTAGGATCTTCATCTTCTGTCCTCAGTGTTGAAGCTACAATAGTTACAACTTTAGAACCTTTACCTCATGGGAGAAGGTTGGCCGACGTTGCTATAACTCCTAGTTCGAGTGAAAACTTTAAAGCCTTAGTCAGAGTTTATACAACTGCTTTCTATACAACGTTGAAAGAGTTGATAAGGCTTGTGCTCGAAAAGGGTTTAACTTTTAAAGATGTAAAGGACTCTATCTCTCCCATGATTCAGATCATCCAAAATTTTAGAGATGAAAATAGGGATGTCGTACTGGAGAACATTCTATTAGGACTTGAGCAGCCTATCAATTACAACTTAACAGCGGAGATATCTCGATTTTAATCCAAGTTGAATATGAGTCGATCACTACTCAATTCATAGAGCATCAGACCTCTTTTCAGGAGTGCATGAAGATTCATGATGAGAAGACTATTCAGATAAACGCTTCGATGAAAGACGTTGCTTCTTCATTAGTTTTTCATTATTTTGCCCGTAATGAATATAATGTCAAGGCATTACATATTCAAACTCATATTGAAGAGCTCAAAGCTCATATTAAAAAGGCCCAAGAGGAATTGGAGATAACCATAAGTGGCATCGGGAAGAGCTAGTGCAATACAATTTGGCAAATGAACATCTCTCGGAGCTTGAGCACAACAAGAGCGAACTCGACAAGAATTGCAATGAAATGATAGAATCGTACGCTTTTATGGCTCCTTTTGCCACTGATGATACGAGGATGCTTGCAGCACGGGAGAGAGCAGCGTCCAATAATGACCATCAACTTACTCGATTGAGATAAATCATCCTTGATCTTTCTACCCCGCCTTAGTAAAAGGATTTGTTTTGTAGTTTTCTTTGTTTCCTTTGCATCTGTAAGAAAATTTTAGCTTTTTGAACAATGATGGTTTTTTTGTGGACCCATTATTTATTGTGTATCTAATATTAGACACAAATAATAGGTTGGGGGTTGAAAACAATACCAGAGGTAATATGGATATGATAGGTTTTTAAGTAGGATCTTGTCGAATATATCGTTCAGAGTTAACATGGACATGATAGGATATAATACCGCGAGGAGTATAGGCAACAAGTCTGAAGGCATAATACTATCAGAGGTAATATGAATGTGATAGGTTATAAATTTCCTAGGATGATTCATTGGAATAGAATGCTCACTCAGAGGTTATGCTAACATGGTAAAACCTTCTATTCGATATGATGCTGGAGATATCTGCTCAGAGGTGATATGGACATGGCAGAATAACTCCGTAGGTTTAACTTTTGCAAAAAAATAATGTAGAGGTAATATTGATATGATTATTTTCTTAGTGCTGACTAAGGGTCGGAAGTAGGATATCCTTAGAGTAACTGGACTTTTAAGAATGGGACGACGATGGAAAACCAATCAGGATGATGTTCTTCCTGAACAAAGCCACATGCTACCAACTTTTTAACTTCAGCTTCAATTGCATCCATCATGTATAGACGAAATCATCGTTGTTGCTGTTTTACAGGCTTAGCGTTAGGAAGGATATTAAGATTGTGTGTAGCTAATTGAGGATCCAGGCCAGGCATATCTTTGTAACTCCAGGCAAAGACATCAATGTACTTCTTTATTAGCTGAACCAAGATTTGTTTATCTTCTTCGGAGAGGTTCTTGCTAATGAAGACTGGTTTTGGGGATGACTCTTCTACTATATTAATTTGAATGATCTCATCTTATGTAGGTGGTTCGCATTGCTCAAATCGCAGCTCCCATTGGGAATCCATCCGCTGGGCCCATGGATAATTTTTGCAGGGTTCGAAAGTTGAATCATCTTGATAATCTGGCTGGTTGACACCATATTGACGAAAAGAGCATGCTTGAACACTTCACCAATGCTTGTATTTGAATCCCAGAACGATGAGTTAAAAGAATGAGAATGCGTCTTCTCTTATGACCCTAGGCTTTCAGGGGCATTGTTGGTGGTGTGACATATCATAAACAGTGGCCGATTCGCTGATAATATGTCTCAAGTTTGCCCTTTTGAGAGCGATAACGTATAGGGGTATGTCTACCTTTTTCGTAATTGAGTCCCCCATCAGTCTTCAAGTCATAACCCATCCTTTGGATAATATATTTGGTTTGTCGGTTGTAGCGGTGGATTTGTATCTTCCCATTATCATCGTCGGAATTGCTAGTTTGCGTAACCCTTTTATTCCTACCTTTGCCTAAAATTATTTGACGTTGATCATTATATCTCGTTGGACTATGAAGCAAGCATCTTCTTGGGGCCTATATGACATACCATTTTGAAATGGTGAGGCAACTGGTATGGATAGAGGCTCGTAGGCATACAGGGCCTCTATGAATTCTTCTGCCAAGGGATCAATTTCGATATAGTGCGAAGGAGAGTCATCTTTATTCATGGAATAAAAGATCTCTTCTTTCTCTACATAATCAATAGAAAGTTCAGCCTTGACTGGAGGCTTAGTGAGATCAACGAACAGGGGTTAATTTTTTGGCCTGAGTTGCTTGTTACGAGGAAGGTTGATGACAAGTGGGGTTGGTTTCTTAGTGAGGTTTATCACTAGTGGTTCATTCACCTTTTTCTCATGCATCGTCCTGCCAAGGTTGATGACAAGGGGCTCTGAAGGGGTGGGACGAGTAGTACGCCCTTTGACTCAAAACATGAGTGGTTCCTCCTTTAGGATAACTTCAATTATATGATCAGCTTCATTAATTTATTCTGCCATATACTCTGGTGTATAGAGTGCAGAGTCCTCATAATAAACTTCAAGACCTTTGAATGGGTTGAGGTCAGCGACCTTTGTCTTGACTTCCCCCTAACTATCCATATATTTGAAACACTATTGCAGAGTAGAAGGTACAATCTTGTGCTCGTGTATACACGGTCATCCTAACAAGACATTATAGGATACGTCTGAATCAATCATATAATATGTGACTTTAGTCTGAAGATCACCTATCTGAATCTTCAAGCGTATCTTTTCAAGTGGTCGACTTCTTCAGTATTGAAACCTAGGATAGTAGTGTTGATAGTTGAAATGATGTGTTTTGGTATCTTCAGATCTTGCAACAAGCTCTTAGGAATGATGCTCAGTGATGAACCGAGATCGATGTAAATCCGGCTTACTTTGACAGAACCAATGTAAACAATATAGTACAATGGCCTGTCATGTTTATATCTTTTAGTAGCATGTCATCATGCATGAAGGTGATATTATGAATCTTCTCTATCACACTGTGGTATTGCGGGCAGGCTATAGGTTCTTCGCCAGGGATTTTAAGTTGAGCTAAGCAAGAATCTGCATGTATTAGTGCTTCACTCAAACCTTCACGAGTTTCCTTTGATAGACAAAGTAACTCAAATATGGAAAGCATAGATGGAGTATTGACCAACTGTGCCAATATGTCAAAATTCTTTAGTTTCTCAAGTCCCTGAGGTGGATTCTTCTTTAGAGATTTTTTAAAGCGAACCGCTTTTTATTTTCCTTTCTTAGCTACCATAGGTCTTGATGGGCCTATTTCTGCAGTGACAGGAGCTACAGGATTCGAAGAGGTAGAAAGAGTAACAAGAGCCTATTATTGGACAACCTTATTATTTTTGAGATATTTCTTTCCGGACCTAGTACCGGTCATGGCCTCTTCTTCCGGCATTAGAGCGAGAAGGACCATGCGATAGGACCTGAACTTGTTCGTCGTACATCTTTTATTTTCCTGACTCATTTTGGATTTCGAACTAGAAGATATTTCCTTCTGCTCTAGATCTGGTAGTAGTTCCGGGTGAACCCACATGATTTTACCATGTTGTATGGTAAGGGGCACTAGTCCTTCTGTTTGCTCTCGAACTGGTGGAAGATTGAAGATTTTCATGGTACCTCTTGGTATCGTAATAACACCATCTGGGACTTCTTGAGCTGAAAAATCTCCAAATTGTATTAACACCAAGTTGGCAGAGACAGTCTTCTCATCATTGTGAAGAGTTATTGCTTTGGAGTCTATCAGTTGTTGTATTTTCCTTTTTAATACATAGCACGAGTTCGTTGGATGATATATGTAATGATGAAACAGACAGTACTTCGGGCCATCTATCTTATCGGCTTCCTCCGGTCGTTTGTTATCAAGTAGCTATAATTTGTTGCTCTTTACTAAGCAGTCAAAGATATTGATAATGTTGTTCTCGGCAAAGAAATATCTTCTTTGGGGATTGAGGATTCTGAAGGTTGTCATGCCCCGGTTCCATGGATAAGGAACCGAGACACGTGGCAATGGCCAGCAGTGTACTTCGGCGGGCTTTCCAATCTAATGGGCCCGTCGGAGTACACTTAAGCTGTGAAGTACAATGAATAACCCATCACATAACACAAGTATACTCAATCTAAATCTCATCCACAAGCAGCAATATAAGAGCACAATAGAAGTAAATACAACGACTAATGTGCAGGAAGGAAATATCCAAATAAGTATCAAGTACAAATACTAGAGTAGTCACACGGGGACAAATCCGCTAGTACAAATATGCTGGAATGAAAGTAAGCAATAAGATAACTTGGGACGGCAGTAGGTAACTAGGTAATAATACCGTCCCAAGGAAAGAGTCATTACCAGCGATCAGGCGAAGTCCCCAGGAATGACCTCGTCCTCGGCAGTGGGTACAGCTGCTGGATAGATGCCCGGTCCGTACTCCTCTGGGTAATCCTCGTGGCCTACACCTGGAAGGGAACCAGGTCCTCAGAGGGACGTAACAAGGTACAAAAAATAACATGCCAGGTAAACAGATAGTACAAGTGCAACAACAGGGTAATCTAGTATAACCAAACAAGTGTGACACAGTTTAAAGACAATGTTCGACGTGTGGGCTTTCTAATATAAAACCGTAGCTCCGGACACGGAAACACACGGCACGTACCGCAGCTCCGGGCAAAGAGTCACACGGGTGAAACAGCTACACTAGATACAGGTATCACTACAAAATACTACATATATATAAGCGCGTGCAGAGTAGCCCAAACGTCTAGTAACTATCTTCCCCTTCCCAAGCGGTCAACGATTGTGCGTTGATCCTGAACCTCTAACTACAGTCTCGACACACAGAATTTAACTCAACAGACGCGACCCTAAGGTCGTTCCAGTCTCAGGTCATGATGTCAGTATCAGGATACAGGAATCTGGCACGATCACAGTGTATGAGTGTGTCCTGGGTATCGATGTACTCAGGTACGTGCATCGAGGTGCTATGAAGCATCAGTAATTATTCTAAGACGTTAAGTCGAATGTCAACACCCAGTTGTTAACCGGACACGGAGTATCGAACATCAACATAAATACGCGCACGAGTACATAAAGAGCAACAATATCTGTAAACTGAAATACAGGGTGGCAAGGTACACTTGCCTGCGTGCGGCTGCTGATGACGGGGATCTGGTACCGCGTCCAAGTCCTCAGGTCCCGCAGTACCTAGTGAAGAGATACAAACCAGAATCAATAATCTACTTATGACAGACAGTTGTGCTATACACATCTACACCTAAACTCAGTCTCAGATACGACTTACAGGGACAAGTCACTAGGGGGTTGACTGCAGTTGACTATCGGTAAAATGGTTAAATCATCTAATCAACGGTACACTCTCCTCGATTTTAATTCTCCGAAAATAAACTAACATTTCCACCATGTACGATACTTCCCGATTAGTTGGCTCCAAGGTCATAACTCTATTCTCCTCGAGCACATATTTTTAATCTTGATAATTTATGTAGAAGCCAACCCTAATTTTCCACCCAAGTATCATATCCCAATCCAACTTCATAATACGTAAGTTACAAGGTCACAACACTAAGCTACTTAGACTCTAAAACATTTTAATCATTATTAACATAGTCCTCATTCATGCTCATATATAACTTCATTTCATAACCTATATATATTCCACAACTATATATTTCATTTACCACTATACACTAGCCATCCACATATGTAATCCAAAAACCCTAGCTAGCATAGCAAATATATATATCCCTAACTACAACGTATATTAAAACAATACAAAGAGAGGGGGAGGGAAAGAGTCGATACCACGACGATGTTGCCGGAGAAGGTGGCCGGAGTAGGGCTGGGCTGGACTGACAAGCGGTCGGGGAGGGTCGAAAAACACAGTCGGACGGGACTGAAGTGGGAACCTCCGCGAGCTGGACCGGAAGGAGGTCGACCCTGCGCAGTTGCCGGAGTCGTACAGTCGGCGTCAGGAACACAGTCGCGGTCGGGGGAAAAGTTTACAGCCGCATCGGTTGTGGAGTAGAGCTGCGGAGCCGCTGTCGAGCCGTCGCAGAGCTCTCAGCCGGACGGAGGAGTCCACAACACCGGCGGGAAGAGACCGGAGTCGACTGGTGCCAGGCCGCACGGAGAGAACGGCCGGTCGGGGGACTGCTGGTCAGGCCGGTCGGGGGATTGCTGGTCAGGCCGGTCGGGGGACTGCTGGTCAGGCCGGTCGGGGGACTGTTGGTCAGGCCGGTCGGTCAGAGTACAGCCGCTGGGGTCGACGGCCGGAGCCGAGCCCGTCGGGTGGCCAGAGCCGAGCCGGTCGGGTGGCCGATCGGGTCCCTAGGGGCTAGAAGAAACAAAGGAAGATGAAGAAGCATGGTGGGAGGTGGCTAATGCATGGAGAAATATATGGAGGAGGAGAGAGAGAGAGAGGAGAGTTTCCTAGGAATTAGGGCCGGTGGGTTTGTGTGTTGAGGGTGGGGTGAGGAGCTACTTTATAGGGGAGTGTGTGGAGGAGATGGGTGGTTGGGATCAATCCATTTAAAATGGATGGATGGGATTAATCATGAAGAGGAGAGGGTTTCTTCATGAGGGTGAATGAGTGGGTGAGAATGGGACCCTATTTTGGGACCCTCTCAATTGTTCATGGCCAATAGGGTGGTTCCACACAATTTAATAATTGCAACTTAGCCCCGTAAATTCGGAAAATTACATGGACACATAAAATGACACAAAAGTTGCGGAGAAAAATATATTTAGAAATTTCCATGGTGAGAGGGTGTTGTGCGTTATGCACGGGTTTAATTAGGAAGACATTTGGATTAATTTAAGGATTGAAATGGGATTTACAAAGTCAGTATGTCAGATTTAAATAGAAACAAAGAGTCCCGCGAATTTAATTTAATTAGGGCACTTGGGGTCAAAATCCGAAAATGACGCAAAGGCCAAAAATGGTAGGGGCTTGAAGTCAGTCTTGGACCCTTTAGTTGGTCCGGCTCACCGGATTAAGTTGGTACTTCAAAATTTAGGGTAACGACACAAGTGTCCGACACAGAATTAAATATAGGTTACGATTTTCGAAATATTGCGCAATTAATTTAGAGCACACAAAAATTAATTTTAAAAGACGAAAAAGTCCAGTGCCTAATTTGGCGAGTTGAATCGAAAGTACAATAATTGTACGTAATTTATGGGCTGATATTGGGCTCCGAAAAATCAGAAAAAGATAGGGTGAGCCAAGGGTTTTAATTAATTGAATTAAATACCAGATAAAATCCTCTAATATCTAAACCTCGACATCTGCTATCAAAATTTTCCAAATCCACTCTAACTATCTACAGGATAAATCGAGGGGGTTTACAAAGGTTTCTGTGTTGGCAGGGAAGTAGGTCGTTTCGAGACATTTATGGCAAGGGCTTTTTTCCCTTATTATTGTGATTGTTCGCATTAGTAAGGGGCATTTCCCTTTATCCTTTATACTAGGCATTTGCAGTCCTAGCAAACGGGCTTCCTTCGCGGTACCTTCAGCGGCTTCAGCACCCATGATGAAAGTCGTCCAATGTTGAAACTAGGTGGAGACTGTCCAGAGCCTTATTGCAGGCAGCAGATTCATCTTGCAGGTATCTATGAATTCAGAATCAAGAATACCATGAGGTAACTTCATAGTTGCTTGCCTATAACGCTCTATGAATTCGCGGGTAGTTTTTTCTCCTTTTGCTTGATGTTAGTAAGTGAAGACATAGTCATGTCCATACCTCCGTCATAGAATTGAGTAAGTAAGAGATATTTTAGATCTTCAAATGATGATATGCAGTTATCAGACAAACTGTAATACCAGTCATAGGCTACTCCAGCTAAGCATCCAACGAATACGCTAGTGAGGAGAGCGTCATTCTTTTGTAGGTGAACTGTCATCATGTTGAAGTATTTGATGTATTAACACGGAGACATCTTTGCATCAAACAAGGCCATTAATTGAGGTTTATATTTGGGAGGGAAGGGAACATTATCCTAGTGAGGTGGATAAGGTAATTTCACTCCCAGCTTCTAGAGTTGGTATTTTTTCTTCAAAGCGTCAAACTGGGCCCGTAATTTGCGAATGGCTTCGTACGGATCCTCAGTTTGTAGAGGTATTGCTGATTCCAGTGATGCTGGTTGAATTTGTACAGCGACTTGTATGGTTCTACCCCAAGAATTGAGAGGATCAAGAGTTAATGCGGCCGATTGTTGATTAGGAATTGTATCTGGATTTATATTGCCCTGAGGAAGGGTCACTCAAGGGTAGGTTGTGTTGTCGTACGAGTGTCATACGGGTCCAAGAATCCCTATACAGAATCCATACAATAAGAATACATCATGAAAGATACGGTCACATGAGGTCGGGTCGAGTTTCCTACTATCTATCGTGGTAAAAATACCAGCATGTATCATGAGTTAGAGGTAATGACTCTCTATCGATGATACTCGACTCCATTGGTGGACGTCAACACCCAAATCTGGTTCAGACACAAAGTATCGTATATCGGCCCTAGGGTAACCACATATACATAATAAATAAAAAGTAACAATAATAACTAACTAAGTAAAAAAAAAAGAAACTGTGATACATCATGGCAATGTACACTTTTCTGGATTCCGGATGATGGTATGGCGAAGTCCAGGTAACGAACTCAATACGCCAACAGCTCCCGAAAAGGTAGGGTTCGTACGAATACCTCCGAATGCTGAAAATAATATCAGTATCATTTCCAAAACATTAAAAATATCTAGGATTGACTACCCATAAGTCAAGTTTGCACACAGGGCCAATTTGGCAGTTTCGGGTCAAAGCGGTATCCAAATTTGGCCCACTTTGCACCATAAAATGTGTTAAAGACAAAGTTCTTTAAATTCAGCAAATATAGTATCTATGAGTCCAGAATGATGATAATAATCCAATAAAATTTTCAAAATTGGATTTCGATAAGCCGGTCACGAAAATACCCGTTAAGTGGGACCGTGGGGCCCGCAAAACGATATTTCGGTCAACATTCTCAGAATTGAACCAAACTTAGGTCACAGGACCACTATATTATTACGAGTTCGATGGTGCAAATTTCGTTGTGAAACGATAAGTACATTATTTGCCATTGAAGTAAGTTTGAAAAACTTTTGTTTAATAACAAATAAAAATTATAAAAAAATTCTAGACAAAAAATCTAAGTACAATCTTTTTGATCTGGGTAATGTGACGATGGAGATCGAGTACTGCAGTGACTCTTTTACTTCATTGATGGTCCGACGAGGGGATGAGGGATGCTCTCTTCGCTGCATCTTGAGCTTGTGTCCACGTACGTAGCTCGCATGGAGGGGTAAGGTCTCTAAAGCAGAAAAGCCAGCCAGTAGAATGTCCAAGTTGCTCCTATTTATAGCCATCATGTTGGTGGGCTATCGGTGTCGCATATGCTTCTGTTTGGTGGCCGCAGGGGGCTCCTTCAACATAATGCGGTTGTAACTGTAGGCGCATACTATGGGCATGCTGCCATGTGTATATCCTTAACAGGATATAGTTGAGTACAGGACGAGCTGCCAAGTGGACGTTTGTTGCGATTTACTGTTGCTGAAGATCTAGACGGTACGCATGGGACTCATGGAACGTATGGAGTCTGGAATGCATGGGGCCAAAGATGCAATGAATGCATGGATCCTGGAACGCATGGGGCCAGAGACGCATGGAACGCATCAAGTCTGGAACGCATGGGGCCAGAGACACATAGAACGCATCGAGTCTGAAATACATTGGGCCAGAGACGCATGGCGTCTGGGACTCATGTGGCCTCGTACACGTAAAGCTGTACACCTGTTAGGAGTAAAGTTTATGCTGACGTAAGGTTCTATCATTTAGCGTGCTCACATCTTTTGAGGCGTTCAGAAAGTCCTTTTTGTCAAAATTTTGTGTCAGACACAATCTTGTGTCAGGTTTTTATGTAGCCAGTATTAGGGCGCAAGGATGCTTGAGGGAGTAGTGGCGCATGGCACTGCTGGCGCATGCAGACACTAGTTACTTAGTGGCGCATGGAACTACTGGCACATGGGAACATTAGTTACTTAGTGGCGCATGTCACTGATGGGACACGGAACACTAGTTATTAAGCGGTCGGCACATGACACTGGATCATTATGGCGCCGGAGGCTTGATCACTGTTGTGCGTGGCCTTTGATTACTGTTGACTCATAGTAGCTGCTGTTATAGGCTGCATAGTTATTCTACGGCCTAATTTCTTCTGTGTCGATCTTGAGGCTAATGTTTGTTGGACACGTAGATCTAGATTTTCTATGCTTCTATAAGACCCCTTTCAAAGTTTCCAAAATGACAAGTTTAGAATACTTTGAACAAGAAGCATGGTCGAGCACTTTTGTGAATGCAAATATTCTACTAGAGGTAATATGGACGTAGTAGGGTATTACATTCTTTCGGTCATTACATTGGAGAATTTTGGTGGACTCATTATCCATGGCGTACTTAAGTACAGATAAATGAGTTAAAATGACAACCACTATCAGAGGTAATATGGACTTGATAGCGAAATACGCTATTGTAGGAAAATGAGTAATTTTATGTAGCCTTATTACCCATGGTGTATCGAAGACTGGGTACGGATAATAAGTTAAAATAATTGACACTATCAGGGGTTTTAGAATAACGTGATAGCAGATAGTTTGGACAGATGTTTGCTCAGAGGTAATATGGTCATGGCAAACTCTACTGGAGAGGATGTGAGGACGATAGCTCAGAGGTAACGTGGACGTAAGCTAATCAATAGTCATACCGAGAGGTTAGGTATAATCATGGTATTTTCGTGGAAGAAAAAGGAAATGAGCCTAAGGTAATATGGATATGTTTTTTTCTTTGGATGAAAAATATAGGTAACTCATAGTTCAGAGGTAATATGGACGTGAACTATTTGCTTTTGTTGAGGATATCCCACTGGAGATCTTTGGTAGACATATTACTTCTTGCGCACTGGGGTGCAAGTAATAAGTTTGAAACAAAACCCTTTCAGAGGTGATATAGACGTGATAGGTTTTGTGGCCTTATTACTTCTCGTGCACCTGAGTGCAAGTAAAAAGTTTAAGACAAGCCCTGCCAAAGGTGATATGGATATGGCAGGTTTTATGGACTTAATACTTTTGGCGTACTTAGAATTAAGTATGGGTGATAAGTTTAGATGACCACCGATGTCAGAGGTATTATGGATATGACAATCAATAGTTATACAAAGAGGTTTACTCAGAGATAATATGGACATGGCAAACCCTACTTGGGATAATCGGTTAGGACAGTAGTTCAGAGGTGATGTGGACGTGAACTAATGCCCAAGAAAACTGATTATGAGTGGTCTATCCGAAAGTGTGGATAAACCTGAAAATGGCTCCCCTGGGGAGATTTTTGAGGATCCACTCTCTATTGCATATTCAGGATTCCTGAATATAGATAATAGCTTTCATCAAAATTTTGTGAAAGAGAAGTGTATATTGTGCTTACACACTTGCTGGGGATAAACAACGGGGAATGTGTACTATACATTTTGGTTGTCTGGCTGATAGTAAAGGAAGTACAAGTCTAGCTTAGACATAGTATTTTTTGAGGAACTTGTCGTTGATAGGCATCATGAGTAAGTCCATATTGGTTTTTGTGAGTCGATAGGCCCCATTGGAGAACACAGACTCCACGATGAATGGCCCCTCCCATTTAGGTTAGAATTTACCAACCGTCTTGTGGGTCATAACCGACTATCTTCTTACTGTCAAGACGAGGTCACCCACTTAGTAAGTTCTCTCCTTGACCTGTTTGTTGAAGGCTCCTGAGAGGCACACTTGGTACAGCTCAATACGATGTTGAGCTAAGAGACATTTCTCGTCAAGCACTTCTAACTCTTATAGCCGTCGGAGTTGATTATTATCAACGGTCAACTGTTTGGAGATAGCCACTCGGAGTGAGAGAATTTGGATATCGACTGGGAGGACAGCTTTGCTTACGTAAACCAAGGATAATGGCGTACTGCCAGTAGGTGTCCGGACCGTTGTGCGATAGGACCAGAGATATCTACGTAAACCAGTTCTCGGAGGTTCTTCGGTAGGTGCATTTGAAGGATTGCTTTAGCCTTGTTAGGGTCTACGTGGTTACCATTCAAAGTTGTGATAAAACCCAAAAATTTGCTACTGGAGACTCCTAGGAAGGATTTGGTAGGATTCATCTTGAGCTAGTGTGCAAGCATCAGGTCGAACACAGTCTTCAATTCTCGAAGGTGATTATCTTTGGAGCGACTATTGACAGTGATGTCATCAACGTAACACTCTACTGTCTTGCGTAGATGTTCACAAAAGATGGTGCTCATAGATCGCTGGTATGTAGACATGCGTTCTTCGGACCAAAGCTCATGAATGTGTAGCAGTACACTCCTATCGGCGTTCGGAATAATGTATACTTCTCGTCGCTAGAAAATATCTTGATTTAATTGTAGCCTGAGAATCCTTCCATGAAGGACATGTGCTCGAAGCCACAAGTATTGTTGATTATTATGTCTGTGATCGAAAGCGGAAACTCGTCCTTAGGACTTGTCGCGTTTAGATCACGGAAGTTAATACAGAAATGGATACTCCCATTCTTTTTGACGAAGGACATGATGTTGGCTACCCAATCCAGATATTGTTCCTCGTGGATGAAGCCACTTGCTATTAATTTGTTGACTTTAACTTTGATGGCATTCATGATGTTCGGTCGGAACTATCGTTGTTGTTGTTTGTCGTTGCTGTTGCTTGACTGGCTTAGCGTTTGGCAATATGTCTTCGTAACTCCAGGCAAAGACATCGATGTATTCCCTAACGAGCTGTAGCAGGGATTCCTGATCCTTATCGGACAAACTTTTGCTAACGAAGATAGGTTTATAGGAGGATTCATCGCCCAGATTGATTTGTACGACTTCGTCCTCCGTGGGGGTTCTCATTGCTCGAACGACATCTCCCATTGTGCGTCTATGCGTCGGGCCGACAGTTCTACTTCAAAGAGTTCAGGTGGATCATCATCGTCTTCCTCAGGGCAGCTGACACCATTTTGGCAGACAATGTTTGTTTGAGCATCACCCCAATACTGATATTAGAGTCCCAAGAGGAAGATTCTGAAGAGTGAGAGTGTAACTTATCTTCTTTATTCGATCCTTAGGAATTGTAGGAGGCGTGACATACCCTAAGCCATTCTTGGTCTTATGGTAGTAATCCTCGGATTTGCCTGGAGGAGCATGCAGACACAGAGGTAGCCGTCGACCTTTGTCGAAGTTCAAGCTCCCAGTTGATTTCAGATCGTATCCCATTTCTGGATGAGTTGCTTGGTTTGGGAGCTATACCGGTGAAGTGGTATTTTGCCGGTGTCAAGTTCTGGCAATAGTTCTACTGGGCCGGAGGATTGGAGACTTTCCACTCTGTCGAAGATGATAAGTTTGTCTCCCCACTTCCTTGATAGAACTATGAAGTAGGAGTTTTGACTAGGGAGAACTCGGTTTATTGCATAGGTGGTAGTCACCAGTGTATGCAGGTGCAAGCCTAGACCGTGCTCCTTGAAATATAATGTGCTGAGATGTGCAACATCCGAGTAGTTTAAAGATAGCCATTTATTCATAAAATAAGGTATCTTATCCTAAGGAATTACATCATCAACAGATGGGAAGTTAGCATGAGCAGCTATGTGCTCTTCCAGTTCATTCTTTCTGAGATCTACCTCGAGTGTGAGCGACGGCTTCGGAGGTCTCCTGTGCAGCTTTACCACTATAGGTTCGGAAGTCGTAGTAGGTGCCAGATCTTCTTTTCGCGGTCGACTCGGTCAACAAAGACGAACGACTAGAGGTTCGGGTGCTTTCTTGTTTAGTTTTACCATGAGGGTAGGGGCAGTGCCGGGAGCGTATGTTTTGAAATGGACTCTCAAGGGCGCGTCTGATGTTGTCCCAGTTTTTGCCTCATCATGGTGGGATTGAGGCCTATTACTCTGACTCGATCTTGCTACCATGAGGGTAGGGACTGATTCAAAGGGATTGAGGCCTATTACTCTGACTCGATCTTGGTGGACTTGCTTGTGGAGGATTGAGTCAGAGTAATAGGCCTCAATCCCTTTGAATTAATCCACTTCGGCAAATTTTGTTTTAACGATGCCATGATCGTCCACGTACTTCAAACACTAGTGCAGGGTCGATGGTATGATCATGTACGGGTGCATCCACGGATGTCCTAACAGTACGTTGTATGATACATCTACGTCTTAACGTAGCAAGTGACCTCTTTTTTTAAATCACCGATCTGACATTTCAAGCGAATCTTTCCCAAAGGGTAGCTCCTTCCTGTGTTGAAGCCGCTAATGGCAGTATTGGTTGTTTCCAGGCGATGCATCGGGATGCCCAAGGTCTGAAGCAGACTCTACGGAATGATGCTGATTGACAAGCCTGGGTCGATGTGCATTCGGTCCACCTTGATGGAGCCGATATACCCTATATAATACAGAGGGCAGTCGTGTATATTGTTATTTAGCAGCATGTCTGTTGCAAGAACATGATATTGGGTATCGCTTTTATCACATTATTGTAGTAGAGGCATGCGGCAGGATTCTCAGCTGGCGGCTTGACCTGTGCCAGGTAGGTATCGGCATTCTGCAATGCCTTATTCAGAGTAACCCGAATATCTTTAGAGAGTCATAGAAGGTTAAATATTGACAACTTCACTGGGGTATGGGCCAGTTGTGCCAAGATGTAGAAGTTGTAGTGATTCTCCAGTCCCTGACTTGTATCTTTTCGAAGTGGTTTATCAAAGCGAGTTTCTTTCTGTTTGGACTTGTCCGCTGCCGGAGGTTGGTATTGACCTAGATCGGATACGACGATTGGGAGCGGACCATCATCAGGGATGTCGTCCCGTCGTTGGTACGCCAAGCTTGACCTTGTTGTTCCTGCTATAGATTCTTCGGAAGGAAGAGAAATCTTGTAATAGGACTTAGACTTCTTGCCCTAGGACTTGGTGCCGGAAGGTGTTGCCTCCTGCATCAAGTCTATAGTAAGATATGGATGAACCCACATAACCACCCCACGTGATGTGGTTAGAAGTATCAGCCCGTCTGTTTGTTCACGAGATGGCGGGAGATTGACAACCTTTATTGTTGCCCTGGGGATCGGGATCACTCCATCTTGGGCTTCCGTAGCCGAAAAGTTACCAAACTAGAGAGATACCATGTTAGCGGCAATTATTTTGTCATCGAAGTCCAAGGTGAGGGCCTTGGTGTCGAGCAGATGCTGGATGTATCACTTCAGTGTGTAGAAATCCCAGGTCGCATGGTGGACGTATCGATGGTAGTAGCAGTATTTTGGATTATTAACATCGACTTCCTAAATAGGGTGCATGACGTCGGGGAGACGAAGCTTATTTTCCTTCATTAGCACGTCAAAGATTGCCATGACGTCATCATCTTCGAAAGAATAAGTTTCTTTCGGTTTTGGGACCTCTGCAGGCTTTGGCTCAGGCTTCTTGGTTATATTGGCGACAAGATCCTGCTTTCGCTTGCCATCCATGGCGCTATTGCCGATGTTGTTGTTGATGTTGTAAGGGAATTTTCCCCTATCATCAGCGACAGGGACATGCATTCCCAAGAGACGGGCATCTTTTATTTTCTTATCAACACCGACAACATTTATGATGAACGTCGCCCAGTCTTTAAACTAAGAGTCGCCCATCCAGAGTCTGACTGTGAGAAAAAGATTTCTTCAGCAGGTGTCCATCAGCATAGACTCAGGGTTACCGGGGGGTAACTTTAACTCCGCTTGCTTGTATCACTAGATGTATTCTCGTACATACTCTTTCTCTCTTTGCGTAATGTCCATTAAAGAGGAAATCGTCATATCATTTTCCCCATCATAGAACCGAGCAAGGAAAAGACCTTTGAGATTGTCAAACGACGAAATACAGTTGTCTTGGAGGCTGCAGAACCAATCGAAGGCTATTCCAGCCAATGTTTCGATAAAAAGCTTGGTTAAGAGGGCATCGTTGCTTGGAAGATGTCTCGTTGTCGTCTCGAAGTAACTCATGAATTCACGGGGAGATATCTTCCTATCAAACGAAGTTAAGTTAAAGGACTTGTAATTGGGCGGGTACGATATATCTCTCTACTCGAGGGAATATGATTGTCGAATCCCGAGCTCGTGTAGTGAGTCTCGATTATCCATTGAGTTTAGGCGGGCTCGGAGTTCTCATACCTCCCGTATTGCTTCCTAGGCTTCATCAACTGCGGAAGGGGCAGATGATCCGGGCAGGGGATGATTGCCGCAAAAGGGTGAAGCAGTTGTATTTGAATTCCCGTTTGTCCCGGGGTCCAGGCTTGCTTGACCAAAGGCCCTTGCGGATTTTTGGGCTATATTTGTCTTGATCTCCAGTATTGTCTGGGTTAAGGCCTGCATTGATGCACTCATGGTTTACATCATGGCCTCGAAGGTTTCGAGGCAGTATCGATCGTTGGGGCCCTCATGATCGTCCCCTGCCATGTATGTTGTTCTCAAATGGGAAGAAGTGGATAGGATGGTTGACATCGCACTTTCTGCCTCAGACTCTTACCGTGAATAGTCATCTGGAAAATTTGTTAGTGTCGCATCCTCTTCGGACTCGGAGGGAACACTACCCTCAGCGTAGGAAGCTGCTTCTTCTTGGCGAAGATAGCCACCCCCAGGGTTCTCATCATTTATTCCTTGGGAATCACCGTCTTCTCGGAATGCTGGATTGTCATAGAGGTCTAGGATAATACAACCCCCAGGGTCCCGAGGAAGAACTACCCCAAGTGACTGGAAGCTTTTTCTTTAAGCGGGTTCCAAGGAAAATACCTTTCGCGGGTTTCGCTGCCTGTCCTCCTTGGACCCGTCTTCTTGACTCGCTGGCCGAGAGGGACAGAATGGAGGTGCTGGACTTTCGACCTCCCCTCATGGAGGGGTCCTTCCGAGCAGAATAATATGAGGCGAGGGACAGCTCCTTTTTCTCTAGTGCTTGCACATGTTCTCCGGGATACAGCAGGGTGGGTGCCTTTGTTTGTAGTCGCTGGAATGCCAACTGCCTGTTTGTGGATACTGCTACTTTGTTACAGCAGTAGTTGATTATAATATTGGCATAGTGATACCTTGGGGAGGAAACTTCATATACCATAGTTGATTCCCTCGCTTTGCGCTTGTGATTGAACATGTTGCGCAAGTCAAGCAAGGTTTGATTCACCTTTGCACCCTTCTTATGAGCCTGGGTAGACCGAGCACATGGGTGCGTAGGTGTTGACTTTGCTTCCTGACCTGGAGTTCGTACTATAACTTTTCCCAGGTTGCTAATGGAAGACTCTTTAGACTGACCATGTCCAATTTCCACTATGGGCTGGATGCATGGGTCAGTTTTGTACAACTTTCAGTCAGGGACACGCATTATATTTAGCGGCCCATGTTGACGGTCGATCGAATGAGCAATTGCTTGAGCTTGGCAAGCTCGCATTATCCTAGGATTTTTTGTCCTAGCATACGCCGGTGCGTAGTATGAAGAGTCCAAGTTTATATATTTGCCTTTCTCAGCATGGCGCATGGAGTCAGTGCTGCGTGAGATTCGTTCGGAGACGGAACTTTTATTATTGTCCTGGCCGTATGCGGCCATTTGCCTGCGGCCACCGACTAGTGCCGCATAGTCCTCCTTATGCGGCTTTTGACGTGGTCGCATGAAACGTGTCTTTTCGCTCGAACTCCTAGCATAGTATTTTCCTTTACTAGAGCTCAAGTGCTGGGCACCTTCCATAGAAAGAACCAATTGTAGACTTCGTATGCTCAGTGCAGCTCAACAAGTCTTTCTGTACACAAAATCCAAGTCTCGCATGACTCATCAGCAATGGTGCATGATAGGCAGCGTTCCATTGTACGCATCCGAGAAAGTCTTTACCACAAAGGCGTATCACACTTAATGTGCACACGATAGTACTTATCATCGTAACGAATCCTTATGGGCAACATGCAGTGTTTTCCTGCGCGATATATAAGAACGCACATCAAGCGATGGTCCTCGATGTGGTAGTCAATCGTGCGCATGTGGCAGTGATCCTACGTGTACAACTCAGCCAACTCTCTCGTGTATAGATGGCAGTATTCCTGTGCAGAGAGCTCCTTATTCAGTGCAGGCTAAATCATCAACAGTATTCAACACAACAAATGATGGGCTGCCTAAGTTCCATCATTACAGCCAACAATCACTTTATTTCATACCAAAGATAGGATATGACCTCAAAAAGCTGAAAGTGTAAACTTGGCAAAGAACGGTATACTCCTTTACAATCCAACAGTTATTACAATAGCACTTGCAAAGGGCTAGATATGGAGACGCTTGTACGTGCCATGACTCACAAGACGGGTGGCAAATTCTAACCTAAATGGGAGGGCCCGTTCATGGTGGAAACCGTATTTTCCAACGGCGCATACCGGATAGGGAAACCCAACGGCGACTTGCTCATGATGCCTATCAACGACAAGTTCCTAAGAATAAGTACTATGTCTAAACTAGACTTGTACTCTCCTCATCCCCAGTGGGACAACCTAGATGTAGAAATCAACTCTTGGTTCTTCATCCCCAATAAGTGCCTATATGCAACATTTTCCCTTTTTTTAAAAATCTCGTAAAACCCATCATCTGTATCCAGGAGTCCCGGATATGCAACGGATGTCGGATCCTCAAAATATCTCCAGCGGAGCAATCCTCAGGTCCAGTCGCACACTCCCGCAGTGACCACTCAAAAATCAATCTCGTTAGACGAGAGCCATATCCATACTACCTCCGAGCTATCGTCCCATCAATCTCCCCAACAGAGAAATCCTCAGGTCTATCCTCATTTTCGGATAGACTGTACTATGAAAATCCCTCCTCAGTTAGTTTTTTGGACATTGGTTCACATTCATATTACCTTTGAACTGTTGTCCTAACATTTCTCTCCGGCTGAGTTTGTCATGTCCAAGTGACCTCTGACCAAACCTTTCGGGTTTTGGCTATTGATCATCACGTCCATATTACCTCTGATATCGATTGTCTTCCAACTTATCACCCGTACCCAATACGGAGTATGCCCGCAGGGCAAAGTCCATAAAATATATCACGTCCATATTACCTTTGATATGGTTTATTTCGAATCTATTACTTGCACTGCAAGTGCGCAAAAGGATAATAGGTCAACCAAAATCCCCCCGCGGGATATCCTTACTATCCACAAAATCTATCACGTATATATTACCTACGATAGGGTTTATTTCGAATCTATTACTTGTACCCCAAGTGCGCAAAAGGGTAATAGGTCTATCAAAATTATCCAAAGGGATGTCCTTACTATCCACAAAACCCATCACGTCCATATTACTCTGATAGGGTTTGTTCTGAATCTATTACTTGCACCCCAAGTGCGCAAAAGGGTAATAGGTCCACCAAAAGTCCCTAGTGGGATGTTCTCAATCCAAAGAAAACAGTCATGTCCATATTACCTCTGGCTCATTTTCTTTTCCTTCAACAAAAAATACCGAGATCATACCTAACCTCTCGGTACGACTATCGATAAGTTCACGTCCATACTACCTCTAAACTACGTCTCTCCACTTTTCCCAGCGAAGTGAATATATCACCACAAGAAAACGGTCACGTCCATATTACCATTATCCTGTTTGTCTTTTTCTCCACAGATTCATATCTTACCATGTCCATATTACCTCTGAGTAAAATATTTTTATAACTTTTCTATGTTCATATTACCTCTGAGTAAAATTCTATTTTTCAACTTTCTACTATCACGTCTGCATAACCCCTAATAGTGCTAGTTGTTTCAGCTTATTATTCATACTTAAGGTACGTCATGGGTAATGAGTCCACAACCCTAGAGTTTTTCATGTTCATATTACCTCTGAGCAAACTTCATGGCCTTGACCATCGATCATCACATCCATATTACCTCTGATATCGTTTGTCTTCCAACTTATCACCCGTACCAAATCCGGTGTATGCATGTGGTGCTAAGTCCACAAAACCTATCACGTCTATATTAACTCTGATAGGATTTTTTTTGAATCTATTACTCGCACCCCAAGTGCGCAAAAGGGTAATAGGTCCACCAAAATCCACCAAAATCCCCCAGCGAGATGTCCTTACAATCCACAAAACCTATCACGTCCATATTATCTCTAATAGGGTTTGTTTCGAATCTATTACTTGCACCCCTAGTGCACAAAAGGGTAATAGGTCCACCAAAAATACCCTAATGGGATGTCCTTAATAGAAGCAAACAACTAGATCCCTACTTCTGGCGCACTTCCTTCTACTTCCACAAAAATACCAGGATCGTACATAACCTCTCGGTATGGCTATTGATCAGCTCACGTCTACGTCACCTCTAAGCATTCGTCCTCACACTCTCCCCCCTGACTGCCTATTTATAGGATCCCAAGCCACATGAAGGTATCGAAATAATGAACTGAGCGATTAATAAGATAAACTTGACACCTTGATCTACGTGATCCTCTATAATCTACTCAAAAACTGATGCCTCGAGCCCCGTGTCAGGAGATGCCACAAAATCCTAAAAGATTCGGTCAAAGATCAAACCAAATCCACTCAATTAATAACTCGACATCCTGGCAGCACGTGTTGTACGGCAACACAGATAGTGGCACGTCGCTATTATGCGACCAAGAGTGCTCGATCATGCTTCTCATTCAATGTATTCCAAACTTATCATTTTAGAAACTTTGAAGGGGGTCTTATTGAAGCATAAAAATACTACAGGCCGCATAGAGCGCATGACGCATAAAGTATGATAGATACGGCCAGACAAAAGCCATATAATAGCCTTTAATGCGGCCTGAAGAATCAAGTCGTAGAGAAGCCACATGCAGCTTGATCAACCAAGTCGCAGAGAAGCCGCATAGTATACCATATGGGGCCTGAACGACCACCGAACAGGGAGGCCACATAAGGACCCTCTGACACAGATATTAATGTATGTAAGAGGCTCTGACACATCACTCATCACCCTGAGACTCTTCAAGACTCGTGAAAACGATGCCTCAAAAGAAAACAATGGGTCACATCAGCGCAGTAATCGCTTCGACAAAAGTATCATGCCACGTGTTCCCTCGTATGCGGCTACATGACCAATGCGGCCTCGCCAAGATGCAGCCCAGAAAATCGATACCCATGCGGTCCAAACGAACGTCCTGACAACTAGTCGCAGGTCGACCTGACATGACGTCCTGACAACAAAGATGGCACCTGACACAAAATCCTAAAAAAACAATTTTCCTGATTGCCTCGAAGGACGAGAACACACTAAGAGACAGAAGTCCAAAGGATAATACAGAGCTACATGTACAACATGACAAATGATCCCATCCGGCTCTGGCCCATGCGTCCAAAACTCCATGCGTCATATGTGGCTCTAGCCCATGAGTCCCAGACTCCATGCGTCCCATGCGGTTCTGACCCATGCATTCCAGACTCCATGCGGTCCATGCGTCTCTGGTCCCATGCATTCCAGACTCCATGCGTCAAGTACTTCTCTGGACACATGTGTCCCAAATTCTACATCGACCAAATCTTGCTGTTATAACTGAGTGATTCTCTCCAACCAAATAGCAGCTACGTGTCCATTTGACCAAGTCGTGCCTACAACAGATGAGAACCATCCAAATATTCAGTAACAAGAAAATCTTAACAAATATCCACGTGACAGCTGAAGCCTGGATTCTTGTTCACAGTTGTAACTCTTTTATGTTAGGAGAAGAAATATGGCAACTCTCAACATTCATGCAGCCAGAAATCCATGCAGCCACTGAACAACTATAAATAACAGGATAATACCCTCATATAACGAGGCTAGTTATTTGCGAATCTACACTCAAGCAAGAGAGAAGAGCTTCTGCATCGGATCATCCACGGAGTAAAGAGAGTTGCTACACTCCTAACCCTCCATCGTCACCCCCCAGAAAATAAATTTGTACTTAGATCATCTTCTAGGACTTTTCTTTGTACTTTTTTCTTAGTTTGTTCAATTAAATCATGTTCTTTCCAACTTTTATATTTATTGGCAAACATTCATGGAGACAGTTATCTGTACCCGATTCACAATAAATATGGCATGGAAGAAACATCATCATAACCATTCGTTGGCGGTTGCTGGTGTAGGTGTATGCTAGGAGAATTTAAACTTAATAGCCATGTTGGCATATTTTGAAAGAGATATCCATGCTGGCTACTTTGTTGAAAAGTAAGATTCATTGGCACACCGGCGTATTCTGACTGTAGAATGAATATTTGCATACTCAACGAGAGATAGCATCAACGGCGTACCCTTGCTAAGTTGAACTGCCAATATTGGCATACTCGGTGAGAGGCCACTTCATTGGCATACTGCTGCTAAAGTATTAATGTTAGCATATTCAAGAAGAGATAGCATCAACGACGTACTCTATCAGAAGTAGCATTATTAGCGTACTATAGCAGAGAAGCAGTGGCGGTGTACTCGAACCGAAATAACAAGTTTTGGTTGCTAGACGACAACCTGGGTCGACGTGGCGATGATCTTTTGCAATAAATGCTTTGATCGCCTTAACTGTTGTGTCAAACTGAGGTGGCAGCTTTTGATGTTGCTATGTTAGCGCACTGAGTAGAAGTAACCACTATGACGTACAATCCTGGCGTACTAAAGTGAAGTAACAACCCTTGCATACTAGAAAGGAACAACAATCCTCACGTACTCTTGACGGAGTATATCTTCATTTGATCGCTAAACGACAACCTGGGTCATTGTGTCCAGAGACCGTCTGCAATTAATGACTCGACCTCTTCGACCGTTGTGTCAGCCTATCAGCTACATTATGTTTAATGCTTTTGAGTGAAAACCATGATCATTGTGTGTCACCGAGAGAAAGGATATGGGGAACGCCACTATAAAATACCTCACCCAAAAATATATATTCTGTGTGTATTCTATATTTATTGTGTTTATTTAGATTATTTTAAAATTAATTTAAATCCAATGGTTGCTTTAGGATACTTCACTGTAGTTTGAACATTAATGACATAGGACGATCCCAAAATATACATCATCCTTCGTAGGAAGTAGCCTACACTGGAGACACTACCCGTAGGATCTTCGTGTGACACAAAATTTGATCATTTATTATTAGTATGGCACTATTGTAACAACCATAGTTTCTTGTGTGTAATATTTAGATTTTTTTATAAATAATTTATTTGTGATTATTTTTTAATCCAAACTTCTTCAATAAACAATCCATAATTCCTCCATGCCAATTTAGGCCACTTTTCTCTTTTTGTAGGATTTATTTATTTATTTATTATTTTATCCTTTAGAATCCCAAATCAAATCATAATCATTAATACCCTATTTGATTAGTTGTTGACTATTTATTAACTAACAACCAAATTAGGAAACCTCTAAATTAAGAAACACCCAATCCTATTCCTACCCTCCCTTAAACCCGCGACCCCCATACCCATGCGCACCCCATAGGCCGACCTACCTTCCCTATATATATATATATATATATATATATATATATATATATATATATATCATCTCCAACCCCTAACCCTAATAAATAAAATTCTCCTCTCCACCTCCTCCCTCTTGCCGACCCCATCCCTCCAAGCCATCGACCCCCTCACGTGGACAAGCCCAAGGCCGACCTCCTCCTCCATCCAAGAGCCCTAGTTCTTCCTCCTCCACTTTATAGTAAGTTCTTTCTTCAATCCTCCTCTTCTCCTTTCACTTAATCTTCTTTTTCATAGATTTATTATAAAAACCTAAATTGTATGTTAATGTAAAAACTCTAACTTACATGTTGATGTAAACTCTAATTTGTATGATTGATGTAAACATTATTTTCCATGTTGTAGTAAAACCCTAATTCGCATGATAATATATATAGAGCCAAACCCTAATCTTCTTTTGGTTAATGATAAACTAAGTTTTCTATGATATTTCAAGAATCAAGAATTATATAGTATGGTGGATTGATAAATATATTGTATGTTTAAACCTATGTTATTGATTGTAAAGTTTAACCCATGAATGCATGTATGCACCCCAAGGTAGAAAGCTTGATTAAACTATGTTAATAATATAGAAATATGGTGATTAAATTATTTGTATCCTTATTTTTACTATTTATTTCAGAATATTAGTTAAAAATTTTATTTTGGAATAAATTGCATGTACAATGTGTAGGGTTACATAGTTTAATATTTTATCCAAAATTTCGTATTGAACCCTTCTAAAACTTTATAAATAATTAAATTTTGTTGTTATTAACCTATATTAAATTCATATTTTAAATTATTTTTTCAGAAATATTACTTTTGATTTAAATGAATTTTTATGCATAAAAAGACACATAGTTGACCTAGTTTGCATGTAAACTTTTTGTAACTTGTTCTTTGGCCATATATGAATGTTTTCTCTATTATTTTTTGATTAAATATTATCTTTCTAGAATTAAATATGATTTAGTATTTTCGTGTAAATCATAATAGAAGGGTTATAATGGCAATTTTTTGCCAATACTATTGCTAGAAGACTAGTATGTGTCCAACGGAAAGACCAATTAGTATAATTAATAATTATGCATGTAGAAACTCATTAAATAATTGTTTTCTAGATTTTAGAATTATTCTAGAATTTAACTTTCCTTATGAATTCGTCTTTTGAGAACTTGCATGTCGAGAAAACGCTATTTAGCTGTCATAATTACATGACTAGTTACCAACCTTCGTAGAAATCCCTTGTAAGTTAAAAAACATTATTTGCTAAAAAAATTATAATTAATTTCAGAATTAATATTTTAATAAATAATATTTTAAAAAAGATTTTTGGTAATGTTTGATGGCTAGTAATAATTTGGTGTGTAGTTACTTGCATGTGCATCCAACGTAGGATTAATCACTAGACGATAACTTAATGTAACTAGAAAATAAAAGTCTAATTAGAGTATTAATTAATTGGTAGGTGTTCGTGACATTTCTGTAGAGAGCTCCGGACCAAATTTTTTGTGCTCGCAGCTTGGCTTTGAAGGCAAGTACACCTTGCTTGATTTTATAGTTCCGTATACATACGCTTAGTTTTTATTTGCTAGTTGTGTGCACGCATCTTAGAGTAGAAGACTTATCTGGTATATTGTGAAGGTACGTGGTATCTTCTGACCTGACACATGTTCAATACGATCATTAAGTGAGTGAGTGCATGGACTAGCGTGTCGACTGATTATCGATACGTTAGTTCACATTTGGTGATGGTAGTTATTGTTGGGCTAGTTGTCTGTATTTATTGACTTCGTTGTATTATGTCTGCACCGCATATACGGTTCGGACAGATTGGGAGGAAAGAATCAACTAGTGAGTATATGTGCTTTCTGTTTCTTACTGTGTATATGGTATGACTGGCGTACCCCCGAGTCCTTTTGGATGCCTGGTGGGATGATTGTTCTTCTATTTCTCTCCTCTCATACGCCACTAGAGATGTCTCGACTGCATATCACTTAGATGGTATTTATCCTATTTATTGTTTATTGTTTTACTTTCATGCATGTCGATTTCTTGTGTACTTGTTACGTCTGTCACGCCCCGGTTCCATGGATAAGGAACCGAGACACGTGGCAATGGCCAGCAGTGTACTTCGGCGGGCTTTCCAATCTAATGGGCCCGTCGGAGTACACTTAAGCTGTGAAGTACAATGAATAATCCATCACATAACACAAGTATACTCAATCTAAATCTCATCCACAGGCAGCAATATAAGAGCACAATAGAAGTAAATACAACGACTAATGTGCAGGAAGGAAAATCCAAATAAGTATCAAGTACAAAGACTAGAGTAGTCACACAGGGACAAACCCGCTAGCACAAATAAACTGGAATGAAAGTAAGCAATAAGATAACTTGGGACGGCAGCAGGTAACTTGGTAAAGATATCGTCCCAAGGAAAGAGTCACTACCAGCGATCAGACAAAGTCCTCAGGAATGACCTCGTCCTCGGCAGTGGGTACAGCTGCTGGATAGATGCCCGGTCTATACTCCTCCGGGTAATCCTCGTGACCTATACCTGGAAGGGAACCAGGTCCTCAGAGGGACGTAGCAAGGTACAGAAAAACAACATGCCAGGTAAACAGATAGTACAAGTGCAACAACAGGGTAATCTAGTACAACCAAACAAGTGTGACACAGTTTAAAGACAACGTTCGACGCGTGGACCGTCCAAAATAAAACCGTAGCTCCGGACACGGAAAAACACGGCACGTACCACAGCTCCGGGCAAAGAGTCACACGGGTGAAACAGCTACACTAGATACAGGTATCACTACAAAATACTACATATATATAAGCGCGTGCAGAGTAGCCCAAATGTCTAGTAACTGTCTTCCCCTTCCCAAGCAGTCAAGGATTGTGCGTTGATCCTGAACCTCTAACTACAGTCTCGACACACGAATTATAACTCAACAGACGCGACCCTAAGGTCGTCCCAGTCTCTGGTCATGATGTCAGTATCAGGATACAGGAATCTGGCACGATCACCGTGTATGAGTGTGTCCTGGGGTATCGATGTACTATGGTACATGCATCGAGGTGCTATGAAGCATCAGTAATTAATCTATGACGTTAAGTCGAATGTCAACACCCGGTTGTGAACCGGACACGGAGTATGGAACGTCAACATAAATACGCGCACGAGTACATAAAGAGCAACAATATCTGGAAACTGAAATACAGGGTGGCAAGGTACACTTGCCTACGTGCGGCTGCTGATGACGGGGATCTGGTACCGCGTCCAAGTCCTCAGGTCCCGCAGTACCTAGTGAAGAGATACAAACCCGAATTAATAATCTATTCTATGACTCTCAAGGGTAAGATACTAGAGGGCTGACTACAACTGACTAATGGTACGACAGTCCAACAACTAGTCAACTGTATATTCTCCTCAAGCACATATTTTAATTAAATCTCGATAATTTATATAGGAGCCAACTCTAATTTCCATCCAAGTACCACTTCCAAATTCATCTTCATAAACCACAAGATACATGCTCACTATACTACATAAATATTAAACCATGTCAACCTCATTAAACCCATCCTCAAGTCATTTAAATTTCCTCTTTCATCACTTACTAATTTCTTATGTAAACACCAACCTAACCTACATTATTTCATGCTCAAAAATATACTACACTACACTTACACAATATAAACCCTAACAATATATATATGAACACATCCATAGCTAACATTCCATATATCCTCATATGTGAACAACACTAAATAACTTGTTATTAATAATCTGGAATTTTTCTTTAAACAAGAGGGGGAGAGGATCGTATACCTCGACGAGGAGTTCGTCGGCCGGAGGGGTGATGGCCGGAGGAGGATGTGAGAGTGGTGAAGGAGGAGGAAGGAGTCGAAAGCCGGGGGGAGGATGGCCTGGGGGACGGCTGCTCGCTGGAGGAACGGCTGTAGGGTGGGAGCTGCGGACTGCACCGGGCCGGAGACGCTCAGCCGCGGACGAGCGGGCCGGAGATGCTCAGCCACGAGCTGCAGCGGAGAAACTCGGCCGCGGGCTGAGGAAAGAACCGCACAGTGGGACTGTGCTGCCGTCGCCGGAGGGCAGCGGCGCTGGGAAGCTCGCACAGTGCGGGGTCGAGCGCACAGTGCGGGGTCGGGCTGTGCACTGGAGGGGGGACGCACGGCCGCGGGGGAAACGGGCCGGATGCTCGGCTGCAGTGGCAGCAGGCCGGTGATCGGAGTAAGGCCGGAGTAGGGTCGCACAGTGCGGCGGTCGGCTGGAGTTCAGTGGCCGGCCGGAGTCTTCTCTTGGTTGAGGAATAAGGGAGAAGATGAAGAATAAAGGAAGAAGAAGAATGGAGGGAAGAGGTTTCCTTGCATGGAGAAATATGGAGGAGGAGAGAGAGAGATGTATTAGGATTAGGGCCGGTTAGTTTGTGGTTGAGGGTGGGGTGAGGAGCTACTTTATAGGGGAGTGTGTGGAGGAGATGGGTGGTTGGGATCAATCCATTTAAAATGGATGGATGGGATTAATCATGAAGAGGAGAAGGTTTCTTCATGAGGGTGAATGGGTGGGTGAGAATGGGACCCTATTTTGGGACCCTCTCATTAGTTCTTGGCCAATAGGGTGGTGCCACACAATTCAATAATTGCAACTTAACCCCGTAAAGTCGGGAAATTGTATGGACACATAAAATGACACAAAAGTTGTGGAGAAAAATATATTTAGAAATTTCCATGGAGAGTGGGGATTGTGCGTTAGGCACGGGTTTAATTTAGAAGGGCCTTGGAATTAATTTAGGATTAAAATTGAGATTTACAAAGTTGGTATCCCCGATTTAATTAAAAATAAAGTGTCCCGCGAATTTAAATTAATTGGGACACTTGGGGTCAAAATTCGGAAATGACGCAAAGGCCAAAAATGGTGGGGGCTTGGAGTCAGTCTTGGACCCTTTAGTTGGTCCGGCTCAACGGGTTAAATTGGTATCTCAAAATTTAGGGTAACGACACAGGTGTCCGACACGGAATTAAATATGGATTACGATTTTCGAAATGTTATGCAATTAATTTAGAGCACATAAAAGTTAATTTTAAAAGACGAAAAAGTCCAGTACCTAATTTGGCGAGTTGAGTCGAAAGTACAATAATTGTACGAAATTTATGGGCTGATATTGGGCTCCGAATAACTAGACAAAGATAGGGCGCGCCAAGGATTTTAATTAATAGAATTAAATACCAGATAAATTATCTCTACTCTAATCCTCGACATCTGCTACCAAAATTTTCCAAAACCACTCTAACTATCTACAGAATAAATCGAGGGGGTTTACATTCTTCCCAACTTAAAAAACTTTCGTCCCCGAAATTAAAAGTAAAGCACGATAATATCTAACAGAATTTTAGAACAATCCAGTAATCAAATATCGTACGAAAAATCTTACCTTGCTCCTCAAATAAGTACGGGAATCGCTGCCGAATAGAATCCTCGTGCTCCCAAGTAGACTCGCCTGGTGAATGGTGCTTCCATGCCACTCTGACCAGTCGAATCGTCTGCCCTCTCAAAGTCTTCTCGCTGCGATCGAGGATCTCAACTGGCTGCTCTACGTAAGACAGACTGGCCCGACTGTAATCTCCGAATGATCAAGCATGTGGCTAGGGTCTGCGACATATCTCCTCAACTGCGATACGTGAAATACGTCATGTACTCCCTTTAATGATGGAGGTAATGCAAGACGGTAAGCCACTTCGCCAACTCGTTCCAAAATGTCAAAAGGTCCGATGTACCTCGGACTCAGCTTGCCTCTGCCTCCGAATCTGATGGTACCATGGGTGGGCGATATCCTCAAAAATACGTGGTCACCCTCCTTGAAGTCCAATGGTCTGCGGTGGGCATCTGCCCAGTATTTCTGTCTGTCCTGTGCTGCGCGCAGGTGGCTCTGAATCTGCTTGACCTTCTCTACTGTTTGTGTCACCAACTCTGGACCAAGTATCTGACGCTCTCCTACGTCACTCCAACAAACTGGCGACCTACATTTCCTGCCGTACAGTGCCTCATAAGGTGCCATCTGTATGCTGGCCTGGTAACTGTTATTGTAGGAGAATTCCACCAAGTGTAGATGGTCCTCCCAAGATCCTCCAAAATCAACCATGCACGCTCTCAACATATCCTCTAATATCTGTATCGTGCGCTCTGACTGTCCGTCAGTCTGTGGATGATATGCAGTGCTGAACTTGAGACGAGTTCCTCGGCTCTCCTGCATACTCCGCCAAAAATGTGACGTGAATCTGGAATTACGATCCGATACGATGCTGACAGGCACTCCATGCAATCGTACTATCTGCCTCATATATATGTCAGCTAGTATCTCTGTGGATTGTCCAACTCTGAAGGGCAAGAAATGTGCAGACTTGGTGAGTCTGTCTACGACAACCCAAACTGCATCCTTCCCGCTAGGGCTCCGCGGGAATCCTGTGACGAAGTCCATGGTAATGTGTTCCCACTTCCACTCGGGAATGGGGAGTGGCTGCAATAATCCTGCAGTCCTCTGATGTTCAGCCTTGACTTGCTGACAAACTAAACACTTCGCCACAAATCTTGCAATTTCCCTCTTCATCCCATGCCACCAGAAATGCTGTCTCAAGTCTCGGTACATCTTCGTACCCCCGGGATAAATGGAATAAATCGAGCTATGAGCCTCGGTCATCAACTCTTGGCGTAGCTCGCCACTCGGAACATATAGGCGATCTCCGCACCTCAACGTTCCGTCTTCATGAATCCTGAGTCCCGTCTGCATGTCGGCTTCTGTTCTCTCTTGCAGACGTCAAAATCTCGCATCTGTAGGCAATGCTGCATTGATCCTCTCAATCAAAGTAGACTGAACCTCAAGACTGGCCATCTGTCCATCCATGCCTGGCAATACGATCTCTATTCCAAGCTCCTGGAGATCCTCTAGCAACTGTCGCTGCGTCGTCAAAAAGTATGCCATGGGCTTCCTGCTTAAGGCATCTGCTACGACATTCGCCTTGCCAGGGTGGTACTGTAGCTCAATGTCATAATCTGTCATCAACTCTAGCCAACGTCTCTGCCTCATGTTGAGCTCCTTCTGCGTGTAGACGTACTTCAGACTTTTGTGATCTGTATAAATCTCAACACGCTCACCATACAGGTAATGTCTCCATAGCTTTAGTGCAAATATTACCGCAGCTAGCTCCAAGTCGTGCGTCGGATAGTTCTTCTCATGAACTCTCAACTGTCTTGATGCGTAGGCTATCACCTTGCCGTGTTGCATCAGTACACATCCCAATCCGCTCCCTGACGCATCACTGTACACTACAAATCCTCCTGATCCTGAAGGTAGTGTCAAAATCGGTGCTGATGTCAGACGCTTCTTCAGCTCATCGAAAGCCGCCTGACACTCGTCGGTCCAGATAAACTCTTCGCCTTTACGCGTCAGTCGCGTCATAGGCGTAGCTATCCTCGAAAAGTTTTTCACGAACCTCCGATAATATCCGGCAAGTCCGAGGAAGCTCCTAACCTCCGTAACTGATGTAGGGGTAGGCCAGGTCTCTACTGCAGCTATCTTCTCCGGGTCAACTGATAGTCCATCTCCGGTGATTATGTGTCCCAGAAATGGTACTCTATCCAAGCAGAACTCACATTTGCTGAGTTTGGCGTACAGCCTCATGTCTCAGCGTCTCCAACACAATCCTGAGATGTCTCTCATGCTCCTCCTGGCTCTTAGAATATATCAAGATATCGTCTATAAATACCACCACGAACTTATCTAAGTACTGGTGGAAGACATTGTTCATCGAACACATAAATACTGCCGACGCGTTGGTTAAACCAAACGACATGACTAAAAACTCATAATGGCCATACTTCGTCCGAAAGGCCGTCTTCTGGATGTCCTCTTTCCGTACCTTGATCTGATGATATCCGGATCTGAGATCGATCTTCGAGAATACACATGCACCGCTAAGTTGATCAAACAAATCATCGATGTGCGGCAGTGGATACTTGTTCTTTATTGTTACAGCATTTAGCGCCCTGTAATCGATACACAAGCGTACCGTCCCGTCCTTCTTCGGTACAAACAGAATGGGTGCTCCCCATGGAGATACACTAGCCCGTATGAAACCCTTTTCTAAGAGGTCATCTACTTGAACCTTCAGCTCAACCAACTCCATCGGTGCTAGTCTGTAAACTGGGGAAGTAACTGGCTCGGCTCCTGGAGTCAACTCTATAGTGAACTCAATCTTTCTGTCAGGTGGCAGTCCTGGGAGATCCTCTGGAAACACATCCTCGAACTCTGCTATAAAGTGAGGGTACATCGGTTCACCTTCTGCAATGTGTGTCGCTAGGGTAGGTTGGACACCATGCTCTCGGGCTCCCCGAAGAAACTCAAACTCTGGGTGATCTGGAGGTCTAAAGATGACACAACCACGATGGCAATCTAGCGTTGCGTGGTATTGGCTCAGCCAATCCATGCCTAAGACAATGTCATAGTCCGGCATAGAGAAAACCAAAAATCGGACACGTATCTCTCGCCCGCAGACAACTACTGAACATGATCTACAAGTGTCGCTAACAGGTACTATTCCACCTCCCGTAAGGATCCTTTTGACCTTCGAAAGGGGTGCGGTGGCTATTCTATGGGTAGCCACGAAACTAGCAGCTATAAAAGAGTGTGTGGCACTAGAATCAAATAGGACTAATGCTGGTAATGAAGCTACTAAGATTGTACCTGCGATTACTTCTTCGGCTGTCTCAGCCTCCTCTATGGTCATAGCATAGGCCTGTCCCTGTCTCAGTGCCGGTGCCCTCGGCTGCTGCTGTTGAACCTGCTGGTATCGATCTCCCTGTGGAGCCAAAGGTGGCCTCCTCTGGTTTCCCCCTGGTGCTGGGGGTCGCTGTGCTCCAGCTCCTGCGTAAGGTGGCCTCGGTCCAGGAGGCTGCTGATAAGGTCTCGGCGCTGGCAGGGCTGGCCGGTGAACCATCTGTGCTGGGTCCCTCTGATCTGGGCAATCTCGGACTGCATGCTGGTCCGATCCGCATCTCAAGCAAGCGCCCAGTCTCCGTCGATAGTCCCTCAATATGTGTCCCTTTTTGCCGCAGAAATGGCAAATGGGAATGACTGCTCCCTGCTGTGGTGCTGCCCTTTGGTGTTGCTGCTGTACCAAAGGATGCTTCGCAGGTCCTCCCTGCGGGGCTCGGACTGCTGATGTCGACGCATAGGGGCATTTCTGGCTGGCCTCCAACTTGTTGATACGGTCCTGGCGTCGTGCTGCTAGTAGTACCTCGGAGTAAGAGGTGGGGGCTGTGGACCCGATAAGCCTCTGGGTCTCATAACAAAGGCCCTCATAAAACTTCTCGGCCTTCGTTTCTTCTGTGGGGATCAGGTATGGTGCAAACCTGCTCAGGCGGAGGAACTCAGAATTGTATTCCTCTATAGTCATACTCCCCTGCCTGAGGTTCTGAAATCTGCTCCGAAGCTCTGCTCGGGCGGTAGAAGGTATGTACATCTCCTGGAAGAGTCTAGAGAACTCTTCCCAGGTGGCGCGATCCGGTCCCAAACGCTGCTCCTTGGAAAGCCACCAGTGATGAGCGTTGCCGGTGAGCTGCATCCTGACAGCCGTCATCCATCGGTGTCGGGGGAGGTCAGTAGCCTCCAGCTGGTGCTGAATGCCGGTGAGCCAAGCGTGGACCTCCGTCGGCTTCTCAGTGCCCGCAAAAGGTTACGGCCTCAAACGACGAAAGTCTATTACAGACCCTCGAGTCGGCTCGTATGCTGGCGGTGACGCCTGCCCCAAGGCCGTCACGATGCTCTCTCTCAGAGTCTCAGCCTGGTGCTGCTGGGCCTGCTGGGCCTGCTGTTGAGCCTGCTACTGGGCCTGCTACTGGGCCTGCATCATCGCAAACATCACTTGGAACATCTGGGTTCCATCCATCGGTTGCCCTGTGGGGAATGGCATAAAGGGCATCTGGGGCGGGAATGGTGGAGGAGGTGGTAGCTGCTGCTCCTCCTGACTCGGGATCCTCCGATCCTCGGGTCCTGCCTGATGTGGAGTCTGGTGTCCGTCTGATGGCACCTCGGGATGTCCTGATGACTGTCCCATGGGAGCTGGAGTCAGTAGAAGGACCTGCTCCAGATCCGGTGCTCCGGATGATCCAGCGTCTCGGGGAACGTCGCCAGGCTGTGTGATACGTCCACTGCGGAGATTCATAACTCTGAAAAGAAGTCATGACCGCGATCTGCGTTTGAGAAAAATAAACAAGATGCAATTTGATAAACGATATCGAGATAGAGGTGTCATGTGAAGGTTTCAAACTTTGCAGATGAGATTTCTAACTTTATTCCTAATTTGCAGGCTCGCTTGGCACAGTCAGGTGACCAAGATGATTTTAAATTGACCTGCATGGGCCACCACAAAAACCTTGTCACGCCCCAGTTCCATGGATAAGGAACCGAGACACGTGGCAATGGCCAACAGTGTACTTCGGCGGGCTTTCCAATCTAATGGGCCCGTCGGAGTATACTTAAGCTGTGAAGTACAATGAATAACCCATCATATAACACAAGTATACTCAATCTAAATCTCATCCATAGGCAGCAATATAAGAGCACAATAGAAGTAAATACAACGACTAATATGCTGGAAGGAAAATCCAAATAAGTATCAAGTACAAAGACTAGAGTAGTCACACGGGGCCAAACCCGCTAGCACAAATAAATTGGAATGAAAGTAAGCAATAAGATAACTTGGGACGGCAGCAGGTAACTAGGTAAAGATACCGTCCCAAGGAAAGAGTCACTACCAGCGATCAGGCGAAGTCCTCAGGAATGACCTCGTCCTCGGCAATGGGTACAGCTGCTGGATAGATGCCCGGTCCGTACTCCTTCGGGTAATCCTCGTGACCTACACCTGGAAGGGAACCAGGTCCTCAGAGGGACGTAACAAGGTACAGAAAAACAACATGCCAGGTAAACAGATAGTACAAGTGCAACAACAGGGTAATCTAGTACAACCAAACAAGTGTGACACAGTTTAAAGACAACGTTCGACGCGTGGGCCGTCCAAAATAAAACCGTAGCTCCGGACACGGAAACACACGGCACGTACCGCAGCTCCGGGCAAAGAGTCACACGGGTGAAACAGCTACACTAGATACAGGTATCACTACAAAATACTACATATATATAAGCGCGTGCAGAGTAGACCAAACGTCTAGTAACTGTCTTCCCCTTCCCAAGCGGTCAACGATTGTGCGTTGATCCTGAACCTCTAACTACAGTCTCGACACACGGATTATAACTCAACAGATGCGACCCTAAGGTCGTCCCAGTCTCTGGTCATGATGTCAGTATCAGGATACAGGAATCTGGCACGATCACGGTGTATGAGTGTGTCATGGGGTATCGATGTACTCTGGTACGTGCATCGAGGTGCTATGAAGCATCATTAATTAATCTATGACATTAAGTCGAATGTCAACACCCGGTTGTGAACCGGACACGGAGTATGGAACGTCAACATAAATACGCGCACGAGTACATAAAGAGCAACAATATCTGGAAACTGAAATACAGGGTGGCAAGGTACACTTGCCTGCGTGCGGCTGCTGATGACGGGGATCTGGTACCGCGTCCAAGTCCTCAGGTCCCGTAGTACCTAGTGAAGAGATACAAACCCGAATTAATAATCTATTCTATGACTCTCAAGGGTAAGATACTTGAGGGCTGACTACAACTGACTAATGGTACGACAGTCCAACAACTAGTTAACTGTATATTCTCCTCAAGCACATATTTTAATTAAATCTCGATAATTTATATAGGAGCCAACTCTAATTTCCATCCAAGTACCACTTCCAAATTCATCTTCATAAGCCACAAGATACATGCTCACCATACTACATAAATATTAAACCATGTCAACCTCATTAAACCCATCCTCAAGTCATTTAAATTTCCTCTTTCATCACTTACTAATTTCTTATGTAAACACCAACCTAACCTACATTATTTCATGCTCAAAAATACACTACACTACACTTACATAATATAAACCCTAACAATATATATATAAACACATCCATAGCTAACATTCCATACATCCTCATATGTGAACAATAATAAATAACATGTTATTAATAATCTGGATTTTTTCTTTAAATAAGAAGGGGAGAGGATCGTATACCTCGACGAGGAGTTCGTCGGCCGGAGGGGTGATGGCCGGAGGAGGATGTGAGAGTGGTGAAGGAGGAGGAAGGAGTCGAAAGCCGGGGGGAGGATGGCCGGGGGGACGGCTGCTCGCTGGAGGAACGGCTGTACGGTGGGAGCTGCGGACTGCAGCGGGCCGGAGACGCTCAGCCGCGGACGAGCGGGCCGGAGACGCTCAGCCACGAGCTGTAGCGGAGAAACTCGGCCGCGGGCTGAGGGGAGAACCGTACAGTGGGACTGTGCTGCCATCGCCGGAGGGCAGCGGCGCTGGGAAGCTCGCACAGTGCGGGGTCGAGCGCACAGTGCGGGGTCGGGCTGTGCACTGGAGGGGGGACGCACGGCCGCGGGGGAAACGGGCCGGATGCTCGGCTGCAGTGGCAGCAGGCCGGTGATCGGAGTAAGGCCGCAGTAGGGTCGCACAGTGCGGCGGTCGGCTGGAGTTCAGTGGCCGGCCGGAGTCTTCTCTTGGTTGAGGAATAAGGGAGAAGATGAAGAATAAAGGAAGAAGAAGAATGGAGGGAAGAGGTTTCCTTGCATGGAGAAATATGGAGGAGGAGAGAGAGAGATGTATTGGGATTAGGGCCGGTTAGTTTGTGGTTGAGGGTGGGGTGAGGAGCTACTTTATAGGGGAGTGTGTGGAGGAGATGGGTGGTTGGGATCAATCCATTTAAAATGGATGGATGGGATTAATCATGAAGAGGAGAAGGTTTCTTCATGAGGGTGAATGGGTGGGTGAGAATGGGACCCTATTTTGGGACCCTCTCATTAGTTCTTGGCCAATAGGGTGGTGCCACACAATTCAATAGTTGCAACTTAGCCCCATAAATTCGGGAAATTGCATGGACACATAAAATGACACAAAAGTTGCTGAGAAAAATATATTTAGAAATTTTCATGGTGAGTGGGGATTGTGCGTTAGGCACGGGTTTAATTTAGAAGGGCCTTGGAATTAATTTAGGATTAAAATTGAGATTTACAAAGTTGGTATCCCCGATTTAATTAGAAATAAAGTGTTCCGCGAATTTAAATTAATTGGGGGCACTTGGGGTCAAAATTCGGGAATGACGCAAAGGCCAAAAATGGTGGGGGCTTGGAGTCAGTCTTGGACCCTTTAGTTGGTCCGGCTCAACGGGTTAAATTGGTATCTCAAAATTTAGGGTAACGACACAGGTGTCCGACACGGAATTAAATATGGGTTACGATTTTCGAAATGTTGCGCATTTAATTTAGAGCACATAAAAATTAATTTTAAAAGACGGAAAAGTCCAGTGCCTAATTTGGCGAGTTGAGTCGAAAGTACAATAATTGTACGGAATTTATGGACTGATATTGGGCTCCGAATAATCAGACAAAGATAGGACGCACCAAGGGTTTTAATTAATAGAATTAAATACCAGATAAATTATCTCTACTCTAATCCTCGACATCTGCTACCAAAATTTTCCAAAACCACTCTAACTATCTACAAAATAAATCGAGGGGGTTTACAACGTCCCTCTGTGGACCTGGCACCTTTTTCCAGATCCAGACGAGCAAGTGTACCCGACGGACTACGGAGTTGGAAATTTTTCTGACGAGGACTTTGAGGTGGAGCCACAGGAGTTTCCTTGAGCATTCATGGATGACAGTTGCTTAGTAACTTAGGTGTCTTTATCTAGTTAGCTGACGTCGGACCATTTTTTTATTGCTTAGTTGTATTCTTTCAGTATTCTTTTGGACTCATTTTTTGTGGTTTGTTCTCCACTAGATTTTATTTTGTATTTGATTCTGAGACTTATCTATTCTTTCAGTTCTTACTCTGTGATATTTGTGGATGAGACTAGATTTTATCTGCCTGGAATACTGTGACTTATATATATTTTACAGCGTACTACGAGTGGTTAGGTCCATTAAATTGGGTTGTTATACTTGTTCATACAGCTGGAATGTGTAAGTATACCTAGTCCTACGTATTTGGGGACTGGGGTGTGACATATTTTTAGTAGTGGCCCATGCAGGTCAAGTTAGCCGTTTCGATTACGTATCTGTACTGAGCGGACCTGCACTTAGGATTAGAGTTTTAGGTCTGTCCATATTTGACTATAACTCACCTTTTTTCCAATCTGTTCTATTTAAATGCTTGCATCCTGCTTGATTCATGTACTCTTCATAATCTTTCGTCCATCTCTTGCAAAGAGATTAATTTGCATAACAGACATGTCGCTACCGGGGGCAATACGTCTCCAAGGGTCAATGGCTCGATGACTCCTCAACTTCCAGGATCGGACGGACAGACTGACACTCCGGTTCCACCAGCTCCTCCCGTAGTGCCTAATGGATCTCTAGTAGCTCTAGCAACACCACAGGATGGCCAGGCACATATGAGCCAATTCTTCCAGATGATGATACAGGAACAAAGACAGTAGGCTACCGCCCTGGCTGTCGGGCAGAGGCACCAAGTGGCAGAGCAGAGACAGGAAGCTGCCGAGATGAGGTAGGGATTCCTGGCAGCACATAAGAGAACGGCTGCACCAGCAACCACACCAGCCCAGGCACTAGCTCCAGTGCCACAAGCGCATATTGGTTCAGTTAAGGATTTCTGCAAATGAACCCCAAGCCATATAAAGGCAATGAGAGTTCAGAGGAGACCAAAACTTGGATAACCAGCACCAATAAGCTTTTGGAGGTGTTACAGCTTCCTACAAATTTATGGATGACAGGCGTGAGGACTTAGTTAGAAGGAAACGCTCATAATTGGTGGGAATCGATGGAGCGCCAATAGGGTACACGCTAGACTTGGGAGTAATTCTTGGAGTATTTTGAGAAAAAATACTTTTCTGCCACTGTGAAGGATGCATTGTACAACCAGTTCCTCTATCTGGAGCATGGGAACAGGATGTCGATGAGTATGACTCAGAGTTTAGCCGCATCAGTAGATATAGTGTCGTTTTGATACCCAATGATTTGGAGAAAGCTAAAAGATTTTATCACGGGTTGACTCAGGAGCTTCAACACTATACCAGCTCACAGACTCGAATCTCTTATGTTGAATTATTGACAGAGGCCAGGATTCAGGAGGCCATCAGCAAAGGAAAAGAGAATCAACAGAGAATTCAGCAAAGATGCAACAAGGAGGGCCTATCAGACGACCAATGAGACAGCAATAGCAACATAGGACGGGGCCCTACCAGCTCAGAGAATCTCCGACTTGCCATTTCTGTGGCAAAAGGGGGCACAAGCAAAATGAGTGCAGGAAGAAACTAGGAACTTGCTTGATCTGCGGATCAGGACAGCATCAGGCTCAGGATTGTCCGCAACGTAGAGCTATTTTTCAATTTGGAGGGCAGAAGCCAGCAGTACCGATCCCAGAAGCAACCAACCAAGGAGAAGGAGTAGTACTTCGTCTACCAGCACCAGGAGGCCAGCAAAGAGGACCACCCTTGGCACCGCAGACAATGTAGTTTGAGAGAGCCAGACAGCAAGCAGGAGCTTAGAGGCAAGGATAAATGTTTTCACTGACTCAGGGAGGAGAAGAGACTGAAGGAGAGGATATTACAGGTATTATTCTAGTTGGATCAGTACATGCCACTGTTTTATTTGATTCTGGGGCCACACTTTTATTCATATCATCTATATTTGTAGCAATAAATAGAATAGCTACTTCACCCTTGCCTAAGAATTGGAGAATTCTTATCGGAGGAGGAATAGTGCCTGTAACTAGTACCTGCATGACTTGTTCAATTATTATTTGTGGCCGAGAGATGAGGGCTCGACTTTTGGTATTTCTAATGCCAAATTTTGACGTAGTAATAGGAATGGATTGGCTTAGTCAATACCATGCAATATTAGATTGTCATAAAGGTTGTTCTTTCTTTAAGCCGCCAGGCCAACCAGAGTTTGAGTTCATGAGAGAAACTACGGAGAAAGGAGTATACCAATACGATGGAGCTTGCATGACAATGGAAGTTACGCCACCACCGATTATTGAGAAGTTTGTAGATGTCTTCCCAGACGAGTTGCCAGGTCTGCCACTGGACAGAGAAGTCGAGTTCACTATTGAGTTAGTGCCGGAAGCAGCGCCGATATATTCTAATGTGTATCGGCTAGCAAAGAAGGAGCTAGATGAGCTGAAGGTGCAGTTGCAAGAGTTACGGGACAAGGGATTCATTAGGCCAAGTGCATCACCTTGGGGAGCCTCAGTTTTTTGTGCCAAAGAAAGATGGAACAGTCCATATATGCATCGACTACAGAGCCCTTAATGCAATGACCATCAAGAATAAGTATCCTCTGTCGCGGATTGACGACTTGTTCGACTAACTAAGAGGAGCACAAGTGTATTCTAAGATTGATTTGAGATCGGGATACCATCAAGTGAATGTGAGGCACGAGGATATTCAGAAGACGGCTTTCAGGACTCGCTATGGTCACTACGAGTTTTTGGTAATGCCCTTTGGATTGACAAATGCGCCAGCTGTGTTTATGAACTTAATGAACTGAGTATTTCATCAGTACTTGGACCAGTTTGTGGTTGTATTCATCGATGATATTTTGGTGTACTCAAAGAGCAATGAGGAGCACGAGGAACATTTAAGGAAGGTGCTAGAAATATTAAGGCATTAGAAGTTATAAGATAAGCTGAGCAAGTGCGAGTTTCTCTTAGATCATGTCTATTTTTTTGGGCATGTTATCTCGGGATAAGGCATATCAGTGGATCCATCCAAAATATTAGCAGTGGAGACATGACCAACCCCAACCGTCGTATCAGAGGTACGGAGTTTTCTAGGACTTGTCGGATATTACCGGAGGTTTGTGGAGAATTTTATGAGGATTGCAGAGCCTATGACAAGGTTGACCCACAAAGACCAGGAGTTTCTTTGAACAAAGGAGTGTTAGATAGCATTTGTTGAGTTGAAGAAGCGCCTAACTACAGTGCCGATCTTGACCATACCTACTAGACCAGGAGGATTTTTATTTATAGCGATGCTTCCGAAAAAATATTAGGTTGCTCTTGATGCAGCACGGAAAGGTGGAAGCGTATGGTTCTCGGCAGTTGAGGATCCATGAAAAGAACTACCCGACTCATGACTTGGAGCTTAAAGTAATAATCTTTGCTCTGAAGCTTTGGAGGCACTATTTGTACAGAGAGACCGTGGAGATTTATACAGATCATAAGTGCTTAAAGTATGTATATACTCAGAAGGATCTGAACCAGAGACAGAGATAATGACTCGAGTTGATGGCAGATTTTGACATTGAGTTGCAGTACCATCCGGACAAGGCTAATGCAGTAGCGGATACAAACTCAACGGTATGTCCAATTTTGGACTCCGGTGAGCCGATCACAAATTCACCCTAAAAGTCAAACTGTAGGGCCTGCGAATAGGCAGCTTGGTCAACTGTCACAGAATCGCGTGAAACGTGGATCACACGACCAACGTGATACCACGAATCCAATGGCACAAGTTTTGTCGCATTCCGACGAGCGTACACAAAATAGGGTAGTATTTTACAAAAGTCGCGATACGAAAACTTTTTACGGATACGAGTTGATTCCGACACGCACACGCGTCTGAATCAGCTTCTACGAAAGCCCACACATCAGGATATACCATACGCGTCTTTCGGTACAATTGGTACGTGACGAGGTGGTCCCGTTTGGCGGAACGCACTCCGTATCACAAAATTTTAATTTTAATAAATCAAGTTTGTGGTCGTCTTGGAGGCCGAATAATTTAACACATGAAACAAATTAATAAAAACTAAAAGAACAAAAAAATTCTCGGTTATATTGGGAAGAGAATCCTTCAATTAGATTTTGAAAACATTAAACAGGTTGATGGTAAATTGGGTGTGAATAGGGGAGTTCGGGTTAAAATTTCTGGACTGTTTTGGTCAGTTTTTCAGCCATTTTCCAGTCAATTTTTTGACCAATCCGGGACACGAAAACTCGTCCCGCTTGAATGAAAATTCTAGAGGGTTAGGTTATGAACGTACACGGATAAACCGCTCGAGAAAATGATCAAAGATGAGAGAGATATGTCACCTTGAAGATGGGTCGGAGTGGTGCTGCTGTACGCGTGCGCGCGCACGGGGACGGTCGGTGGCGGTCGGCCGGGCTGCAGCGGCGCGCGGCTGCGGCTGCGGTCGGCGCGGGGGCGGCGGTGCCGGGCTGGGTCGAGTTCTAGGGTTAGGGTTTTAAGTTTAGATGGTATATGTAATATGTATATATATGAGGGAGAGCGAGAGTGGGTCGCGAGCGGGGGAAGGGGGTTTTGGGGGTTGTTTGGTTTGCTGGGGTTATGTGGGATAAAATTAGGATTAGTTTAGGGGTTTTTGTTAGGTAGTAATTAGTTTAGTTTTAGGATTTTAAGTTGTTTTCTTTTCTTTTTCTTTTCTTTTCTTTTATTTTTCTTTTGTTTTCTTATTCATTTTATTTCTTTTATTATTATTATTATTATTATTATTATTATTATTATTATTATTATTATTATTATTAACCTTATATTTATTTATATATATTTACATATATATATGAGGTTAAAAATTCCAAAAATAATATTTGGACACAAAATAAATTCTAGAAAATTATTTTGTAAAGTTTTAATAAAAATACTATACCCAAAATATTTTATGAAATATTTATATTAATAATTAGATATTTATCTAGTTATAATAAATTAAATAATTATATTATCTAATTAACTAAGTAATTAATTAAATGGTTATCCACAAAATAGGGTGATAGTAAATAATATGCAATCTTATAAAAAGAAAAAAATGCCTAACTTGGCACGAAAAATTATGGGATGCTAATTGTAGAAAGTTGGGATAGAAAAATAACCACAAATAAATTATATATATAAATTATCTAAATATTTAATAATTAATCTATGGTCGTTACACTAACGTCATACTAACACCAAGGAATTGAATTTATGTGCCACGAAAAGATCCTACAGGTAGTGTCTCCTCTGTAGGCTACTTCCAATGAAGGAAGATAAAGATTTTGGGGCCATCCTATATTATTAATGTCCAAACCACGGTAAAATTTTAAAAATCATTGGGTTTTAATTATTTTGAAAAATAATCTAAAACAAATACAAGAAATACAAAATACATACAAGATACCTATTTTTGGATAAGGGGGTTTACAATCTGCCCAACTTAAAAGAATTTTGTCCTTGAAATTAAAAATAAGGCATGATTTGTTAAATTCTTCACATTCGTATATAAGGCAAGTCAATCGCAATCTCTTCCAAGTTAAATAACAAAATCTATTCAAATTCATCGCAATCACTAAAAAATTAAAAATAACTACTATTTAAATCAAAATTCAACCTATTGTAATCTCTTCTCGATTTTTAAATAATCAACATACAAATCTAATTCAAATCTATAGGACATCCCACATCAAAATTTATATCACAATTTTCAACTATCATAATTTCCTCTAGACATTGAACAATACACAATTCTAATCAAATCTTATTCCTATTCTCAACTTATGAATTTTGTACTCTTCAAATTTTTAATTCAATTTCCATCATCAATATTCCAAATAGATGATCCAACAATCAACATTCAACTTTTAATTCAAATCATCAAATTATAAAATTTTAAATCTACTTCACCAATTGTTCAAGTCTAAAATTATATATTTATCCTCAAAATTTAAATCGTTGATTCACCCTTCAATATTCGAAATTTAAATCATGTGCTCAAATTATAAATATTTGGTCCGCAATATCAAGATTTTAAAATTCATTAAATCCTCATCATCTCAATCATTCTTATAAAAATTTCCAAAATTAAAATGACTTAACTCTCTTAATCTAATCTTACTTGATCACAATCTAAAAGAATTCACCTCAAGTTGATAATGCAATTTCTACCCAACTTAGAATTTACCCATCTATCACATGAGGCTATACATTTAAGAAAAAATTTCTCAAATTATTTAATCGTGTTATTCAATCCTCAAAAATTTAAACGCCAAATATATCACATATGATATGCCCTTAATTACAAAAATAGTCATCAAGGTAATATGATTGGCCTATGGGGTATATCTAGGACTCTCCGTGTATCAAACTTATACTAAGCACGAACGTTCGTCTTTCCGAAATAGGGAAAGACGAAAAACAATAATAAAGAATTCAAGGTGGAGGTGATAGAATACAAGTACGGAGTTCAAAGCGATTAAAGAATTCAAAAGGGAGTTGTCAATGCAGTTGTGGGTTAAAATCTTATTTTGGTAAATTTTTATTCGCATATTCATATCGAAATAGTTATGTAACCGATAAGATATGCTCGAACATATCTAAAGGACAAGTATATTCGTCTAACAAGTTAAGTCAACTATATCTCAATCCACGTAAAGTAGTCATGCGAAGAGCGAACTAAGCGTACTAAGGTTAGCTAGACCATAATACACTGATTCTGATTTTAGACAATGTATTAGTGTGTATACCAAATAATACATATATCAAGATCAAGCTCGATAAAAGAATAAGCTTGCAAAACTAGGCTATAATAGTAGCATAAGTCGAGGTAGTCCAAAAAATATAAGTACGCTGGATTATGATGAAAGAATGTATAAAATAATTCAAGTTCACCAAGAAGATGAGACTCGTCCGGTGTTGTGCCTCTACAGTGGCCATACTAACTCCTTGTCTAAGTCTCTAGTCGACCAAATGGGGTATGGGCCTCTAAGTTCTACAATCTGGATAAACACTATCTTCTTATACAAGCATATAGTTGGTATCATTCAATTACACTTCATTAATGGGTCAAAAGGACTATGTGATACTAGATTATGAGGCATACTACCCAACTTAAAAGAATTAACTAATACTGTGACTGTCTTAAGGGGATTCTATAAAATAACCTTGACCTTGTAAATAAAGTAGAAACTCTTATTGGGGTACACGAGGAAAAGATCTTGGTACTTATTAGGGTATCCTATTGCATTATAAAACTCCATAGGTAATGGTCATCTTAGGTCTTAATCATAGTGCTTATAGAACAAAGCGTTAATAAGAAATATGGAGAAGTTACAGGCTCTCAAGTGAAAGAGGATATAACCTATATGGAGATATGTGGAACAGATTACTTGATTTGCAACTAAAGGATAATCATAAAATCATAATCTAAATGAACAACTCAAACTATCAAGTTCTAACTACCAAGCACATAATTTCAAAATTCAAGATTACAACTATAATCCTAGCAAACTATATATCCTAACATAAAAGGAATCACTAGGCCTACAATCAGAATGGTTATGTGGCACGAATTGAAAGATGAAGAAAAAATTTTAGTCGTCGCACAAATAGCGAGCGTTAAGTTTTCGGAGGAACAAGATATGAAATTAAATAGAGAGACTCTTAATAATATCATGATTTCCTAAGGAAATGTGGTATGCTAATCTCTGGGTTCGAGGTATGATCAAGAAAAATGTTCTATTCATTCCTCTTGGTTTCCTAAGGTACTGTTCTGCTAATATTAAGACAAGAATCTAAATTTATAGTTCTCTAATACTATCTCACTATGAAAGTTAGGTTTAGTCCTAATATTCAATCTTTTATTTCTATTGGTGTCTATACTACTCTCAAGTCCTTCATAAATATATCAAGGGATAATGGTCAATTAATCTACAGGTAAGGGATGCTAGGGTTCATTAGGTATTCTAAACTTAGTGATGTGTCAATATCTAGTTGTATTCCTAGTAGGAATATTACCCTAATTATCATCCTAACAACAAGGATTCTTATATTCTAGCAGAAGACTATACTCAAGGAACTATTAGGGAAGTACATGAATCAAGCAAGATGCAATTATTTAAATAGAACAGATTGGAAGGAAGGTGAGTCATAGTCAAATGTGGATGAGATTCTATACTCTAATCCTATTTGCAGGCTTGCTCGGTACAGTAACGTAACCGAGACAATATACTCTTGACCTTCATGGGCCACCAATAAAAATATATCATGCCCCAGTCCCAAAATACGTAGGACTAGGAATACGTAAGCATGTCAGCCGTATGTAGATGGCAACTCCATATATGGAAACCATAACACATACGTACGCTGTATTATGAACAATAATTCACAAGTGGTATATAATTATCACAAGTCATAGGGCATAACTAAATCTCATCCATAAAATCAAATATAAATGAATAATCAATCAACTATATAACTAAATCAAGTATAAGGTGCTTGATAAGAACAAGTAGTTGGGTGGAGACAAATCCACTACCAAACTAGAATATAAGAGAAACAAAATAAGTACATCTAATGATCAATGAAGCTCGAAGAGAAGACCTCCTCGAAAGAGAGATAAGTAGCAAGTCCTGATCCGTGCTCCTGCGAATAGTCATGATCGTCTACACCTGGAAAGGTATAGGTCCTCAGAGGGACGTAACAAGATACATAGAAGCATGCCAATAAAGTACTAAAAAATAAACATCCAAGGGTCGCCTAACCGCCTATGTGAATGCACTTTGAGAACAACTTTCCAACACGTGGGCTATCTGGCTAAAATGGGATTGGCATGATTCTCTCAGAGAATCAGGGGCCTACAAAGCATGTCGTCTTTTGAACGCCAGAGGCCGCCTGATAATAATAATATATAGTGGTCATCATGACCGCTCATCTCCGGCGGAGCGTATGGGTTACATAAGGAAAGTGCAAAGGAGCCCAAATGCCTTACTTGTTGTCCTTCTCACCCCATGATCTAAGCATGTCATATCTATGACACGATAATACCTCTAATAACTGTCAAGTCTTCTAGCATACAAATTCTATCAGCAACTATTCCCTATCGTACGTCCTACACGTACTGATGATCAGTCAATACATAAGTCCGTGATCTATATGAGACTCATAAATTGTGTAAAAAATGTGTCACGGCCAAATGAAATATAAGAATGCCTCATGATCATGTAGTGGTCTCATAAAACTAGGTCGACATGCATAATATAAAATAAAGACAAAATACGACGTCACCGTCGTTGCACCCAAGTTATTCTTGGACGCACAGTTTATATAACAGTTAAAATATATGAACTAAATAACAAAAATAAATGCATGCATCATATAGGATGTAAATCACAGTACAATGGCAAGGTATACTTGTCTAGCAAGAAAGTTGCATAGTATAAGCGTCCAGGTGTCAAGTACAGAGGATCAGAAACTATGACCTCCAAATGAACATCTCCGAATGCTGAAATAAACATCACCAACGTTCCCAGAATAAGCAAGATAGTTAGAAAAGCCTACCCTTTCATGCAATTTGGACACATGGACAAAACGGTAATTTTAGACCAAAACAGGTTCCACATGTGGGCTACTTTGCACCGAAATGCGTGCAAGAGGTAAAGGTCTCTAAATGGGACAAATTATAGGTCAAACAAATTCTAAACGTTGATACGAACTCAACGGTATGTCCAATTTTGGATTACGGTGAGCCGATCACAAATTCGCCCTAAAAGTCAAACCGTGGGGCCCGCGAATAGGCAGCTTGGTCAACTATCTCAGAATTGCGTGAAACTTGGGTTACAGGACCAACGTGATACCACGAATCCAATAACGTAAGTTTCGTCGTATTCTGACGAGCATACACAAAATGGGGTGGTGTTTTGCAAAAGTCGCGATACGGGAACTTTTTACGGATACGAGTTGATTCCGACACGCACACACGTCCGAATCAGCTTCCGCGAAAGCCCACACGTCAGGATATAGCATACGCGCCTTTTGGTGCAATTGGTAAATGACGAGGTAATCCCGTTTGGCGGGACGCACTCCGTATCACAAAATTTTAGTTTTAATAAATCAAATTTTTGGTCTTTTTAGAGGCCGAATAATTTAACACATGAAACGAATTAATAAAAACTAAAAGAACAAAAAAATTCTCGATTATATTGGAAAGAGAACCCTTTAATTAGATTTTGAAAACATTAAACAGGTTGATGGCAAATTGGGTGTGAATAGGGGAGTTCGGGTTGAAATTTCTGGACTGTTTTGGTCAGTTTTTTGTTCATTTTCCGGTCGATTTTTCGACCAATCCGGACACGAAAACTCGTCCTGCTTTAATGAAAATCCTAGAGGGTTAGGTTGTGAATGTACACGGACAAACCACTCGAGAAAAGAATCAAAGATGAGAGAGATATGTCACCTTGAAGATGGGGTCGGAGTGGTGCTGCTGTACGCGTGCGCGACGCGGGGACGGACGGCGGCGGTCGGCCGGACTGCGGCAGTGCCAGGCTGCTGCGGCTGTCAGCGCGGGGGCGGCGGGGGCGGCGGCGCCGGGCTGGGTCGAGGTCTAGGGTTAGGGTTTAGAGTTTAGATGGTATATATATATATATATATATATATATATGAGGGAGAGGGAGAGTGGGCCGCGAGAGGGGGAACGGGGTTCTGGGGATTGTTTGGTTTGCTGGGGTTGTGTGCAATAGAATTAGGATTAGTTTAGGGGTTTTAGTTAGGTAGTGATTAGTTTAGTTTTAGGGTTTTAAGTTGTTTTCGTTTCTTTTTCTTTTCTTTTCTTTTTAGTTTGTTTTCTTATTCATTTTATTTCTTTTTTTATTATTATTATTATTATTATTATTATTATTATTATTATTATTATTATATTTATTTATATATATTTACATATATAGATGAGGTTAAAAATCTCAAAAATAATATTTGCATACAAAATAAATTTTAGAAAATTACTTTGTAAAGTTTTAATAAAATACTATACCCAAAATATTTTATAAAATATTTATAATTAATAATTAGGTATTTATCTAGTTATAATAAATTAAATAATTATATTATCTAATTAACTAAGTAATTAATTAAATGGTTATCCACAAAATAGGGTGATAGTAAATAATATGCAATCTTACAAAAAGAAAATAATGCCTAACTTGGCACGAAAAATTATGGGATGCTAATTGTAGGAAGTTGGGATAGAAAAATAACCACAAATAAATTATATATCTAAATTATCTAAATATTTAATAATTAATCTATGGTCGTTACACAAACGTCATACTAACACCAAGGAATTGAATTTCTGTGCCACGAAAAGATCCTACAGGTAGTGTCTCCTGTGTAGGCTACTTCCTATGAAGAAAGATACAGATTTTGGGGCCATCCTATATTATTAATGTCCAAACCACGGTGAAGTATCCTAATATAATCATTAGGTTTTAATTATTTTGAAAAATAATCTAAAACAAATACAAGAAATACAAAATACATACAAGATACCTATTTTTGGGTGAGGGGGTTTACAGAGGATCACTTGCACTTGGTAGAGTTCTCTTACAATAATAGCTACCAAGCAAGAATTCATATGGCTCATTTTGGAGCATTATACGGAAGAAAGTATCGATCGCCAGTATGTTGGAGTGATGTGGGAGAGAGACAAATACTTGGACCGGAGTTGGTGACTCACACAGTGGAGAAGGTCAAGCAAATTCAAGGTCACCTTCGGACAGCGCAGGATAGACAGAAGCAATCGACAGATACTCACCGTTGACCCCTAGAATTCAAGTCGGGAGATCATGTATTCTTAAGGATCTCCTCTACTAGAGGAACCATCATATTTGGAGGTGGAGGGATGCTTAGTCCGAGGTACATCGAACCGTTCGAAGTGTTGGACCGTGTTGGCGAGGTTGCTTACAGACTAGCATTACCGTGGACCTTGGAGGGTGTCCAAGATGTGTTCCATATCTCACAATTGAGAAGCTATGTGGCGGATCCTAGCAATGTACTGGATCATTCAAAGATCACCGTGGGACTGAGTTTGACTTATGAGGAGCAGCCGGTTGAGATTCTCGACCGCAGGGAGAAGGTACTAAAAGGAAAGACAATTTGACTAGTCCATGTTGCTTGAAAGCATCATTCACCGGACGAATCGACTTGGGAGCGGGAGGATTTTATCTTAGAGAATTTTCCTCAATTATGCGAGTCTCCAGGTATGGATTTACATACTGCGTTCTTGTTTTTCTATATCGTGCCATATTCTTAATTTCGAGAACAAAATTTTCTAAGATGGGTAGGTTGTAAAACTCCTCACCCAAAAATAGGTATTTTGTGTGTATTCTATATTTATTGTGTTTATTTAGATTATTTTAAAATCAATTTAAATCCAATGATTGCTTTAGGATACTTCGTCGTAGTTTAAACATTAATGACATAGGATGACACCAAAATCTACATCGTCCTTCGTAGAAAGTAGCCTACACTGGAGACACTACCCGTAGGATCTTCGCGTGACAAAAAATTCGATCATTTAGTATTAGTATGGCACTAGTGTAACAATCGTAGTTTCTTGTGTATAATATTTAGATATTTTTATATAAATAATTTATTTGTGATTATTTTCTAATCCAACCTTCTTCAATAAACAACCCATAATTCCTCCATGCCAATTTAGGTCACTTCCCTATTTTTGTAGAATTTATTTATCTATTTATTTATTTATTTATTTATTTATTTATTTATTTATTTATTTATTTTTTCTTTAGAATCCCAAATCAAATCCTAATAATTAATATCCTATTTGATTAGTTGTTGAATATTTATTAACTAACAAGCAAATTAGGAAACCTCCAAATTAAGAAAGACCCAATCCTATTCCTACCCTCCCTCAAACCCGCGGCCCCCATACCCATGCGCACCCATAGGCCGACCCCCCTTATATATATATATATATATATATATATATATATATATATATATATATATATATATATATATATCATCTCCAAACCCTAACTCTAATAATTAAAATTCTCCTCTCCACCTCCTCCCTCTAGCCGACCCCATTCCTCCAAGCCGCTGACCCCCTCACGTGGAAAAGCCCAAGGCCGACCACCTCTTCCATCCAAGAGCCCTAGTTCTTCCTCCTCCACTTTCTAGTAAGTTCTTTTTCAATCCTCCTCTTATACTTTCACTTAATCATCTTCTTTTTCATAGATTTATTATAAAAACCTAAATTGTATGTTGATGTAAAAACCTTAACTTGCATGTTGATGTAAACTTTAATTTGTATGATTGATGTAAACCTTATTTTCCATGTTATAGTAAAATCCTAATTTGCATGATAATATATATATATAGCCAAACCCTAATCTTCTTTTGGTTAATGATAAACTAAGTTTTCTAAGATGTTTCAAGAATCAAGAATTATATAGTATGGTGGATTGATAAATGTATTGTAGGTTTAAACCTATGTTGTTGATTGTAAAGTTGAACCCATGAATTCATGTATGCACCCCTAGGTAGAAATCTTGATTAAACCATCTTAATAATAGAGAAATATGATGATAAAATTATTTTTATCCATATTTTTACTGTTTATTTCAGAATATTAGTTAAAAAAAATATTTTGGAATAAATTTCACGTACAATGTGTTAGGTGACCTAGTTTAATGTTTTATCCAAAACTCCGCATCGAACCCTTATAAAACTTTTTAGATAATTAAATTATATTATTATTAACCTATATTAAATTCAGATTTTAAATTATTTTTCTAGAATTATTACTTTTGATTTAAATGAATTTTTATGCATAAAAAGACACATAGTTGACCTAATTTGCATGTAAACTTTTTGTAACTTGTTCTTTGGCCATTTATGAATGTTCTCCCTATTATTTTGTGATTAAATCTTATTTTTACATAATTAAATATAATTTAGAATTTTTATACAAAGAATAATAGTAGGGTTATAATGGCAAAATTTTGCCAATATTTTTGCTAGAAGACTAGTATATGTCTAACGGAATGACCAATAAGTATAATTGATAATTATGCATGTAGGAACTCATTAAATAATTATTTTCTAGTATTTTAAAATTATTTTCAGAATTTAACTTTTCTTATGAATTCATCTTTTGAGAACTTGCATGTCGAGAAAATCCTATTTAGCAATCATAATTACATGACTAGTTACCAACCTTCGTAGAAACCCCTTGTAAGTTGAAAATTTATTTGCTAAAAAAATTATAATTAATTACAGAATTAATATTTTAATATATAATGTTTTAAAAATAATTTTTGGTAATGTTGGATGACTAGTAATAATTTGGTGTGTAGTTACTTGCATGTGCAACCAACATAGGATTAATCACTAGATGATAACTGAATATAACTAAAAAATAAGAGTCTAACTAGAGTATTAATTAATTGGTAGGTATTCGTGATATTTTTTTAGAGAGCTCCGGACCAGATTTGTTGTCCTCGCAGCTTGGCTATGAAGGCAAGTACACCTTGCTTGATTTTATTGTTCAGTATAAATATGCCTAGTTTTTATTTGCCAGTTGTGTGCACGCGTCTTAGAGTAGCAGACTTACCTGGTATATTTTGAAGGTACGTGGTATCTTCGACCTGACACATGTTTAACACGATCACTGAGTAAGAGAATGCATGGACTAGCGTGTCGACTGACCATCGATACGTTAGTTCGCGTTTGGTGATGGTAGTTAGTGTTGGGCTAGTTGTCTGTATTTATTGACGTCTTTGCATTATGTCTGCACCATGTATACGGTTCGGATACATTGGGAGGGAAGAATCTACTAGTGAGCGTATGGGATTTTTGTTTCTTACTGTGTATATGGTGTGACTGGCGTACCCCCGAGTCAATTTGGACGCCTGGTGGGATGACCGTTCTTCTATTTCTTCCTCCTCATACACCACTAGAGATATCTCGAGTGCATATCACTTAGATGGTTAGTTACCCTATTGATTATTTACTGCTTTATTTCCATGCATGTCGATTTATTTTGTACTTGTTACGTCATTCTGAGGACCTGGCACCTTTTCCAGATCCAGATGAGCACTTATACCCGACGGACTACGGAGTTGGAAATTTTGCAGACGAGGACTTTGAGGTGGAGCCACAGGAGTTTCCTTGAGCATTCATGGATGAATATTGCTTAGTATCTTGGGTGTCTTTATCTAGTTAGCTAACGCCGGACTATTTCTTTATTGTATAGTTGTATTCTTTCAGTATTCTTTTGTACTTATTTTTCGTGGATTGTTCTCTACTAGATTTTATTTTGTATTTGATTCTGAGACTTATCTATTCATTCAGTTCTTACTCTGTGATATTTATGGTTGAGACTATATTTTACCTGGCTGAAATACTATGACTTAGATATATTTTACAGCGTACTATGACTGGTTAGGTCCATTAAATTATATTTATATACTTGTTCGTACAACTGGCATGTGTACGCATACGTAGTCCTACGTATTTTGGGACTGGGGCGTGACAGCTACTGATATAAAGTACGATGCTGATTTATCATTTGGGGCTTGAGGGGTAGTACGCCACTACTTTACTAAGCTGGGATGTGAAGAAGTATGTCATTGCTCCATTAATCTACTTTTGGGGGGGCATACTTTTTATGCTTCTACAACGTGTGAACATATCCATTTTATCACATGGTCTTACTGGAACAATGGTTTGTCGAATTTTACCACCATAAAAAAAATTCTCTCTTTGTCTTAAGCTTCGAATGAGACTGAACCTAGTCGTTCACATGTCGACTTGGTATTTCGAAACACTTAGATAGGTAGTTTTCCTTAATTTCACTCTATACTTGCTGGTTATGGTCTTACATTGGTGTGTTACTTGATTCCACATATTTATTTGTCTTTATTACCATACTTATTTGTTTCACTTTATCTACCTTACCATGATGTCTTACTTATTCGTTCACTCTATTACTTGTACCATGATTATATGCTTACCTGTTCATCATGTGTTTCGTTACTATTACTGTTTTATAGTCTTTATCATTTAATTGGAACTGTTGTTGGAATTATACTCGTTCCATCCAAACTGGATAACAATTTTAGGTATTATTGTGCTCTACAATTTTGGACTTTAGCATGATGCTATAGTCAAGTTTGCTCATGCATGGTGGACCAAGAGGTGACATTTATAGAATTCTAGACTAGTGTTTCTCATTTCCATATCATGATCTAGTTTTATTTTTTTAGATTATTGTTGGATTATCATCCTTATTCATTCTTCCTAGAATATTGTGATTGAGTACATGATAGAACTAGTTATATTAGTATCATTCCATTGAGGTCTAGACAACGTTCTACCGTTAATACTGCGGCGTAGGCTGGACGTACCCATGTACTCGTGCCCCGATCATCCGGTGCGGGTCATGACAGATCTTCTTGTTATTTATCGGACGTTTACTGCTATGATTCATACTCAATTCAATTCAAGGATTGAAACTTTTTGTTCTAATTATGCTCTTGAGTATATCTCCACTACGATGCGATCTATCTTGCAATCTCACGATACCCTTTTTTAGCAGTCCTACCCTTACACTCATGAACAGAATGGGGGTAGCGGAGCGCAAACATCGTCATATTCTTGAGACTACTCGTGCTCTCTTGTCATCCTCTTCTATTTCTCAAATATTCTGGGCAGAGACCATTCTTACGTTTGTTAATCTTATCAATATCACTCCTTACTCTTCTTCGCCTGGTTAGACACCTCATGAGAGTCTTTTTTTGTGTCCTCCTGATTACAGCATGCTTTTCACTTTTGGGATCACTTATTTTGTTCTTCTTCCTGAGACTGAATGTACGAGACTGACAGCCCGATCAGCCCAGTGTGTCTTACTAGGTTTTAGTTTCGAGCACAAGGGATACCGTTGTTATGATCCCTTGGCCCATCGTCTTCATCTATCGCTCTATGTCACATTTCTAGAGGATACTCCTTATTTCACTGTACCACCTACGGATGTTCATTTTTTGTTCCCCCCAGCTCCGATGTCAAGTGTTTCCATTGATCCTACTCCATTGCTTCCCTCTCCTGGTACAGATCCTCTTATAATGCCTCCAACACTGACTCACGAGGATCCTCCATATATTCTATCAGCCTCCGCTATACCATTTTCTCCACCATTTATGCCTCCACCACAATCTCTCTGTGAGTCTCAACATACTCATCAACCACCTTCTCGTTTTACTACCAAATGTTCCGGTCTACCGGACAAGTTTGGTTTTGCTATATTAGTCTCATATTATCCACAGTGTCATTCCTTATTGCTATTCATACTACACGAAAGTAAAATTCTTATCAAGAAGCTGTTCAGTACCCTGAGTAGCAAGAGGCTGTAGCAGAGGAGTTTAGAGCATTTTAGCAGATAGCTACTTGGGATGTTGTTCCACTCCCAAACGGGATCATCCTGTCAGTTCCAAGTAGGTCTTCATGGTCAAGTATCGACCTGATGAATCCATTGAGCGACACAAGGCTCGCCTTGTTGCCTAGGGTTTTACACAGAAGCATGGGATTGACTATGATGAGATATTTGCACCTGTTACTAAGATGTCCACAGTTCATACATTACTAGTTGTTGTTGTCGCTCGTTAGTGGACACTCTATCAGATGGATGTGAAGCATGCCTTTCTTCACGGTTCTTTATCAGAGGTTGTCTATATGGAGTCCCCTCTAGGCCTTTCTATTCCACCGGGACATGTTTGTCGCCTTCTTCATGCTATCTATGGTCTCAAGTAAGCACCTGGAGCTTGGTTTTAGTATTTATGGAGTGTTATTTGTGAGGCAGGTTTTTATGAATGTTCTTAGGATCATTCTCTGTTTGTACGGTCATCACCGCAGGGGCGAGTTCTTTTTTTAATTTATATGGATGACATGATTTTGACTAGCGATGATTCAGCAGGGATTGCAGCTACTCAGAGGTACCTTCATCAACAGTTTCAGATGAAATGCGTTGGAAATCTTTGATATTTTCTTGGACTTGTGAATGCACAAGGTAAGAGAGGGATACTTGTTTGTCAACAAAAATATACTTCAGAGATATTTCGTCTACTGGTCTATCGAATAGTCGCACAGTTGATACTTGTTTAGAGCTTCATGTGAAGATTCGTCCCACAGATGGTGAACCTCTCATAGATCCTAGTCGCTACAGATGGCAAGTGGGTCAACTTATGTATCTCTGTTTGACCAGGCAAGATATTTCTCATGCAGTTAGTATTGTTAGCCAGTTCATTTTCGCCCTCGATCAGCTCACTATAGTGCCTTCCTCTGGATTCTTCGATATCTTCAGGGCTCCATAACGCGCTCATTATTTATATCTTCTACATCTACTCTTGAGCTTCGAGCATTTTTTGATGTAGATTGAACAGGAGATCTGACCACTAGACGGTCTACTATAGGATTTTGTTTGTTTCTTGGAGATTCGTTGATCTCATGGCGAAGCATGAAACACAGAGTACAGAGTTATGGCTGCCACCACCAGGAAGATCGTCCATGTGCGTAGACTACTCTTTAATATGGGCATTGCTCCTACAAGACCTACGTCACTTCACTGTGAAAACAAAGGTGTTATACAGATTGTAAACAACCCAAATTTTTATGAACGAACAAAGCACGTTGAGATTGATTGTCACTTCGTCCGTGAGAAATTTTTGGCTGGCACTATTTCTCTACCACATGTGACGTTCGTTGATCAGCTGACAGATTTTTTTACAAAGTCACACCCTACAACTCGATATCAGTTTCTATTGAATAAACTCATGTTGTTTGATCCACCATGAGTTTGAAGGGGGTGTTAAGAATAATTAAATTTAGGATTATATATTAATTAGATTTAGATTTAGGATTAGATCCCCTCTTCTATATGGATACATATTTCTTCTCCTACTCCGGCCTATCCGTATATGGTTACGTTTTATATATATATATATATATATATATATATATATATATATATATAATGCTATCATTTGTGGACGGATTCAGTGTACATGAAGAGTGAAACAAATGAACAATATATAGTTGGATGGCTTTTTATATTATCCATTAATAAAAATAATATTGTTCATTTGTTTCACTCTTCATGTATACTGAATCAGTACACAAATGATACCATTATATATATATATATATATATAAACAGAGTTAACACTTGACAATTCCTCGAAATGAGTTATCCAGGCAGCAATATATACAGGCAATGTCCTTTCAATACCCATGAAAAAGCCCCCAACATTCAATTAGAAGAGCGGGATGTACCTATTTGTCAAATGCCCAGATGTCTCACCATTAATTTGAATGGTATATCAATGTCAGCTCCACGCACAATCTTCCTCCTCCGAAGTCCCTCATAATTCAGCTGCTAATTTCCTCTTTTAACAGGCATTCCTTCTCCATCACATCGGCACCACGAGATGACTACGTGAGCGTACACATCCAAACCTTGGGGGACTGGACCACAGAGCTTAGAAATTTATTTGGGAAGGTCATTGACAATCTGCATTACATAGTCACAGTTTGAAATCACATATCAATTACCTCAAATTAACCAGAATAGTAATATCTTTGGTCACAGGTTTGTGAAGCCAAGTAACTTCAAAGAAGGCAAATCTAGTTAAGACTTAAGACCACAGTAATAGCAGACAAGGCGCTTAAAAGAAACAAGGTAAACCAAACATATAAGATCCTGACCTAGATCTCTCCATAAACTTCCTCAACTATCAAATTTCTCCTACTAATGCAAATCTTTATGCAGATTCCCGAGGCTCCTGATTGATGGGCCTTTTGGTGCACCAGCACAAAATTACAAAAAATATGACGTTGTTATCCTAATAGGGCTTGGGATCAGCGTAACACCATTTATCAGCATATTGAAAGATCTCTCGAACAATATAAATTCCAGATAACAAGCATGTGATTACTAAGAATAAATAAGCAAATATCAAATTCCAAATATACAAGTTAGTTTAGCTATGTCCTATATTGCACAGATAAGAGGAAACTGGTGCCCATATCATATCGTGCCTGTACCTGTACCCATGTCCATGTCCATGTCCATGTCCGTATATGTGCAACATGTGACAAAATTGTTTGTATCCCGTATCCTTTCATGATTTGATACTACTTGTATCCGAAATTCTGCAACATAGGTTGTCTCTAATAGTAGAATAAATGATATCGTGGAATTTAGGTCAGGGTAAAGTCAGTTAAATGTAGCTTACCTGAGGGTGTTAAGGTGCTTGTTGTTTGATGATTTGAAGGAGCTAGCGAATGAGCCGAGGGAACAGAGGTCTAGGATAGTGCATAAAAGAATGTTGGCAGGCATCATATAGTTGTACTGAAAGCATAGGAGAATGCAATTTACTCTGTAAATATTTCTACCGTTATTTCTTCATATGTGGTTATAGGCATAACCATACTTTGCCATCACTAACATCGAAAAATCAGGAATAGGTAGTTCATGGTCACATGATTTACCATAGTTTAGTTTCTTCTTAGCAGGAACATAAAACATAACTGGACATATTTCCAATTTTAAAGCAAAAAAACTTTCCATGCTTCTATAATTTACTATTCTCCGCTATGCGCCATTCCCGAGTTAGTGAATTTTGGGTTATATGCAAAAATCTATAGGCTATGTGCCAAAAGCTATACGTGGATAGCTATGAATGGAGGCAGAGTGCATTAAAAGCATAGCCAACTATCTCACAGCTAGTAAACTGTGATGAATGGTAGTTACGGAGATATCGAGGCGACAGTGGCATTATTACATTTTACAGCACGGAAATGCACGTGGCTCTATGCGACCTGTCATTTGAGTATGGCGCATAGAGAGGTGCATCTCGAGTTCTCTCTCCTCGCTCATAGGTAGCTGTCAGTGAACAATTGGAAGTATGAGAAGATTTCATCCATTAAATGCGTATATTGTGCTAGACGTTTCAAATTTCAAAACGACAGACATAAAAGTATATTTAATGTTCCTCCCGACGGATTGGTTGGCCGAACTTGAAGACCATTTCTCCCTCCTAGAAGTACCTGAAAAAAAGTGCGTCGCATGTGCTCAACTGCAGCTTCGTCTCAACGTGCACGACTGGTGGGACGTGCATCGACGATCTCTTTCAGTTGGTGATGGAGGGGAGGCTATAGCATGGACCACTTTCCGTGGCGCATTTGAGGAGGAGTTTATACCCCCGCCTGTCAAAGACAGAAGGAAAATGAGTTTGTACAACTACGGCAAGGCAGCATGACAGTTAAGAAATATTCTGCTGAGTTCAACATGCTTGCTAAGTTTTCCAGCTCCTACCTACCCAATGCAGCGAGTTGTGCCAGACGATTCGAAGAAGGTCTGTGTCCTGCCATCCATGCACACATAGTCATTCCACAGTATCAAACAATGCAAGAAGTCTTAAACCATGCCCTCTCCCTCGAACCGCAGTATCCTCACGTTGCTGCCGGCGCTGTGCAAACCTCCAATCACAAATGCCATGGCAACGATAGAGGAAACAACGCTGCAAAGTACCAAAATAACGGCGGTTTTAAAAAGGGAAACCCAGGGCCACCATGTTCCTTCTGCGGAAAGCTCTACCATACGGCCGAGAAATGTCGCCAGAAACTCGGCTTATGCCTCATTTGTGGTGATGCGAACCACGGGATTAGTGATTGCCCTTTGAGCCGCCACAATCGTCGCACCCAACAACCAAATCAAACTGCTACAACCCAGGCCAACCGAGCTGCGCCTCAGCAAGAGCAACGCCGGTCTCAAGGTTGGGTTTATACAATGACACGAGAAGAAGCTCTGGCTTTAGACACCGTCGTGTCAGGTACTTTGCTTTTTAATAACATACCTGCTCGTGTGCTATTTGATTCTGGTACAACGCATAGTTTTATTTCCACAAATTTTGTCGTGGAGAACAATATAAAAATGACTCCGTTGTATCTAGACCTAAGTGTTAGCACCCCCTCCGGCATGAAAATACATGTTCGTTCAGTATGCCAAGGTGGTTACATCTGTATTGGAGGAAGGAAGCTATCGCTTGATGTTTTAGTACTAGATGTTCGGGACTATGATATCATTTTGGGAATGGATTGGCTCAGCGCGTGCTCGACAACTATTGAATGTACAAAAAAGTGAGTCGTCTTCCGCCTGCCTGGAGAAGCTGAATTCTGCTACACTAGTAGTCCAACAACTGATGTGACCAGGGCCTGCATTGTGATTTCTGCAACATCTGCTCAGCGAATGCTACACTCAGGCTGCAAGGGATTCCTAGCGTCAGTTCGGGACACACGGTAGGACTACACAAACGTCGAATATTCTTCAATTGAGGCGGAGTTCCCCGATGTGTTTCCGAGCGAACTATCCGGCATGCCATCAGACCGAGAGATAGAATTCACCATTGACACCTTCCCGAAAACATATCCGATCTCTAAGCCTCCGTACAGAATGGCCCCTGCTGGATTAAAAGAGTTAAAATGCCAACTTCAAGAGTTACTAGATCGTGGGTTCATCCGTCCAAGCGTGTCTCATTGGGGGGCGCCTGTGCTCTTCGTGAAGAAAAAAGATGTAACGCTACGCCTCTGCATCGATTATCGAGAGCTGAATAAGGTCACAATCAGAAACAAATATCCTCTGCCACAGATAGATGACTTGTTTGATCAGCTGCAGGGGGCAACTGTGTTTTCAAAAGTTGATCTTCGCTCGGGCTACCACTAGCTGAAGGTTAAGCCAGAAGACATGCCGAATACTGCCTTCCGAACCCGATACGGACATTATGAATTTTCCGTTATGCCATTTGGACTAATGAATGCACCTACTGCATTCATGGACTTGATGAATCGAGTGTTCCGGCCATTCATCGATAAATTCGTGGTGGTTTTTATCGATGACATCTTGGTGTACTCGAAGAATAGGGATGAACACGCAGGACACCTACAGATGGTGCTTCAAACCCTTCGAGACAACAAGTTGTATGCCAAGCAAAGTAAATACGATTTTTGGCTGGACAACATATCCTTTTTGGGGCATATCATCTCTGCACAAGGCATCTCTGTAGACCCAAGAAAGGAAGAAGCCATTATGTAGTGGAAACGGCTTGAATCAGCTAGCGATATTATAAGTTTCCTTGGACTGGCGGGCTACTACCGGAGATTTATACAAAACTTTGCAAAAATTGCTTCGCCCCTGACTCAGCTCACTCGGAAGGGAGTAAAGTTCACTTGGACGGATGACTGTGAAGCTTCGTTTACGGAGTTAAAGCAGCGCCTCGTCTCTGCTCCAATCCTTACTCTTACGAACGGACCCGATAATTTTAAAATATACAGCGATGCATCAGGAAAAGGTCTGGAATGTGTCCTTATGCAAAGGGACAAGGTGATAGCCTTCGCGTCGAGACATCTAAAGCCTCACGAGAAGAACTATCCAACACATGACTTAGAACTAGCGGTGGTAGTCTTTGTGCTGAAACTGTGGCACCACTACCTTTATGGGGTACCGTGTGAGATATATACAGACCATAAGAGTTTGAAATATCTGTATACACAAAAGGATTTGAATCTTCGACAACGGGGCTGGCTTGAACTTCTTAGCGACTTTGATTTAATGATCAGATACACACTTGGCAAGGAAAATGTCGTAGCTGATGCACTGAGTCGAGTATTCATTGAGAGTTTAGCTATTGATGACAGACTGCGCCGAGATCTTGAATCCTTGGGCATTACACTACTAATCAGATACAAAAAGTGGGCGCAAGTGGCACAACTGTGCCTCGAGCCTGACTTGTTATAAAAAGTCAAGACCGCTCAGAAGGATGACCTGTTCCTGCAAAAGATACATGCTCTTATCTCAGCAGGAAAGGCATCCGACTTTGCGGTAGGCAAGGACGGAATAATCCGGGTGAAGGGAAGACTGTGTGTTCCGGACGATGCGGCCCTCAGAAGAGAGATACTCACTGAAGCACATTATGCTAGTTATACTTCTCATCCGGGTAGCACAAAGATGTATCGAGATCTCCGTACGACGTTTTGGTGGCACGGCTTGAAACGAGATATGGCGCTTTTCATGTCGCATTGCATAGCTTGTCAGAGGGTAAAGGTTGAGCACCAGAAACTAGGCGGAGAGCTGCAGAATCTTGCTATTTCGGAGTGGAAATGGGAACATATAACAATGAATTTCATTGTTGGCTTGCCAAAGACGCAACGGGGAAATGATGCCATTTGGGTTATTGCCGATCACCTCACCAAGTCTGCTCACTTTCTGCCTATCAAGTCTACTTGGAGCACCGATCGCTTGGCTCAAATCTACCTCAACGAAATCGTTCGGCTCCACGGCGTGCCCGTATCCATAGTCTCCGATAGAGATGGTCGATTCATATCGCGTTTCTGGGAAAGCCTGCAGTCAGCAATGGGGACGAAGTTGAAGTTTAGCTCCGCCTACCATCCACAGACCGACGGCCAAACGGAACGTGTCAACCAGATCCTCGAAGACATGCTACGACTCTGCGCCTTGGATTTGAAGACAAGTTGGGACCAACATCTACCTTTAGCCGAATTTGCATACAACAACAGTTTCCAATCCAGCATTCAGATGGCGTCGTATGAGGCATTATATGGGCGGAAGTGCAGATCTCCGATCTGTTGGGACGAAGTTGGTGAACGGCAGATCCTTGGCCCTGAGCTCGTGGAACAGACTGTCCAAAAGATTCGCTTGATTCGGGAAAGACTAAAGATAGCTCAAAGCCGCCAAAAGAGCTATGCTGATACACATCGACGGCCCCTTGAGTTTCTAGAAGGCGAACGGGTATTTCTCAAAGTCTCGCCCATGCGAGGAGTCACCAGATTCGGAGCAAAGGGGAAGCTACGTCCGAGATTTGTCGGTCCGTTCGAAATACTAAAGCGAGTTGCCTCAGTTGCATACCAGATTGCCTACCGCCATTACTATCCGAAGTACACGAGATTTTCCATGTTTCCCAACTTAGGAAGTATGTGTACGACCCAAGTCACATAGTAGATCTGGATCTGCTAAATCTTCAGGCAGACTTGACGTATGTAGAACAACTTGTGCAAATTTTGGATCGAAAAGAAAAGCTGCTTCGTAGTCGTTCGGTTCCTCTCGTGCGCGTGCTTTAGCAAAATCACTCTGTCGAAGAATCCACTTGGGAGCTTGAATCTGAGATGAAGGAAAGGTTTCCCTCATTATTTCCTAGTGGTAGGTTCTATTCCTAAGTTTCGGAATGAAACTTCCAATTAGTTGGGTAGGATGTGGTGCCCCGTTCCCCCTATTCGGGGAGCGCGACTAAGAAATACTAGAAGGTATTGTTCGATCGGGATAGATTGAATCAAGAACTCATCCTTGTTATGGATTTGTCTCTTCGGAATCGATTCTCATATTTAGTGGACCGTGTCATCGGGATCGACTTAGCGGCAGAGTCAGGAGGGACCACTCCGCTGCATCTTTTGTTGCCTCAGATTTCGTTGTCGCTTGTTGCTTTCGTGCCTTGAGTTGGTTTTCGGATTTGCTTGAGTTTTCTTGAACGGTTTTGATGGATTTTATTGTTTTCGTTCGTTGAACTGCACTTCAATTCCGATAATGGAAAGAGTGGAAGAGTTATTGATCAGCTGTTCGTGGCAATGCATGTGAACGAACAGTAGGCGATGCAAGAACGGAGTCTTAAAGCATCTCTTTCCTTCTTCCTTCCAACAAACTAAGTGAGTGGCTACCATCCCGATTATCTAGCCCTTCTTCCAGTCTTCACATCAAAAATCTTGTATTCTTGCTTGTCCTGATCAGACGATACAAAGTAATAAACTAAAGGACTTCAAGATAAAAAGGGAATAGACTTGGATTATTATGCTTGTCAATCAAACTTGTGAACGGTTACTTACTTGCATGCTTGTTCGTTTGGAATATTCATCATATGCATAAATACAAGTTTGAATGTTTATTTCTATATAAATTGTGTTATATGTAGAACACTCCTTGCCATGAAACAATTGATCAGGAAGACTATGCAAAATAAATCATACAATGCTACCTGTCTCCTGATTTCATTATCTCAACTACATAAATGGTTAACTTGAAATAAACGTCGTTTGATCATGGACAACTTGTGTACAAGGCCTTTGGGTTCCTGCGGACGGTTGCTGGGACACTGGCACCGATCCGATCCGGACGAAACTTCATGATAGTCTCATGTCCTGGGCAGGATTATGCAGCGCCTCCAATACTTCGTTGCATACCATCCTCGTCCATAGACTATATCGTCCAATATGGCATCAAGCGAGTGATCCTCACGTATATTTAAACCTGTTGCAAACTAACTTATGTCTTCTTGGCAGGAAAGGACATGGTAAGTATTGTGCAGGTGGTTCAGACGGGAAGGTAAATGTCACCTAGCGGTGGCAAAGTATTTCGTTGATTTCTATATCTATTACTTGCTTTAAAATGAACTAAGGCAAGATAGATAGACCACAAAATAATATGCATGCTTCATATAAACGTGTTGATTGGTATAGTTGGGTTAGCTTGCCTTCACTAGTACGTTTCGATGTATTGACCCTCGTTGAAACAGGTTTCCTGCGCTAAGGAGAATCGAGCGAGGAGCAGAAGTCAATCCCCTAATCCAGTCCAGCTGTAGGCACGCCTTGATCCGTGCCACCTTTTGAAGTATTTTGAAGAAAGAAGCTAGCAACCCAAGCAAACATGCAGCTTCGTGGGAAGGCCATCATTCCACCAGGAGGTCTTATATTTTGAGTTTTAGTAAGGGATATAATGTACAGGACTGCTATCTCTGTAATCCCCATGATTCAAAGAATTTTAATTTGGATTTTCTGAATTTTCTGGAATTTTCTTCGATTTTTCTGGAATTAAATTCATGTTCTTTAATTATTAAAAGATTTTTAAATGTTAATAAATAATATTAAAATATTATGAAAATAATATTTTATGGTGTAAAATAGAAAACCAGACATAGGATAATTTTCCGGGAATTTATTGGACCCCGGATGAATTTTAAAAGCCCTAAATACTATTGATTGAATTTAACTAATTATTATTATTATTATTATTATTATTATTATTATTATTGTTATTTTATCTTCCGGCCCGGCCCAGTGGGCCGAAGCCCAGCCCAGCCCTAGCTTCGCGGGTCGGGCGGGTCCGCCCAACCCGGAACCAGTCGCCCGACCCGACCCGCATCTCATCTCCCCCAAACGCCTGCAGCCCCGACCCTGCCGCTTCCGCTCCGCCGGCCGCACCCGCCGCCTGCTCACCTCCCCGCACCGCCTCACCTCCGGAACGCCCGCCGCCCGTTCACTGTCCAGCGCCGCTCCGGCTCCCCTGTCCGGCCGCCTCCTCCGTTCAACCGCCGCCGCTCCGCCTCCTTCAACCCCTTATAAAACCCTTCCCTCCTAGCCGTCGACCACCACGCCACCACCCTGCCAGCATCCGCCCTCCACCGGCTTCCCTCCCCGCCGGCGTCAACCTCCACCGCCACAGCGCCGCTGCCCAGCCCGCCGGACGCCGCCGCCTCTTCTTCTCCGGTCGACAGCAGCAGCTCGAGCAGCTTCCGCACCGCCGCGCCGCCTCCAGCGCCGCCGTGAGCACCGGCCACCGCCTCGCCGCAGAACCCCGGCCCCCTCCGCCTCAGCCTGGCCGCCCAGCCGCTGTCCCCTCGCCGGAATCCCAAACCCTAGCTCTGAACCCTAGGGCGCGGACACGGACACTGGATACAAGACACAGCGTCCTGTGTCGGACACGATTCCAACCCCGGGTTTTTCAGACCCACTTTAGGTATCCGTAAATTGTATTGCGTAGCCTGTATGACCCTCTCGGTGCCCAGACAAACCGCTCGGGGCATCGCGTCCTGTGGTGATCGCACACCGCGATCCAAAAACAGGAAAAACCAGACCATGTTTCACCCCGGAACTGAGTACGCCTCGCCAAACGGGACGACTTGGTCGCGTGCGGTTTTCACCGATACGTGCGCGTCGTTGATACGGACGTGCGGGATTTCGCAGAAGCTGATTCGGATGTGCGTGCACACCGGAATCAGTGCGTATCCGCGGACATCGCCCCGTATCCGACTTTTCTGGATCTTGTTGTAACTTAGTGTATACACGTCGGATCGAGACGAAACTTGTGCCATCGGACTCGTAGCAATACGCTGGTCCTGTGAGCCAAGTTTGGTTCGATTCTGAGAACGTTGACAGAATCGCGTGTCGTGGGCCCCACAGACTCCACCCAACGGGCGATTTTGAGAACGGCTCATCGGAATCCAATTCTGGAAGTTCCGTTGGGTTCGTATCATCGTTCCTGACCTGTTAACACTAAGTTGGACTGATTTGGAGACCTTTGACACTGACACATTTTTCGGTGCAAAGCGGCCCACATTTGGACCCCGCCTTGACCCGAAAATGACGTTTTTGCCCTTGTCTCCAAATTGGACTCAAGGACAGGCGTTCCTAGCTGATTAAAATGTTCTGGATCTGATGGTGATGTTTGTTTCAGCAACCGGACTACTGCCTGCAAATCCAGCTGAAGCTCGAGCTACAATTGGAGCTGAAAACCCAGGCAAGTGTACCTTGCCATAAATGCAGTTATTGATTCATTTTGATTCTCTTGCTTTAAATTCTGTGACTGTTGTACTTGCCCTATCCAGTACTTTATACCCAGGACACCTGACACAAAGCATGATATAGAATCTTCCTGATTATTCAAGGAGGTTTTGTATAGATTTCATGATTTAAGCTTATTTTCTTAGAACTTAATAAATGACTGACTGCATTAGTTTTAATCTTGCGTAACATGAACATTGAGAATTGTGACGTGAGATTACATTGGGTGGGGAGAGCATTACCATATCAAGGCTGATTATATTATATATATATATGGTTATCGGGAAGTGTCCTAGTCTCTGACACAGAGCTTTGGCACCTGTACTGGCCCTTCGAGAAAAACACTGCTATAGTTTCTTGTCACTGATCCTGTAGTAGTCTCAGCCTGAAGTATGATTAATAACTCTCAACTTGCATGATCATTTAGCTGGTTCAATTAATTACCCTGTTATTCCTTTATTTCTGCACTGCATTATATTTGGCTTGTGTTTTCTGTACCTTGCTATGTCCCCTGAGGACCTGGAATGGATTATGTCCCCAGATTTAGCAGACGAGATCTACCCAGAGGTGTACGGAACAGGAGCACTTCTCGGAGCAGTACCGGAACCTGAGGACGAGTTGATCACAGAGGACTTCTCTTGAACAATTGCTTCGCCATGCTCAGTCTTGGCAAATAGACTTTATTTCCTGTTTCATTGAACTCTTTATTTCCTGATTCTGAGAACTTTGTAACAGACTTAATATCGGATTGTTCTCCGATTTTATTTGCTTTGACTGTTGTTGTTTAATAATTCTTTTGCTTATGTTGCTATCTTATATCTGTGGATGAGAATAGTAAAACCCTGACTGATGTAATACAGCTTAAGTATGCCCGATGGATCCATTAAATTGGGTTTGTCCATCGGTGCACGCTGCTGGCCATTATCACGCGTCCAGTCCCTCGGTATTTTGGGACTGGGGCGTGACATGGTTTTTGTGGTGGCCCATGCAGGTCTACGACTAAACTGTTCGGTTTCAACTTAGGGACCGAACAGGCCTGCAATAAGAATAGGATCAGTTTTTAGGATCTCATCCACTTGCTTGAATCGTTTTTGATATCTGTATCGTATTCAAACTAATTTTGATTTGCATCTTGCCTTGACTCCTGTGCGCCTTTTATAGTTTATTGTTGATGCAGAGTAATGGATTCACGAGAAAACGACGGAACTCCAGCAAGGACACCAATAGGTGCTGAAGTCACTTACGGAGAAGATGAAGTGACGCTATTGAGTGGAGATCCCTCTACTCACCGAAGCAGTCAAGCAGATCCGCAATCTTCTAGATTTCGGCGTGATGATATTCCACCTCCGCCCCAGTTCACTCCACAGATGCCTGTCTTTCCACCAGGCCAAGCAATGGACGGACAACAGATGTTCCAGATGTTCTACGCAATGATGCAAGCTCAGCAACAAATCCAAACTGAGGCCCATCGTCGCGAAGCTGAGTACTTAAGGAACAGTCTAGTAAATGCACTGGAGCAGGCCAACCTACCAACTAGACGGCAACCGAATACATTCTCTGGCAAGGAGGGACCAACAGAAGTGCATGAATGGCTCACCAACATTCGGCATCAATTAGAAGCAGCTGAGCTTCCCCAAGATCGTTGGATGACTGCCGTCAGAATGCAATTGATGGACAATGCTCATCACTGGTGGCTATCCGAAGAGACCAGGCTCGGACCAGACCAAGTTACTTGGGAAGAGTTCTCCAGACTCTTCCAGGAGATGTACATACCTGCTATCGCTCGATCAGAACTGAGGGACAAGTTCAACCGCCTCACTCAGGAAGCTATGATGGTGGAAGAGTACAACGCCGAGTTCATTCGTCTGAGTCGCTTCGCTCCTACCTTGATTCCGACAGAAGTAGAGAAGGCCGAGAAGTTTTTCGACGGACTCAACATCGAACTACAGAAACTGATTGGATCTGTCGCACCAACTTCGTACTCGGACGTCCTTGCTGCAGCTCGATGCATGGAGCGCGTCACCAGGAGAGAAACCAGTTTGAAGAGGCCTTCCACATCAGTACCAGCCAGAGCAAACAATGGAGAAGCTGCCAAGAAACCTCACCTGCATCAAGCACCACAGGGATCTACATCCAAAACCCTGACTCTTCGTACTTGTTATTACTGCGGCAAGATAGGCCATGTTGAGAAGGAGTGTAGACGTAAACACGGACTGTGCTTAAGTTGTGGATCCAGACAGCATGCAGTGAAGGACTGCCCTGATCGTAGGGAAGCACCAAGGGCAAACCAACAAGCTCTACCGGCACCAGCGGGACATCAACCAAGGCCACCCTTGGCACATCAAGCAGCACCCTACCAGCAAGCCCAGCAACATCAGAGAGCACCACCTCAAGGACGCGGCCAAGTTTTTGCGATGACTGTGGGAGACGCACAGAACCATGGAATTGCTAATGCGAGTAAGTCTTTATAGTTGTTTCGTTTCTAGCATTGCTTTAGTTGTGCCTGCTGGTTCGTGACCCCAGACTTGACCTAATAACCTAAACCTGATAACTTTAACCTGTTAATAATTGATAACTTAGTATTAATCTAGTAATCTTTGAACTTGATAAATTGTTAACTGGTATGTTTTGAAAGATAACCTGGTTTTCTAAAACTGTAATTTCCTAGATTTCCCACATTTGGAAAATTGCATAACTTTTAATGCTTAAGAAAATAATTTTTCCTAGGTGCTCCTTAATTTTGATATGCTTCGAACAATGGTTACAACCGTGTCATCTTTGTTGACCGGTTAATCTTTGATTGCGAGGACGCAATCCTCTTAAGGGGGTATATTGTAATCCCCCTGATTTTCAAAGAATTTTAATTTGGATTTTCTGAATTTTTTGGAATTTTCTTCGATTTTTCTGGAATTAAATTCATGTTCTTTAATTATTAAAGGATTTTTAAATATTAATAAATAATATTAAAATATTATGAAAATAATATTTTATGGTGTAAAATAGAAAACCAGACATAGGGTAATTTTTCGAGAATTTATTGGACCCCGGATGAATTTTAAAAGCCCTAAATACTATTGATTGAATTTAACTAATTATTATTATTATTATTATTATTATTATTATTATTATTATTATTATTGTTGTTATTTTATCTTCCGGCCCGGCCCAGTGGGCCGAAGCCCAGCCCAGCCCTAGCTTCGCGGGTCGGGCGGGTCCGCCCAACCCGGAACCAGTCGCCCGACCCGACCCGCATCTCATCTCCCCCAAACGCCTGCAGCCCCGACCCTGCCGCTTCCGCTCCGCCGGCCGCACCCGCCGCCTGCTCACCTCCCCGCGCCGCCTCACCTCCGGAACGCCCGCCGCCGCCGCCCGTTCACTGTCCAGCGCCGCTCCGGCTCCCCTGTCCGGCCGCCTCCCCCGTTCAACCGCCGCCGCTCCGCCTCCTTCAACCCCCTATAAAACCCTTCCCTCCTGGCCGTCGACCACCACGCCACCACCCTGCCAGCATCCGCCCTCCACCGGCTTCCCTCCCCGCCGGCGTCAACCTCCACCGCCACAGCGCCGCTGCCCAGCCCGCCGGACGCCGCCTCCTCCTCTTCTTCTTCGGTCGACAGCAGCAGCTCGAGCAGCTTCCGCACCGCCGCGCCGCCTCCAGCGCCGCCGTGAGCACCGGCCATCGCCTCGCCGCAGAACCCCGGCCCCCTCCGCCTCAGCCTGGCCGCCCAGCCGCTGTCCCCTCGTCGGAATCCCAAACCCTAGCTCTGAACCCTAGGGCGCAGACACGGACACTGGATACAGGACACAGCGTCCTGTGTCGGACACGATTCCAACCCCGGGTTTTTCAGACCCACTTCAGGTATCCGTAACTTTTGACTCGTAGCTCAAAATTCGATTCCGTAAATTGTATTGCGTAGCCTGTATGACCCTCTCGGTGCCCAGACAAACCGCTCGGGGCATCGCGTCCTGTGGTGATCGCACACCGCGATCCAAAAATAGGAAAAACTAGACCCTGTTTCACCCCGGAACTGAGTACGCCTCGCCAAACGGGACGACTTGGTTGCGTGCGGTTTTCACCGATACGTGCGCGTCGTTGATACGGACGTGCGGGATTTCGCAGAAGCTGATTCGGATGTGCGTGCACACCGGAATCAGTGCGTATCCGCGGACATCGCCCCGTATCCGACTTTTTTGGATCTTGTTGTAACTTAGTGTATACACGTCGGATCGAGACGAAACTTGTGCCATCGGACTCGTAGCAATACGCTGGTCCTGTGAGCCAAGTTTGGTTCGATTCTGAGAACGTTGACAGAATCGCGTGTCGTGGGCCCCACAGGCTCCACCCAACGGGCGATTTTGAGAACGGCTCATCGGAATCCAATTCTGGAAGTTCCGTTGGGTTCGTATCATCGTTCCTGACCTGTTGACACTAAGTTGGACTGATTTGGAGACCTTTGACCCTGACGCGTTTTTCGGTGCAAAGCGGCCCACATTTGGACCCCGCCTTGACCCGAAAATGACGTTTTTGCCCTTGTCTCCAAATTGGACTCAAGGACAGGCGTTCCTAGCTGATTAAAATGTTCTGGATCTGATGGTGATGTTTGTTTCAGCAACCGGACTACTGCCTACAAATCCAGCTGAAGCTCGAGCTACAATTGGAGCTGAAAACCCAGGCAAGTGTACCTTGCCATAAATGCAGTTATTGATTCATTTTGATTCTCTTGCTTTAAATTCTGTGACTGTTGTACTTGCCCTATCCAGTACTTTATACCCAGGACACCTGACACAAAGCATGATATAGAATCTTCCTGATTATTCATGGAGGTTTTGTATAGATTTCATGATTTAAGCTTATTTTCTTAGAACTTAATAAATGATTGACTGCATTAGTTTTAATCTTGCGTAACATGAACATTGAGAATTGTGACGTGAGATTACATTGGGTGGGGAGAGTATTACCATATCAAGGCTGATTATATTATATATATATGGTTATCTGGAAGTGTCCTAGTCTCTGACACAGAGCTTTGGCACCTGTACTGGCCCTTCGAGAAAAACACTGCTATGGTTTCTTGTCACTGATCCTGTAGTAGTCTCAGCCTGAAGTATGATTAATAACTCTCAACTTGCATGATCACTTAGCTGGTTCAATTAATTACCCTGTTATTCCTTTATTTCTGCACTACATTATATTTGGCTTGTGTTTTCTGTACCTTGCTATGTCCCCTGAGGACCTGGAATGGATTATGTCCCCAGATTTAGCAGACGAGATCTACCTAGAGGTGTACGGAACAGGAGCACTTCTCGGAGCAGTACCGGAACCTGAGGACGAGTTGATCGCAGAGGACTTCTCTTGAACAATTGCTTCGCCATGCTCAGTCTTGGCAAATAGACTTTATTTCCTGTTTCATTGAACTCTTTATTTCCTGATTCTGAGAACTTTGTAACAGACTTAATATCGGATTGTTCTCCGATTTTATTTGCTTTGACTGTTGTTGTTTAATAATTCTTTTGCTTATATTGCTATCTTATATCTGTGGATGAGAATAGTAAAACCCTGACTGATGTAATACAGCTTAAGTATGCCCGATGGATCCATTAAATTGGGTTTGTCCATCGGTGCACGCTGCTGGCCATTATCACGCGTCCAGTCCCTCGGTATTTTGTGACTGGGACGTGACAATCTTATTTTGTGTGTCAACACTTTTGTAAGCCGAGTGGCAACCTTATGACTCAGTTCAAAGAGTTTGTAATAGATGTTCATATTATCAATAAAAAAGAGAACTTTTCCATGCTTCAAATCTGTGTTTCAATTTATCTGCGTACTCTGAATATATGCTCGCTATGCGAAAATAAAATACTTAGCCTTATACGGTGTGCAACCTAGGCCCGCACGGCGGTTACGACCGGAGGACGACTATCGATTTCACGGAATCGGGGCGTGATAAAAAATTAGAGTAGGCCTCCGATACAGGATTCAGGTTCAAGAACCAGTACTACTTTGGTAGGTTCGACATGCAAATATAGGTCGTGTCGGAGAAGTCGGAAGGCACTATCATCGACTTATATTTAATCTTTCACAACCTAGCTAGCTAACCACTCCTTCTCCCCTCCGTCGTGTTTGTATCAGTGTGTGCCCGTGTTTGTGTCAATGTCATTTTTAGAAAAATTAGGGGTTAGGGTTTACCTGACAATGGGGGGCGGTGGCATGTCGAAGGCGGTGGCGAGTCGGTGGGGCACCATGGAGGGGGGAGGATCGCCTGACGGAGGGAGGATGGACTAGAGCCGTGGGTGGGTCGTCGACAGCTCGAAGGGACTGGAACCGCGGGTGGGTCGCCGAGAGCCGGTGGGGCACAGCTGAGGCGGGGGCGAGGGGTGGCTGAGGTCGGAGAGGGGTTCGCTCGGGGCTCAGAGGAAGTCGTTGGTAACGAGGGGAGAGGGAAATAAAATTTTGGGAGAAAAGAAAATAAAAAGTCGAACCAGCGGAACCCTATATGAAAAATTTAGCGACGCCAATACTGGACGTCGCTGACCGTCGCTACCTTTTAAATTTACTACGACACATAAGATTTGGGTTTGTAAAACGTCGCTATTATTAAACATTTAGCGACGTGCACCGACTCCTAGCGACGTAAGCTTTCATAATGCTAACTCTAGTCGCTGCATGTCGCGAAATATCGTCGACAACGACGTATTACGGCGTCTTTTATAGACGTCGCTAAGTTCAATAATATTAGCAAAATTATTTTTTGGAGTCGCTAAATTCGTCGCTGATTTGACTTATTTTGGTAGTGAATGGGAAGAGAAAATTTGTCTTTTGGACCTGCTAAGTTCAGATCTCGATAATCTATGCAGACCAGGACCTTTCTATTTTTCTTCATAATTGAAACGACATTGGTTACCCAGTCGGGATGTGCTCTTCTCGAACGAAGCCACATGCTATGAGTTTCTTGACTTTTGCTTCAATTATATCCATCATATCCGAACGAAATTGTCGTTGCTGCTGTTTTACCGGTTTAGCATTCGAAAAAATATTGAGCTTGTGTGTGGTAATATTCAGATTTTAAAATCTGATCTCGAGAGATACATCTTCTTGATGTTGGTCTTGATCTCTATCTGAATGATGATTTGAAGAAATTATATTGCATGATTTATACTTCTTACCCTTCTAGGATTTTGAATTGGAAGATGCTGCTCCCTGGTCCCAATCTGGGAACAAGTCGGGATGAATCCACATAATATCACCATAATCTGTGGTTAGAGGCATATAATCCTCTGTTTGACTTTTAGGTGGCAGAAAATTTATCACTTCCATCGTAGCTCAAGGTATTGGGATGACCCCGTTTGGGACTTCTTGTGCTGAAAAGTCGTCGAATTGAAGAGACACCATATTGGCAATGACTGTCTTTTCTTCGTTGTGAAGGGTGATAGCTTTAGCATCTATCAACTGTTGTATCTTCTTTTTCAAGACATAACAATCCTTGGTAGGGTGATGTACATATCGGTAGTACATACATTACTTTTGGTCGTCTATTTTACCTGCCACATTTGGTCGCTTAATATCAGGCAACTGCAACTTGTTATTTTTTATCAAACATTCAAAAATGCTGTGGATATCTCTCTCGTCAAAGAAATATTCTTCCTTAGGTCTGGAAGATTCTGGAAGCTTTTGTGTTGGAGGAGTGGTATTGTTGGACAGGTTTATTGCCAAGGTTGGCTTTCATTTGCTGTTGCGATTATTCGTACTGTTGTTATTGTTGGAGGGGCACTTTCCTTCCGTATTGCTCATTTTTAACCCCAAATTATGTGCCACCTTCGCGTTACCTTAAGCAGCTTCGGCTCCGATGATGAACGACGTCCAGTCTTGAAATTGAGTTAGACCCGTCCAGAGCCCTACAATAGGCAGTAGGTTCTTTTTATATGTATCAATTAATCCGGAGTCTGGAATACCGAGGGATAACTTAGAGTTTCTTGCCTGAAACGCTCTATGAATTCACGAGCGAATTCCTTCTCCTTCTATTTGATATCGATGAGCGAAGATATTATCATATCCATGCCTCCCTCGTAGAATTGTGAGAGAAAAAAGATACTTCATATCATCAAACGAGAATATACAGTTATCAGGTAAACTGCGATACCAATCATAGGCTATGCCGTCCAAATATTCCATGAATAATCTGGTAAGGAGAGCATCTTCTTTCTACAGATGAGCCATCATCATATTGAAGTAATTAATATATTAGCTCAGTGATGTCCTTCCTTCAAACAAGACTATCGATTGGGGCTTGTATTTAGGAGGGAATAGAACATTATCCCAATGAGGAGGATAAGGCAGTTTCATCCCCATCTTGCATAGTTGGTCTTTGTCTTTAAAACATCGACCTGTGCACGCAACTCCCAGATAGCTTCGAGAGGATCTTCTGGTCAGAATGGTGCAACTGGCTGATAAGATCCTAGTTGAACAGGTATTATCACCGACGGAGGTCCACACCCAATATTGAGAGGATTAAGAGTTGGCGCTGCTGACTCTTAGTTTATGACTGCTTCTGGATTTGTGTTATCCTGTAGATGTGTTGTTCTAGGAGTAGGCTGTGCAGGTATGAATGAAGCCACTTGGACAGGTATTGGTGTACCATAATGTTGGGATTTTATCATTTGATGCATATTTTGCATCATAGTGTGCATATCCCTGAGAGCGACCTCTAATGAGTTGAGGCGTTGTTCGATGGCTTCTGATTGAGAAGCATCTTGTTCATCATCGATGACATAAATGCTAACATCCCTGTGTACAACAAAGGGATTGATAGAAAGAGCCATGTAGTTGGAGTCTACACTGTCAGTTTCAGAATTGGGAGGATTGCTACCCCTAGCCTTGGATTCTTAGGAATGGGGATTCCCATGAAGAACGAGCCCCCGTCTTCGAGAATGAGTATTTTGGTATTCTCCTTCAAAGGAGTCGACGAGTTGGTCAAATCTCCTATGGCTGGGTGTTCTTGAAGAACTTCGTCTTGATTGTCTCCTGCCACGGGAAAGATGCGAAGCTATATATGCTGAAGCAAGGAGCGGTTCATCATCATATTCCTGGTTGTCAACTTGCTTTGTATGCGAGGTTTAGGAGACATAGTATAGGTCAATCGATCAAACACAGACCGTTTTGCGGATGCACAACGATATTTGATTATAACTCTATGACAATTGCAACGATGTTCATTAGAAAATACCATTGTAAAGTCAGAAGGGTCTCTCTTTACGCTTTTGTATAATAAGCTCACGTAAATCAAAAGAGAGAAGAGAATAGGAGAAGAGGGCAGACTCAGCCTCTTACATGAGATATATTGAGTCTTCTATGCACAATTTTGGTCCCTTGTGTGTAGAGTAAGGTGTTGGCTTGATTAGCGAGTGATTCATTACATCTTGAGATTTTGTCCTTCACGAACGAGAGGAAGTTGTCTCTAGCAGTCCTCTTATGTACACCCACACAATCAGCATATTGTGAAGAGGTTGGTCCTACTTGGCACACTTTCTATGGTATAGGCAAAGTTGGCGCAGTTTGCCTACGTGTATTTAATTTTGCACGAAGGTCTTGACGTGGTGCACTAATAGTAGGCTTCTGACGAGTGGAACATAACTTTCCCTCCACTATGCGCATAATCATGATGTTAGGAGAATGATTCTCCCTGACTAACACTTCATTTGTGCGCTTGTAGTCTTTCTTCTGCTGGCGCGAATTCTGGAGAAACTTGTCTCTCTTTGAAGAGTGCTCCTATAGAGAGAATGGTTTGGACAGCGGTGTCCATGACTTGCTTGTCCCGCATATTACAACCAATATGTGTAGGCTCAGAAGCTTGGATGTGGATCACCCTTTTCTTGATATTGCGTGAGTTGTGCGATTTGAATCCTTTGTTTAACGCAAGAGAGTCAAAAGCTTGGGTGTGGATCACCCTTTGCTTGATATTGCACGAGTTGTACGAATTCTATCCCTTGTTTAATGCAAAGGAGTTGTCCACCAAATTATCGACATTAGTCTGAACTACCTCGTCAAACATAATACTTTTTTTCTTGTTGGCAGCAACTTCGGGATATGCATGACGAGGCTTGGGCACGCATACTTTGTGTGTTCACCTTGACTCCAGTACGGATGAGGGTTATAACTACCCCCAGAATGGAGCATTTCTTCGTATCCTTGTTGGTCGAACTTTACGACCAAGGTTTTCTACATCGATCTGACCGACGTAGCGTCGAGTTGAGCTATCACCTTCTCGTCGAAGGAGAAAGTCGTCCCCAGCAGAGTCGCCATCATGTTTGCGAAGAAAATTTTATACAAAAATTTTGTATTACAAACTATTAAAAAGAAAGAAAAATACAAAAGATCCTAAACATGAATCTAAGAACAGTTGATTCTGGGGAAGTATAGCTGTAGAGATCTGATCTGCGGATGATCACTTTACTCCTTGGACCACATGACGATGAAGAAATGCAAGGGAATGCTGTGAACAACTTGGAGAGTTGAACAATAAGAAAGCTTTGACAATAACGCCACGAGAAGCTTCTATTTCTCTTCTTCTGTTCTTGAATTTCAAAGACTTGAAAATTCCAACCCCCCTCTCTGTATATTTTCTTATTGGATGTATTGATCCTGTATTTATAGAGTTTAGGAGCGATTATGTGAGTGTGCGCACACTTTGGATAGTCTGCACTATTTTACCATTGTGCGCGCACTTTTTGTGGACTAACACCCCATGTTCTGAATGAGTGGGTGCATAACTTATTGCCTGCTTGACATGTAGCTTCCTATAAGAGAAAATCATAGGTCGTGGAGGACAGTTATTTGTAAAAAAAAAATATGAGAAGCATGTCATGTAAGACACGCACTCATAACTGCTCACTGTTAGTTAGAATAGTATGCGCACTTTAGAAGTGGTTTGGAGACTGCCGCACTTTTGGAAAGATTGGTTATACAAACGATCTTTTGAAGAAGTAGTCGTGATGGTGCACTTTTAATGAAATTGGCCGTGATTGCACACTTTTGAAGAAGTTGGCTCAATGGCTGGGTCACTAAACGACAACCTGAGTCTGCGTGCTATAGCACAGCTGTAATGATGACTTCTAACTCTTTAGTTTTTGTTCCATCCTGTTTGATTCATCGTATTTAATGCTTGGAGGGAAAAGCAGACATGCAAACTGTACGCTTGTCTGCACTGATGAAAGTAACTTGAAAGTGCGTCACTTTTCTGTTCTCTGAATAGTACACCATCCTTTGAAATAACTAGAAAGTGCGTCATCCTCTAAATAGATAGAAAGTGCGCCATTCTTCCTTTGTTAAGTTTATTTGTAGAAAACTGCACCATCTTCAAGAGGAGCTTTTTTATTCTTCTACAGCCACCACCAACTCTCACTAGGCTATCATTTCCCTATCACCATCCTGAAGCACTCCCTCATGGCCCCCCTCATCTCTTCGTCCATCAGACACATGAGGTGGAGCGGGTATCGAACCAGTAGGGGGAGTAGTAGCACACTTCCCTCCACTACTCGGGCAAGATCGGACGTCATGGCCGAAGCAAGCATAATACGGACATCCAGGAGGAACCCACTCATATTCGACCACCTACGTAAGGACCTCACCAGCGGAACGTCATACTCCAGGAGCTGAGACAACACTCTGCCAGCACTGATATCAATGAACATTCGAGCATACATTATTCGTGACCTATAGGTAGTAGCATCGTCCGCCTTAATAGGCTTTCCCACAAGGCTAGCCAGCCTCATTAGTAGGGGGTGCTACAGTACTTGACTGGAAACTCTGTAAAGCGAATCCAAACAGGTACAACATTAAGTACGTCCTTCTCACATCGCAGCTCTGACATCCACTCATTTATAAAATTAGTCTTCCATCAAATATTCATGGACCCCCTGGGTTATCCTCTCAACGTCCTCATCCAGACCAAACTTGAAGTAATAAAATCCATTTTCCCATGCAAATATCTCCATGCTACCTTTAGGACGCTATACCCAAGCCGTATATGCTCGTACCTGCCTGTAGAATGGCTTGTTACCGAGCACATATAGAACCAGCATATTTTTCTAGAACTCAGTCACCAACGTAATTTCCTCCGCAGGAAACGAGGCTCGAAAATCGTTCCCCACCTTCTTCGGGGCTACGTACCCCATTATCGAAGGGAAGTTAGACCCTCCAGGCTTGCAGACGTCCACCCACGACTTGCTAACTGGTTATAGACTTGACAGAGAGGACCATTTGGGCCCTCTAACGGGAGGATCGCCCTGACCAGGCCCCCCACACCGCTGCCTCCACCCTCCTTAGTAGTGATGCCTTTCCCTTTCTCGGCCATTGTCACCTTAGTCTGCCTCATCGTGGACAAGGTTTTCAGCCGGACCAACTCCTGACGCCGACCAGATCACCTTGCCGCTCAATGGAGGCTGTAGAGCACCACCATGCACCGCAGGGGTGGACCGTACCGTCAGGGAAGCGTCGGTCACAATCCGCCCCCCATTAGTGGACCTCGTCGTCGGGGAAGTGTCGGCCTCCATCCGCCCCGCAGGGGGGAACTACGCTGCCGGGGGATCGTCGGGTATGGCCCCTGTGCACATGGCCATCGCCGACTAACAGGATCCGACATCCTTCCACTGTCAGGACTTCCCCCTGCTCCTCCTCCCCACTGTCGTCCAACCGCCCCCCTCTTCATACCCTCCTACAGCACCACCGCTATCCACGGTGCCCGAATCCCAGGTGCTGAAGACCAGAACCCACCGCTGATGTTGTTAGAGTTAGGGTTAGGAATCTGCACGTTCTCCTCCATCCAAAAAGTTTATATACCAATGAGCCTCTATCCTAGTGGTAGAGAGGAGGCATGCAGCCCAGGTGATCGGGTGGTAGAGCCCCAGTGAGGGCGTGTTCACAGATTTATTAACCAAAAGGGTCAAGGCCCTTTCAATATATATATATATTATTCTGGTTTGAAGCCTACAACCCAGCCCAAACACTACAATTCCGACTTGAAGGCCTCACTCACCGCAACCTCACCCGCACCGCACCTACCCTTATAGAACTTAATTTTCCAGCAAAGGAAATAAAGTGCACCCGCCTTGCTTGAACTAATAACCTCCAGGGAGTGCCTCCCTCTTAACCACTAGGTTAGAGCTTATATATATAACTCAATCTGAACCCAGTTATTATATGACGCGAGATGAAGACTTATGGAAAAAAATATGATTTGTATGAAATTTGGGACTTATAAAAGTTTGGTCAATGAAGCTTTAAATAAAATATGAATAATTAACTATCATAAATTTATTACAAAAATTATAATAGAAATACAAAAATAATAATTAGGAATATCCGCTTTGGAATGACATATTGATAACGTCGGAGGCGGAGAAAAAATTAATAGAGAGGTCCACTTTAGGGTTTTGACATCTCACCATACAAACTCAAAAATAGATTCTTTTCTTCGATTCATAATTTATGAACTAACATACTATTTATAGGCTCTCAAGAAATAAAAAAGAAGATAAAGTCAATCTTTAAAGGTTTATCCCTAAGATAACTTAAATCATAACTAAGAAAATAGATAAAAATAATCTCTATCTAATCAAAATTAAGAAATAGACAATATAAAATCTAAATTCGATTCTCATCATTCTTCTCGACTTCGAAAAATTTACCATGTAAGCATGAAATTCGAAAATTATGATCCTGGTGATGTCTTCCAAATTGACCATGACGGAGACCTATGTTTCAACAATTAACTACTATAAATTTATTACAAAATTATAATAGATGCAAAAAATAATAATTAGAAATACTCGAATGGCGTGTTAGATGTCAACGTTTGAGGCGGAGAGAAAAATAAGATAGTGATATCCACCTTAGGATTTTGGCATTGCAACATACAAACTCAAAAATAGATTTATCATTTTTCAACTCTCCGATGAATAATTCATGAACTTACAGACTATTTATAAACTATCAATGAATAAAAGAAAATAAAGGTAATTTCTTAAGGCATATCCCTAACAGAACTTAATAACTGATAAAACAGACACATAACCTCTATCTAAACTAAAAAAAATTAAAAGATAACACGAAATCTATATTTATTTTTTCTCATTCTCCTCGGCTTCGAAAAATTTACCTCCGGGTGAATAATGTAAGCGTAAAATTCAAAAATTATGCTCCTGATGCCTTCAAATCAACCATGGCGGAGGCCTCTATTTCCACAAGTTAGTCAAAATTGAGGTTTCTGACAAGATGACCAAATATCATTGTGGTAATGACGGTTGTGGAGGTGGAAGAAGCAAAATGTCCTACAGAGACCTATCACCAGACAACTCAATAACTTGTGGTTGTCTCGATGCATATCAAAAAAAAAAAAATTTGATCGTCCCTAATCAATTATTATTTTCTGAAAAATATTACAATTATTGTAACAAATATATAATAAAAATTGTTTATAAGTTTAATTTTTGGGACACGTTCAAAATATTTAGAAGACTTAATAAGCTCTTTAAATTCATTGGTTTCATCAAATTTCCTATTTAATTCTTCTAATGATAATATTTAATGCTCAAAATTATTAATGGTTTAAATCTAGACTTAGACTCGGACTTGAATTTAACTAGTGACTCATCTATGAAGACTCAATAAGTTCTACTAATAAATTTTGAATGATATATGATCACCGTTAGCAATAGTTTCTGTCTTATTATGATTGAAAATTTCTTCAAGTACTTTTTCATTTCAGCATGCATCTTATCATATGTACCATCGATTATCGCTCAAACTTATTGCGAGAAATTTTGCGCAAACATTTTTATATTGGTCTTACCTATATAGGTATAAAAATATTACTAAACTAGGATTTAGCTCCGATACCAATTTGACGCGGTACGGAGACCTTAAGGAGATATGATTTTTATGAAATTAAAAATTTATGAAAAATTTGGCGTAGAAGCTTTAAACAAATATGAGCAATTAACTAATATAAATTTATTACAAAATTATAATAGATGTAAAAATAATAATTAGAAATACTTGAATGGCATGTTGGATGTCAACATCAAAGGCGGAGTGGAAAATAAAATAAAGAGATCCACTTAAGGTTTTGACATCGCATCATACAAACTCAAAATTAGATTTTTTTTTTTATTCTTCAATTATTTGATGAATAATTTATGAACTTACAGACTATCTATACTCTCAATAAACAAAAGAAGATAAAGCCAATCTAGAAAGACTTACCTCTAAGTTAACAAATCCTAACTAATAAAACAGAAAGTTAATCTATATCTAAAATAACAAAAAAAAATAGATAACACAAAACTAACTGATAACCCTAAAGTGGACCTCTCTTTAAATGAATTGTGAACAATTAACTATTATATATTTATTAAAAATTTATAATAGATGCAAAAATAAAAAAAATTAGAAATACCCGCAGGGCGTGTTGGACATCAACATCAGAGGCAGAGAGATAAATAAAAGATAATTTATGAACTAACAGACTATTTATGGACTCTCAATAAATAAAAGAAGATAAAGTCAATCTCTGAAGGCTTATTCCTAAAACAACTTAAATTCTAACTGATAAAATAAAAAATAATCTCTACCAAAAATAACAAAAAAAACCTAAAGAAAACATGAAATCTACATTTATTTCCCATCAATCTCCTCGACTACAAAAAATTTACCTCCTGGTGAATCATGTAAACATGAAATCCGATAATTATGCTCATGGTGATGTCCTCCAAATTGGCCATTGTGGAGGCCTCTGTTTCGACAAGTTAGTTAATATTGAGACTTCTGAAAAGATGATAAAATATCACGATGATACTGGCGTTTGTGGAGGTGAAAGAAGCAAAATGTCCAACAGAGACATATCATGAAGTACCTCAATAACTTGTGGTTGTATCGATGCATCCAAAAAAAATAAAATGATCGTCTCTATAACCAATTATTATTTTCTGCAAACTATTACAATTATTTGTAACAAACATAAAATAGAAATTGTTCACATATTTAATTATTGGGACACATTCAAAATATTTAGAAGACTTAATAGGCTATTTAAATTTATTGGTTTCATCTAATGGCTTATTTAATTTTTTTTTTATATATAAAGCTCAAAAATAATTATTGGTTTAAATCTAGACTTATAAAGCTCAAAATTTAATAATGATTTAAATCTAGACTTAGACTCGGACTTGGATTTAACTGGTGACTCATCTACGACAGACTCAGTAGTTTCCACTAATAAATTTTGTAAGAATATATGATCGCCATTAGCAATGTTTCTGCCTTATTATGATTGAAAATTTCTTCAAGCAACCTTTTTATTTCGGCATGCATCTTATCATATGCACCATGCCACTATCGCACATATTTGTTGCGAAAAATTTTGTGTAGACATTTTTTTATATGTCTTACCTACATACGTATAAAAAATATTCCTAAACCAGGGCCAATTTGACGCGGGACGAAGTCCTCAAGGAGATAATTTATATGAAATTGAAAATTTATTGAAAAAATTTGGGCACGAAAGTTTTAAATGAAATGTAAATAATTAACTACTATAAATTTATTACAAAATTATAATAGATATATAAATAATAATTAGAAATATCTGAATGGTGTGTTGGACACCAACATTGAAGGCGGAGCGAAAAATAAGATAGAAATATTCTCTTTAGGGTTTTGGTATCGTACCATACAAACTAACAAATATATTTCTTATTTTTTAATTCTTCGATAAATAATTTATGAAGTTACAGACTATTTATCTCTCTCAATAAATAAAAGAAGATAAAGTCAATCCCTACAGGTTTATCTTTAAGATAACATAAAACAGAAAAATAATCGATATCTAAAATAACCCAAAAAAAACTAAAAGATAACACAAAATCTACATTTATTTCCATCATTCTCCTCGGCTTCTAAAAATCCATCTCTTGGTGAACAATGTAAGCATGAAATATGAGAATTATGCTCCTGGTGATGTCTTTCAAATCGGCCATGACAGAGATCTCTGTTTCGACTAGTTAGTCAATATTGAGACTTTTGATAAGATGACGAAATCCTACGGTGGTACTGGATCTTGTGGAGGTAGGAGAAGAAAAATGTTCAACAAAGACCTATTACCAAGCACCTCAATAACTTATGGTTGTCTCGATGCATCCAAATAAAATAAAATAATGGTCTCTAGAATCAATTATTATTTTATACAAATTATTATAATTATTTGTAACAAACATATAATAGAAATTGTTCACAGGTACAATTATTGATACGCATTTAAAGTATTTAGAAAACTTAATAGGCTCTTTAAATTCATTGATTTCATCAAATGACCTAATTAATTCTTCTAATGATGATATACAAAACTCAAAATTTATTAACGTTTTAAATCTAAACTTAGACTCGGGACTTGGATTCAATTGGTATCTCATCTACGACAAAATCAATAGGTTCTACTAATAAATTTAGTAAGGATATATAATCACCGTTAACAATAGTTTATGCCTTATCATAATTGAAAATTTCTTCAAGCAACTTTTACATTTGGACACATCTTATCATATGCATCATCGATTATTCCACAAATTTGTTGCGAAAAATTGTGGACGCATTTTTTATATGAATCTTACTACCTACGTATAAAAATATTTCTAAATCATGATCTAGCTCTGATACTAATTTAATGCTGGACAAAAACCTAAAAGAGATTATTTTAAGAAATTAGAAATTTATGAAGAAAAAAAATGGGCACCGAAGGTTTAAATAAAATTTGAACAATTATCTAATAAAAATTTATTACAAAAATATAATAGATGCAAAAATAATTATTAGAAATAACTGAATGGCGTGTTGGACATCAACTTCGAAGGCGGAGAGAAAAATAAGATAGAGAGATCCACTTTTGACATCGTACCATACAAACTCAAAAATATATTTCTCATTCTTAGATTCTTTGATAAATAATTTATGAACTTACCAACTTTTTATAGACTTTCAATAAATAAAAGAAGATAAAGTTAATCTCTAAATGTTTATCTCTAAGATAACTTAAATCGTAACTGATAAAACAAAACATAATCTCTATCTAAGATAACTTAAATCGTAACTGATAAAACAAAACATAATCTCTATCTAAAATAATAATAATAATAATAATAAACTAAAAGATAACACGAAATCTACATGTATTTCCCATCACTATGCAATGTATCTAAACTCCAGCAAAAATTGCATGCTTCTACAAATAAAAAGCATCCAACTAGCATGCATAAGTTGGACACATTTGTTGTTGCAGGTTGCAATGGAAGTGTACTAAGATCTCTTATTATTCTCCTTAGTCACTGCTACCTGCAGATAAAACATAGAAGTACGAGAATATGCAGCTTATGAAAAAAAAAATATTGTTTCAGTAACACAGATATAAAAGGATGGGTATATATGACTGGTTTGGGAATGAATCTGAACCAAAATCACATAGAGCACGCCAATTTGCATCTGAGGTCAACGTAATACACAGTGATACTGTTGTAATTTGGAATGAAAACTAACGTCGATTTCATCTTGGGTTTTGTTATATAGCACTACAAAAATACTGTTAAATAGCGACGGATCTCAGCGACGGAAATATATTCTGTCATCTTGGGTTTTGTTTTATGGCACTACAAAAAAACTAATCCGTCGCTGAGTCAGCGACAAAAATACGACGGATTAAATATATTTCGTCAATATTCTGTCGCTAATCGACGGATTGAAAAAACTTAAAATTTTCGAACCTGTTTCAATTTCTCCATTCTCTACTCTCTCCCCCCGAACCCCTACCCCTCTCCAGCGACCTCCTACTCCACCGACCCCCTCCCTCTCCGGCGACCTCATCCTCCACTAACCCCCGACCCCACTCCTGCAGCCCCTCCCCTTCGCTTGCCCTCTCCTCCTCCTCTTCTACCGACCCCCTCCCCCTCTCCGGCGACCTCCTCCTCCATCGATCCCCGACCGCTCTCCGGCAACCCCTCCCCCCTCACTCGCCCTCTCCTCCTCCTCCTCCTCCACCGACCCCCTCTCCCTCTCCGGCGACAAGCAGCCCCTCCCCCTCTCCGACGAGTCCTGACATCCTCCCGAGCCCTCCTCCTACTCCTCGACTCGAGCGGCGGAGACATCCCCCCGAGCCCCTCCTCCGAACTCAAGAATCTGAGCCAGGCCCTCCACCGGCCTCAGGTGTCCGTCTCCGCGCTCCGTCAGATCCGCTCCTCCCTTCCGAAGGTAAATCCTAACCCTCCACATATCTATTTGGGAAAAGACTATACACATTGTCGAATATATTTGAATTTTGTGGGAAGACATATGACACAAGACGCTAGAAGAAACATATAAATATTAGGTGTATAAACACATGTTTGCCTTGGATCGTGTTGGAAAGCTACTAATTTGTCATATGGATACTAGTTACGGATTTTCTTTGGAAAAAAAAATTAGACCATTACTATTAGTATCGGTAATATCGGCAGTATTGGACCGGAGTATTGAATTTTTTGGTATCGAAAACAAATAACTATTAGTAAATTATTAACAATTTAGAATATATATATTTTATACTTTATGCATAATTTTAAGTATTTCTAGTGTTGTTTCTTAGTTTTTTTTTGGTATCAGACCATTATTATGAGTATCGGGATCGACGATATCGATAATATCGGTGGTATCGGACAGAAGTATCAATTTTTTTGGTATCAGAAACAAAAAACTATTATATGCGATAGATAAGTTTTCCTCTTGCATTTGCTTTTAGCAAGTATCCTAACTAGGTAGTCATAGTTTTTTTTTTTGACATGGTACGTGCATAATCATTCAAGTCTATAAGAAAGCAATGAGTCGATAATTAGTTGACCAATCGTGGATGTACAATTGGCGAGATGAGAGTAAGATCGGTTTGACAGAAGATTTCAGGACGGGCGTTGAGGAATTTCTCAAATACGTCATTAGTCAACCTTATTTCATGGATGGGAGTCTCATCAATTGCCCTTGTGTCAAATGTCATAAGATACCATTTAAAGAGGTGGATCTCGTGAGGGAACATCTCTACAAGAAGGTTTCGTACCGAACTACAAGGAGTGGACGGCTCAAGGAGAACCTTTGACTCCTCAATATCATTCATCCTTTAATACGGAGATAGAAGAGTCCACTCTCGGAGATAACTTTGAATATCGACCACAAAACCTGGCGCGTGAGTTGGTATTTGATGCGGCCGGTCAAAGTTTTAATCCGGAGGATCTGAAACCTGATGCGAAGGAATTCTATGATATGTTCAAGAATGTCGATACTCCGTTATACCCGGGTTGTGATTCTCATTATGTCCTGTCGGTGGTGATACGGATGTTGAACCTCAAATCTGATTTTAACTTACCGCAAGAATGCTAGACCAGATAATTTAGTTTGTTAGAGAGTTGTTGCCAAAAGGATCAAAGGAGTTGCGTGAAAACTTTTACAAGTCGAAGATGATGATACGAAAACTCGGATTAGGCTACGAAAAGATAGATTATGGTCGAAACGGTTGTATATTATACTACAAGAAGAATAATGATAAAGATAGATGTATTTTCTGTGACGCGGACCAGTATAAGCCAATTCGGGGCAAAAGAAAGTCAACTGTCCGAGCAAGGTTGCGTCCCTACAAGTACATGCAGTTTTTGCCGATTACAAAGAGGCTGCAGAAGATGTATATGTTTCGTAAATACAGCAGAACACATGACATGGCATAGCAAGAAACGAAAGATGGATGATGGAGAATTATTTCATCCTTCCGATGAAGAGGCATGGAAGCATTTTGATCGGTGTCATCCTAAATTTTCTGCGGAGCCCAGGAATGTCCTGTTGGATTTATGTTCTGATGGATTCACTCCTTTCGGACAGTCGGGATCTCAGTACTCTTGTTGGCCGGTGATTTTGACTCCTTACAATCTACCACCGTAGATGTGCATGAAGACTCCTTACATGTTCTTGACACTTATCATACCCAGTCCAAAAAATCCAAAGAAGAACATCGATAGCTACTTGCAGTCGTTGGTGGATGAGTTGAAACAATTGTGGCAGTTCGGCGTTCAGACATATGATATATCGAAGGAGCAGAACTTTAAGATGAGAGCGTCACTCATGTGGACCATCAATGATTTTTCAACATATGGAATGTTATCGGGGTGGAGTACTTATGGTACTTTGTCTTGTCCGATATGTATGGGAAAGAATAAGACATTTCGTCTCCAGAATGGTGGAAGATTATGCATTTTTATTGTCACCGTCAGTTTCTTCCTGCGTCGCATCCGTTGAGAAGAAACAGAGATGGCTTTAGAGAAGGTAAACATGAACTATCTCCGCCCCCGTTGAGACCGATAGGAGACCAAGTTTGAAAAGAGGTAGATGGACTGCCGACTGTGATGGAAGATCTGATATCGACCCTTCACTTTGAAGGGTTCGGACATAAACATAATTGGACGAAGCGGAGTATCTTTTGGGACTTACCTTATTGGAAGGACAATCTCATAAGACACAATCTTGATGTTATGCATATAAAAAAAATGTATTCGACAACATCTTCAATACGGTGATGGATATTAAGGGGGAAACGAAAGACAATTTCAAAGCAAGAAATGACTTAAAAATTATTTGTAGACGTTCATATTTGTACCTAAAACGAAGTATAAATGGTAATTGGGTCAAGCCTCCAGCGCCATTTATATTGAGTAGGGAGAAAAATTTGATAAAATGCAACTGGATTTCAAAGTTGAAATTTTCTGACGACTATGTGTCAAATCTGGCAAGATGTGTCGATTTCAACGAACGCAAGCTGACAGGGATGAAGAGTCATGATTGTCATGTATTTATGGAAATGTTACTACATATTGCTCTGAGAGAGATGTTGCCTCATCAAGTATGGACTATGTTGGCCAAATTATCTATATTCTTTAGAGATGTGTGTTCAAGCAAGTTGACGGTGCAACATTTAATAGAACTTGAGGAGAAGATTGTATTGACATTGTGCAAGTTAGAAAGGGTGCTACCCCCCGATTTTTTTGATAGTATGGAGCATTTGCCGATTTATCTTGCATACGAAGCACGTGTCGGTGCTCCCGTCCATTATCGATGGATGTATCTCATTTGAGAGGTATAAATTGATTCGTTTGTACTATTAATTTCTTTACTCAAATAATTCTAATATTCAATATATTATCTATAGGCATCTACATCACCTAAAGAAGAAAGTGGGCAATAAAGCTCGTGTAGAAGCTTCGATATGCGAAGCATATATCATTGAGGAGATTTCAAACTTCTGCTCCATCTACGTTGATACTCATGTCAGAACAAATTGTAATAGAGCCCCAAGGAATAATGACGGTGGGGTTGATGAACCGAATAGTGTAATCCGCACTATCTTCAATGTGGGAGATAAGCCTACAAGTGCTACTAAAGTACGGTGGTTGGAAGACGATGAATTTTAAGCCGCTCATCGGTATATATTGTTAAATAGTGGTCTTGAAGAGATGCTAGATATTGAGAAGTAAGCGACACATCTTTGCTACATATTTAAATTATGTATATGCTTGAAAAAAAAAGTAATCTAACTATTCTCCTTACTATCATAGTACTTTTAGAGCTGAGATAAAAATGGAGAGACCTACTATTAATAATAATGATCTTGCTAGAGAGGTTGATACAAAATTTCTATCGTTGTTCCATAATTATGTACGGATCCTAAACATTAAGCATTCTAAATTTAGCATTCCGACCAATCTTTATCTAATGTTATGATACGTGATGTTTCAGGTTTTTCGTCCTGGTAAAGAGTTACAGAACGAATGACTTCGAGCATTACCTATCGGACTAAGCAAGAGGGCAAAGTGTTGGGATGGATACACCATCAATGACTTTAAATTTAGAACCACTGATAAGCCTATTAATCAATCATTTGCCGATGGAGAGGCTAATTATAAAAAGAATTGTGGAGTATGTATGAGGGGTTCAGTCTACGATGAGAATCCAGAATTCGACTATTACGGTTTACTAAGAGATGTCGTGGAGCTGGAATACTCTTATGAGATAAAAATTGTGTTATTTAAATGTGATTGGTTCGACACAACACCCAAGCAAGGATGGAAAATTGACAACCGATTTGGGTTTGTTGATATAAATTATGGAAAAAAGATATGTAGGTTTCGAACCATTTGTGTTAGCTAGTCAAATGGTTCAAGTGTATTATACGAGCTATCCTAATCGACGACGCAATAATAAGGATTGGTGGAATGTATGCAAAACTAAAGCTAGAAACACATATAATGTTGGAATCTAGCATACCAAGAGGATGAGGTGGTCATGCCTCAACCTACATAAATGAGTTTGGCCGGTGTTAATGGTATTGAGGTTGATGTTACCGTAGAGGATGATAGAGTTAATGAAGAGATTGACATAGAATATTTACCTCATATAGAGGACTCTGATATGGAGGTATCGAACGAGAAATAAGAATTGGAAGATGAAGGTGATAGTGAAAGTGAAAATGAAAGTGAAGATGAAGACGATTCGAAAAATGATTCGGAAGAAGAAGATACGTACATACACACATGTATTAGCTTAGATTATTTATTTATTTAATGACACGGTTATTATTTATTTCATCATCACACTAGTATTTATTTGTTTCATCACACCATCCACTACATTATAATGTCTTGATGTCACTATTTTTATTTGTTTTATAACACCATATATTATTTACTGTCAGATTTGTCTATGGCGGGACGAGGACGATCATGACGACAGGTTCATAGAGGATCGTCTTTCCAGCATCCTCCAGCTACTCCGGATGCAGGTCGCACACGACCATCAGAGGACGAGTTCATAGATGCCGATGATGGTTTATCTCCGCCATGTACTCGTTCATCGGTAGGGTGAGCTACTCCATCTCCCGGGCTTCCCTCAGCTTCTACCCCTACCACTACTCTTGCGACTACTGCAACTACTAGTACACCGGCTACTCCACTAGTTGCTCCTACCGGAGCAAATCCATATCCAGGCCACCTAGTGGAGCACTGAGTATATGTCTGTCATCCAGGATTTGCATATCACCCTACTCTACCAGAGCGGCCAGCCAATATTGATCGTCCCGAGTTGTGGGCCGATAAAGCGACGTAAGTACTTATTGTCAATTCACACATTTATCTATTTATTTATTCCTTTTTATTCTAATTGTATATTTTTTACTTATTTCGGGTTCTTTCCGACCAAGGCTGGCAATGATCTGGGGGACATCACGCGGGAGAACTTGCATGGCCCTTATATCAACTTCAGTGACATCCCACTGGATCTACGCTTCATTTGGCTGGATATGCTGCGGGTATGTATAAGATTTTTATTTAGAATAATATATAATTTTATGATTAAAATGCTAAAAAAATATTTTTCGAATTTGCAAAAGAAGTACTGGTAGGCGGATCATAGAGAGTCTGCGATTCGAAAGTGCTACAAGACCGTCGCCAGCAAAAGGTTCAGGAATATGATCAAAGATCAGAAGCGTTGACGTCACATTCAAAGGACTTCGCAAGGAGTGGCTCAAGGAGGAGTTCTGGGAGAAGATGAAGGAGAAGATGGAGGCCCCGACCTATATTGCCAAGTGCGAGAATGCGAGAGTGCGAGAGTGTCACGTGCTAAGGGTGGTCTCCACACGGGTGGATCCATTTCGACCGTCGAGCATTTTCGACGGATGGTCAGTATTATAATTTTTTGCTAGATTAATTTTTAATAATTCTTATTTTTCTTATTAATTAATTACTTAATTTAGCGAGGAGGCCATCAGAGTCGGGGGAGACCCGAAGACCATCGACTTTCCTGCAATCTTCCAACGGACGCACAAAAGGAAGAAGGATGGGAAGCTCGTAGATGAGCGAGCAACAAAAGCATACGTAAGTTGTGTTTATAAAAAAAATTCAACGAAATTTAATTACATTCTTTTTATAATTTAACTATATTTGTTTATCCTAAAAATCTAACCTTAACTTTAATATTGTTACTTTTGATATCCAAAAACCTTAACTCTAAACCTATCCTACGATATCTAAACTTAACTCTAAACCTAACTTTAGTTGTAGTCAATAAAAAGATTAATCCTAATATACGATATCTAAACCTATTTATATAAAGAAATATAGGAGACATATGAGACGTTGGAGGGTGGGGCTGAGAGCAGTACGCCGACGGAGAGAAACGATTAGTGGATACAAGCTGTCAGGATAGGAAAAGGCGGCAGGGTGTACAGGACTGGATCGTTGGCATCCCAGTCGTCGGTTCTTTTCAGAGCTCCTCCGACGGCTCCTCCAGCTCCATCAGAGCCTGTTTCTCCTGGTGCTATGAGTTTGGAGCATATCATGACGACTCTGTTAGAGGTACAGAGGCAGGTTAGACAACTGACAAAGTCTCATGATCCTGCAGTTCCTGCTCCTCCTGCAGCTCTTGCTCCTCCTACTACTCCAGCTCCTCCGATGGCTCTGTCTGTCGCTCCTGAGGATCTACAACAGGTCATCGTTGAGCTTATGGCGCAGTACATGGCTACTCGACAGTCACCGCCGCCTCCGCCTCCACCGTCGACTTGATGTGTATTTTTGTTTTCTTGATAATTTGACAGTTTGTTGAATGTATTTTGTGACACTTAGAATAGAAATGGAGTATTTTTAACAAGTGTCACCCTCCTCCTGCTACTCCATCCTTTTGTTTTCTTGATAAATTGATCCATTTCTATTCTAAGTGTCACAAAATAAAAGGATCAATTTAATAATGATGGGCCCAATATTAATTGCTATGAGAGATGAATAATTTCTATGAGAGTTTTTACATATAGAAATATTTATAGAAATTCTCCATCTTACATCAATGCCACATAGGATAGAAATGTAGATATAAACTATAATTGGGAGAGATTTTTTCTAAAAAATAATTTCTATCATAGAAATAGGGGAGATATAAACCTCCATTGGAGATGGCTAAGTATTTATCCAGAAAAAAATGGAACACCAATTTATCTCCAACAAAAATCGAAAAGATGAAACTTCATTTCACGTGAATCAGCAAGTTATCGGCAGTTCTACTAACTCAAAGTTATAATAGAACCCAACAAACCATATATACTTAAAACACACCAGCTTCATTCATGACATTCTTTGTTTTATGACGATAAAAGATCAGAAAAAGGATTTCTAATTATAATAATAATTATTATTATTATTATTATTAAGTAGGTCATGTTCCTACCTCATATATTATAAACTACTGTTAAAGTTATTTTTATTATTTATCTTATGAGAGTATTATAGTAATTGTGGGTATATTGTATATCAATATAAATAGACATAAGATGCAACATAGGATTTTATATCCCTGCAATCTCCTTTCTCATATTATCTCTTCTACTTTTTTTTCTTCTCTTTTCTCCATCTCCATCTCCAAACTTCACTTAGTAACAGAGCATCATATGAAGGTATTGTAAATCCCGTCCACGACAGGCCTTTACATTTTTCGGTTTTACGTCTATTTCTCATGATTCGTCGTTCGTCGTTCGTTGTACGTGGTCGTTCGTGGTTCGTTTATGAGATCTCCGTTGATTGTTCGTCGTTGATTGTGATTCGTTGTGGGCAAGATAGTAAAAGGCGCAAGGCGCACTCGAGGCGCAAAGGGTCCAAATCGTCCGAGGCGCGAGGCGCACTTAAGGCGCACGCCCGAGCGACGCGAGGCACAAAAATTATATATATATATATATATATATATATATATATATATATATATATATATTCACATCAATTTTCTACATTGATAAACATGTGTGCTTCAAATTCTCCCATGTCAAGGTTGCAATCACTTTGAATTGAGTGAGTGAGAAAAAACAGTAAAAAAAAGTACACCAGTTCAAAAAAAAGTCTAAAAACAGTGCAACAGTTTAAAAAATAGTCTAAACATGTTATTTTTTTCACAAGATTTTCAAGGCGCGCCTTATCTATTCCAAGGCGCTCAGAAAAGGCGCGCCTTAGGTGCGCCTTACGAATTGTTCCCCGTCTGAAGTGCTATGAGGCGCTACCCATACGCCTAGGAGCAAGGCGCGCTTGAGGCGCGCCTTTGACTACACTGGTTGTGGGATCTAGGGTTTCAGAGATCTATTCTTTCTGTTGCATCTGCAAGTATGGTAGGAACCGAATCTTCTGGCGAGGTTAATAGTGCTAATGGTGGTGGTAGCGGAGGTGGTTCTCCTTTTACTGTTATTTATAATAATGAATTGAAAAAATAGATTACTGCGGTGAAACTCAATGGTACGAACTACCTTGTCTGGTCCAAGTCTATCAAAGTGGTGTTGAGGGCGAAGAAGAAGTTGAAGTTTTTGACAGAGAACCCCCGCCTGAAATGTCCGCTGAGTATGAAGATTAGTTGTGCAGACGCATACGTATGTCGTGGTTGCGGCATAGTATGGAGGCGCCCATCGCTGCTAATGTTCAGTGGTGTGAATCCACAAACAGATTTGGACATATCTAGAAGAATTATATTCGCAGAAATGGAACGTTGTCCGTATCTATGAGTTGTACAAGTTATTGTTTAATACAAAACAAAATTAGAGGCCTGTGAATGAATATATGGCTTCAAAAAAGGCTTTGTGGGAGTAACTGCTACAATATCATCATGTTACTACTAATTTGAAGGAATCTCATCGATAGAACGAAGAGTTTCATGTTTCACTTATTCTAGCCGGCTTGGATCATGCGCTCGAACCTTATAAAACTTAGATCCTTGCTGGAGAGCCCTATGGTGGCAGATACTTTCTTCCGTCTCAATCGTTTCTTTCTAGGACAGAGTTCTATGGTACCGAGTACTGACTCTTCTGTCTTGGTTAATAGTGCTGCTGGTCGTGGTGGTGGACGTGACGGTAGATATGGTGATCGTAGTTTTGGTCGAGGTGGAGGTCATGGTGGTAAAGAAAATAGTTGTGGTGGTGGCCTCGATGGTGGTCGTGGTCGTGGTCAACCACGGAAGTGTAACTATTGTGGAATGTTCGGTCATATCGAAAACTACTGTTGGAACAAGTGGGACAAACCAGAGTATGCACATCAAGTGCATGATAAAAATATGTAGTCCCAGGTCACCACTTATGCTCCCAGATATTATACTTCCGGTTTCAATCAGATTTCATTGTTCGATACCTGTAGAGACAATGGTCGTGGTGGCGGTCACGGTGGTGATGGTGGCTATGGTCATCCACGGAAGTGTAACTATTGTCGAATGTTCGGTCATATCGAATACTATTGTTATGACAAGTGGGACAAACCAGAATATACACATGATAAAAATATGTCGTCCTATGTCACCACTTCTACTACCAGAGATGATACTTCTGGTTCCACATGGGATAAACCAGAATATGCACATCAAGTACATGATAAAAATATTCGGTCCCAAGTCACCACTTCTGCTCCTAGAGATGATACTTTAGGTTTCAATCAGACTTTAACGTCTGATACCTCATCTCCATTTAAAGATCCTCTAGAATTTGAACGCGCTTGCTACTACCGCCTCCCAACCTGCTACAACCATGGCACATATAGATAATCTTGCTTTTGTGGCAACCTAGTCACCATCTCTCTCTTGGATCATCGACTCAGGAGCAAGTTCTCACATGTCTGGTATAAACTCTCTTTCATAATCGTAGTCATATGAAACATAATATTATCTTGGCTGATGGATCTACTCGTCTTGTGCTTGAAAAAAGTATCATTCACCCTACTCAATCACTGTCATTATTTGATTCATTATATGTGTCTGACGTTCCTTTCAATTTGCTATTTGTAAGCCAGTTAACCAAATAACTTCAATGTTCTGTAATATTTTCTTCCAATTATTGTATTTTTCAGAACCTCAGAACGAAGAAGATGATTGATTTGGAACATGAAAGAAATTGACTGTATTACTTGAATTTACCTGAAAATGCTTTCACTTTTGTTCCTACTTCTCCGTTGCGGTGGCGTTATCGTTTGGGTCATCCGTCTTTGTCTAAATTGCATTAAATAGATATGAAATGCAACCTAGGGTTTCAAGTCCTTAAAATCTCCTTTCTCATATTCTCTCTTCTCCTACTTTTCTCCTTCTCTTCCCTCCAAACTTCAGTGGATGCAATCATACTATGTGATCTCGAATCCGGAACGCAAAAGAAACTGGAAACAGGTAAGACTACTGAACCATCTTTTCAACTAGACTTGCGGGACACTTTATTGGAAGCATCAATAGAATTTTCTTTAGTGGTAAACAACTTGAGGATCATTTGATCACCGACTTCCAGAGGAAAGATCTAAGTTGTTTCATATGCTGTGATTGAAATGATTGATCAGATATGAGATGTTAAATTGTACGAGTAATTTTCTTGACATGAAAGTTTCCTCGACAACAATGTCACAATATTGGACAGGCTGGTAATGATGGCATTATTGAGTTTTAAGTCTCCCAAGAAGAATTAAACAATTCAATTTGCAACAGAATTTTGTGAAGGAAATTAGAAACAATAAAGTGAAAATGAATCAGAACATAACATTAAGGTAGCCTATACAGGTCTACCATTAAATAAATGCAGCCTGTTTCTGACAGAAAGTACCTTGCATAGCCTCATTCTTAGCACATTACTCATGTAACTGTTCAACAAATGTATAGTATGGACGCCAGCCGCTAGGATCTTCATCTGTATTTATATTCTCTAATCTTTTCTGGACATCTTTCAGGCTAACAAAACAAATTACAAATCAAAACATGATCTTGTTAACAATTATCCAAGTATCAAGTTTTAAGTTCAAAACTTACATGTCTAGGACATCTGGTGTTGGAAGTTCTGATACAAATGGGAGAACGGCCACCTCAAGAAAATTTAACTGTTTTGGAGCATCCACAAAGGCAAACGATATGCCATCCTTGACAATTTTCAGAATGTCAGATTTATGTTTGTTATGAGCTGCACCAACAAAAGTTCCTGAAAGCCGAGCTGCCAAATCTTTACAATCTGATAGTGACCTGCTTGCCAAGGGCTGATCATAACACTGGGAGAGATCCGCTTCATGCCGCTTGTAGCCATAATTCAGATCAAAATAAAAGGTTAAAGAGATCCTGAGTCACTAATTTGTCCTGATTAGGACAAACTATGCAAGATAGTCCTCATTGACTTGTTACACAGTTACACTTGTAGAACACAATCATTCCCTAAAGCAAATCGGATGAGGACTAGCAAGGATGTCAGATTCTATACTTCTCTCTTGAACTCTGTTGGGGTTTGAGTTTTAAATAACTTCATATTAATATCACTTGAACATATTCTTCAATGCAATAGTTTACTATTACTATCACTTAGAGTTGAACCATAAAAATTAGGCATATACTATATTCTTATGGGGAGCAATGATGAGGGGCATACTATAGTTTACAGATATGAAGTTATAGCATATTCATAAGAAAACTGAGTTCCAAAATTATCAGCCTGTACGAGCTGCGATGAAACTAGAGATGAAAATGTGACATTTCTAAATTGCCATTAATGATAAAATTAGGTTTCTTGACCTCAAGTAGCGTGACCTAGGGTAAGGCCATCTATAAAAGATTAGGTTTCATGAATATAGAAACATTGAAACATCTTTAGAATTTCTTCTCATTTCTTCAATTCTCAATTATAACCATCCATTTCAACTTTTCTTATCCTACGTTCTGCTTCTTAATTGCTAAATCTAATTTACGCTACTTAAGTCATCTCAAGCCTGCCCCTTATTGTGATATAGTAACCCAAAGATGGATCAAAATTTTTAGTTGGTACCAGACTTGGCTTCTAGTTCACTCTCACAAGGTTGAGATCTTATAATTATTATATAAGCCATGATCATGAAGGTTTTCGTGAGAGAATTAGAGAGCAGCCTTCAAGTCTTCGACATCAGGAGACTCATAAAAATTTCAACCACTCCAGAACTCCATTTGAAAAGAGCAACAGATGCCAAAGGATGCACCGGTTAGGAGAAATGATAGAATCCTAGATAAAGGAGCTGATATAACTAGGGGTAGACCAAAGGAAACTTGGATTGAGGTTGTGAAAAAGGATAAGGCATCTGCTGATTAACTTGGATTTTTGGGGATTCGTGTTGAAGTGGAAATGGCCCTTAATAGAGTAGAATTGAAAGAAGAGATTCAAATAGCAGATCTGAAGATATTGGGTTAAAGGTTCTTTTCTTGTCCATGTGCTGTTATTGTTGGTATAGATCTAGGAAGCACAGTTACTTCGAAATTGGTGGCATACCAGCCTCGCACAGAGACCAAACATGCATGGATACACCAAATGCCCTAGCCTTGTGTCTGTCTTGTGTTGGTGTATCTGCAACATGGATTTACACTAAATGACATGTATGTAACTAGAGCTTCAACTTTACTAGGAAAAAAAGGTCAGCATTGTATTATACTAAATAAAGTATAAGCATAAAATGAGAACATTCAGTAAGGTAGGGGAGCGGGTGCAGTGTCCTGGAACAGATGCACAAACCCGGATGGATGTTTCCTGAAATTATGCCGAGGACATAGCGCGTGTGTGTACACACACACATATGCATCCGGATCAAGAGTCCCACTTATAAAGTCCCCAAAAAGCCCCGTCATTTCTAGCCGTTGGATCGACTTTAAGTCATATAATCTTGACCGTTGTTTTGATCAACGGTCAAGATTAGATGACTTAAAGCACCATCCAACGAACCACACTAACGGGGCTTTTTGGAGGCATTATTAGCGGGGCTCTTGATCCGGATCATATATATATATATATATATATATATATATATATATATATATATATATATATATATATCGGATGGAAGTTTCCTGAAATTATGCCGAGGACATAGCGTGTGTGTGTAATTTTTTTTCCGTGTATATATATATATATATATATATATATAGTTTGAATATTAAGTATGCTTAGTTGACTTGAGATGGCAATAGAGAAGGGAATACCCTTTTCAGTGCCTCCAAAAATATTGCAGGGATGTCATCATCATTAGCAGATTTCTTTAAAAATGCAATCAGGTGCTTGATAATCTCTGTTATCTCTGTTCCATGCATCACAAAGTGTGAAATAATCTCTGGGCCAAGATAATCCTGCAATACAGAAATTAACACTTTTCAAATTAGTTTTAAAAATACTTTCTTACTCAACTTATTACTAGGTTATGGTTGTAGAAAACATATATTTCATTGAAGCATTTTGCCAGAAAATGTACTAATATTCAAGAAATTTCCTACCCAACATTCTAATATCAATAGGCTGCCCCCAAGAAGGATTGCTGCTAATATCATAGAAAGTTAAAACGCAGGATAATACAACATCGTATACCTTCATCGAGTAGAATCTTGAATAAAAGGTTAATGATAAACTAAAAGCCAGTTAGCATGAGTGGACATCAATAGCTCAGGCATTATAAATTGAAGACTAAGAAACCATCACTCAAACATATTAGTCATTTACCAGATGCAATCATTTATAACAAGCCTCAAGTAATGAACACCAAGCTGAAATCAAATAGTAGAGATAAATAAACAAGCACATCTTATTGTCTATGTTGTTACAGGCGAAGCCTAGGCGTGCATGTTGGGGGGAGCTCGTCTCGACCTGGGAAAATATTCACCGTGTGAGGCGATGGACGCCTAGGGTCGACCAGAGGAATTTAAACGCGCCTAGGGAAAGGACTGTTGGCTGCTGCTGCTCTTGCCTCCGCAGCTCCAGGTATTCTTCTTCTTCTTCGGTTTTTATTTTTCCTGTTGCTTCTTCTTCTTCATCATCTTCTTCTTTTGCAATTTCTGTTCTGTTTATTCTGTGGGGGATGGGGGGCCTGGTTTGCTGCTGCTGCTATTTTTTTGCAATTTCTGCTGCAGCTTCTTCTGATGCAGCTTGTTCTGCTGTTTTTTTTTTTCCGCCTCTTTTCTGCTACAACTTCTTCTGCTGCTTTTTTCTGCTTTTCTGTTGCAGCTTTTTTTCTGCAAAAGAGCAGCTCTATTCCTGGGTGGGCGCCTAGGCGGCGGGTAGGCTGTCGCTTCGCCTAGCGCCGAGTACAACATAGCTTACTAAGATAATATCTTATCTCAAGAAACAAGTTCTTACCTTAAGCTACAAGTTGTATTTTCATGATGACAATTCTCGGACTCATAAATATCTCCCTAATGCTTTTTTAAAAAATTGGATCATTATCAAACTCTACTTGGTTGGAATACCTGTTGTATAATAAACTACAACCATTTACAATAATCTTGAGAGAAGAGGGGCAAACTGCTAAGTATTGACCCTTCTGACATGACCCATGGCCTACCAGTCCTTAATAACTTATAGGCTTATGGCAAAGAAGAGATACATTTTCAGTTGATGACTTGTCAAATTGGGTGCCCTCTTATCGATGATGAACCCATCAGACATTACCGTAGGATCAAGTGATAAGAGAGGACAAAAACTGGAGCCACTAGTACACAACTTGGGATTGATTATCAGGAATTCATGTGTTGTTTGCTGCTGGTCACATTATAGTAGAAACTGCTGGTCAAATGCAAAACAAGCATTTCCGTTTAAAAAATTCACTCAAGCACAATCGAATGATACTCGTTGAGAATTGGGACAAGTTAATATGGGGTGTAGGGTGAGTTAGGTTTCGGGTTGGGCTAAGGTTGGATTGGGGCTAGAATTGGGATTTTTGATGGGGAAGAAAGAGGATGGAGACTAAGCTTCGGCAGAGATGGAGATGGGGGCTAGGGTTTTGGACATTTTCTGGGGAAAAAAGCTGGTTCTGAGATGAATCATGGTCTGATACCATGTTGAGAATAAGGCTGAACCCAATGGATAGAGTTTCATTGATGTTTCTGAGTACATATTTGTAGGAGCAGGTGAGTGTCCCTTTTCAGTATTGATCTGATGTGGGACTACAGAGGGAGTACAAAGAGAATATGGACATACAAGTATAGCACTCTAATTATCCTACTGTACTTGGTACGCCATCTTCATAACTTCATAAGAGTTAAACTAGGCTGATGATAAAGGCACTACAAAATACATTCAGGCTGGCCCAATTTTTTTTCTCTAAATTTTTCACTTAAAATTTTACTCGGGGCTAGCCAAAAATTTATTTAGGACTGTCAAAATTCAATATATTGGACTGTCAAAATGACAGTCCTAAATATATTTTTGGGCTAGTCCTAAGTAAAATTTTAAGTGAAAAATTTAGAAAAAAAAACTTTGGGGCAGTCCGAGCCATCTTTGCAGTGCCTTTATCAAGAACCTTAAACTAAGAGTCTAAATTTCTTCATCGTCTTCATCAAATAAAATTTTCTCTAAAAACTATATTATTTTTCTAAAAACTATATATATATATATATATATATATATATATATATATATGTGTGTGTGTGTGTGTGTGTGTCAAAGCCTCCTAGCTCTAGTGACTAGCAGGTGAAGACATAACGCATCATGACTAAATGGGTTCGAAGATGATTATTCCTTCCAATTATGGCAGGATTTAAAAAAATTAAAAAATAATATTAATATATATGGTGTCGTTATTGACACTCCTAAAATGTCATCCTGCACTCCTCTTTAATTTTTTATCATTCAAATTTCAAATCTGCCCCTACATTAAATATGACATTAATTTGTGAATGCATAGATGTGTTTTTATTGACACGCCTAAATATCATCCTGCACTCCTAATGCAGGGATATTATATTTAAAAATTGAATGATAAAAATTTGAAAAGGAGTGCATGATGACATTTTTGGAGTGTTAATAATAGCATTATATATATATATATATATATATATATATATATATATAATGCAACTTCGTAACTTCATAAGAGCAAAACTAAGAGTCTAAATTTTTCATCACCTTCATCAAGAATTTCTATGTAGTTTAACTTTAAAAAAAACTTGATTTGTATAATATAATGACAAACCTATATTTTAAAAGATATTAAATAACTTGTACTAGAAAGTACCACAAAGTACCAAAGAAATACCCGTGAAGTACACAAAATTAAAATTAAATATACAAATATATATTTTTTGGGTACTTCTGCAGAAAGTACCCAAGGAGTACACCTGGTAAGTATCCAATACAGATACGCGTTCCTAAATAAAGTACTCTGCTTCATAGACTCTAATATTACTAAAACGTGTTGTTAAAAGCTCCATTAACTAGATACATATTGTTGAGTACCCAAAGTTCAGGAAGGAAATTAATTATAAAGTTTAGTCCAACATCGGATAGAAAGTAGGAGGATGGGGTATAGATATATGGAATTTTCCTTTTAAGTTATATGGGAAAGTCCAAGTCCAATACCTCATGGATCAACTTTGGTTCTAACTTCACTATGTTTCCCAACAATAAGACAGAATTGTCTTCAATCGAGGAACGGAAGAGTTCACACCTTACGACGAGAAATATTTTATATCAATAGCAAAAAGAACAAAACATATAAATTTATCGTAGTTCAGCCAAGATTGGCCTACATATACGATGGCCTATGTCCACGAGACGAGAGAGAATACTTTATTGAATCGATGAGAGAAAAATTACAAGAATTTACGTAAACAAATATTGTATTACAAAACCCTCGATTACGAGATCTCTAAAGAGCTCTCATTCTCTCTCTAGATTCTCTTAGGGCTTCCTATAATTCTCTGTAGCAATAGCCTCCTTATTAACCTCAAACACTCCTAAATTACTTTATTGAATCGATGTGAGAAAATTTACAGGAGCTTACGTAAACAAATATTGTATCACGAAACTCTCGCTTACGAGATCTCTAAAGAGCTCTCTCCTTCTCTCTCTCTATTCTCTTAGGGCTTCCTAAAATTCTCTCTAGCAATAGCCTCCTTATTAACCTCAAACACTACTAAAATTAGGTTAGAAACAATCCTATAGGCTTTCCAAATATTAGAAATATGGGAGCAAATATGGACCGTCGAAGTCATCAAAAACTAACAAAACAAGGCAAGCATGCCTTTGCCCATTCACAAGGACTCGATTCTATGTCCAAACATCACATGCCAGCAGATGTAGATTGGTTACTGCTCTCGGGTTGGTTTTTGATTCCCTACATGCAATGCTCAAGAAAATCGACTTGCCACAGGTATTCCAGTCCCACTAAATTGCTCTATTTTTGGGCTGCTTTGAGCACATGATTTAATGCCTTTTTCGACATTCCTCTTGAACTCCACTTATAGAACAATTTTCATCTTGGCTTGAGTTCAACAAGCCACCTTTAGAAATAGTTGCAAATAGACTCCGACACCGTTAACTTTAGCTTCTTTAGTATATATTGGCTTACCAAAACTGAAATGAACTTTAACTAGAACCGCAAAACCGAACTTCGATACGATTTTTTATCCAGAGCTGAGAAACTGCAACCCTCCCACCGAGGTAGTGATCCTTTCTCACACATGAGTAGTTGAATAGAAGTCAAGGTGAACTTGAACTTCTCTATAGGAACCACCTTCGTTAACATGTCCGTCGGATTCACTTAAGTGTCAATCGTTATAAGATAGATCTCATTATTGCATCACTCTTGTATCTTGTGATATCGTACATAAATATGTTTCGTCCAACTATGATATACCCGATTCTTTACGAGATAAATTGTGCTCTGACTGTCAGAAATATGAAACATGTACCTTCTCAAACCCGAAGTCGCTAACTAAGCCTTTTAACCATAGGGTCTCCTTCAATGTCTCTACTGTTGCTATGTATTCTGACTCCTTTTTTAAAAGTGTTACGATATTCTAAAGAATCGACTTCCATCCGACTGAAGAATCCGTGTGTATACAATTATTGCAAATAGCATGTCATTGATCTTCTTTTATCCAAATCCCCATCGTAATCCGTATCTACATAACCCTGCAACTAACTCATCAGTGTTCTGACTTATGAAACAGCAAATCGAGATCCTTATAACCTTTTAGATATTAAAGTGTCTACTTCGTCAATTCCCAATGAAGCATTCCTGGATATGACATATACCTTCTTAACATATTGACCGCATACTACAAATTGGGACGGGTGCATACCATAGCATTCATCAATGATCCCACCACACTTGCATACGAAACTCGAGACGATTTTTCCTTATCCTCCACTCACTTCGGATACTCCTTAGAGGAAAACTTTAAATGACCGGCGATATGGTACTCACATGCCTTGACTCCTTCATGTTAAACCGCTCCAACACCTTGTCAATGTACTTCATTTTGGATAGCCATAGTTTTTCAACCTTCATGTCTCGATTTATTTCTATCGCAAGGATTTTTCGTACTCCACCTAAATTCTTCGTGTCAAATTTTGCACTTAATAAAGCTTTGAGTGTCCTTATTTCTGTCGTATTCCTAAAAGCAATCAACATGTTGTTGACATATAAGAGGAGAGATATCGATTAACCATCTTTGAGCCGCTTCGAGTACTACAAAGTTGTGGCATATGCTTCTCGACTCGACCAAATGAGTGAAAGGAATTTTCTTGAGTTGCACAAAAGGAAGTCGTTAAAAGGTATAAAGAACTGAGAACTTTATTGTCATTATCGAAAAGTTGTATCTCAAGAAACAACTACATTGTCCCTATATGAAGAAAGGGACCCCGATTCTACACCATCGGCAACGGTCTCCATAAGGTGGTCCAAACCGGTAGTGAAGGTATACGGGTTCGCTCCTAAGGTGAAGCACCTCGTCCAAACCAGACGGGTTCGTTCCTAAGGTAGAGCATCTCCATAAGGTGGTCCGAGCTAGGACTGAAGATTGGAGGGACTATAAATATTGGCTTCAAAGGTTGATTAGTCTACGGGTCCAAAGTAGAGCAAGACATATGATTGGCACTTAGTAGTTGTGTGGTTCAGTGATCGGGATGGTTTCATTATGTGTTCGGATGGATCGAGATAACAATATGTTAGATCTCATGGTTGCTTGGGCTCATCCGGAGACAAGCTAAGGGATTAGCATTTTATAAGCCATATGGGTCAAGTTGAATGGTTGCTTGGGCTCATCAGGAGACGACCTCATGGATCAACTCCGGTTCGGATCACACCGCATCCCCAACAACTTAAATGTTATCATAGATTCTGAACAGGTTTGAGTTGTGTTGGAAAAGAATGCACTCGGTCTGCTCAAAACTATTTTTGAGTTTTCTTAAAGTTGGGATAAAGCGGTAGAGAACCATACGAAACTCGAAGACGTGACTAAATCTCTAAGAAGAACACCAATCAAATTTGCCTGGCCCTTCAAGTCATCGAGTGTAGGTGGTGGCTGGCATAGTTATCAAAGGCGCAAGGTGCACCGGTGTCGCAAAGGGTGTAAAAGACCCATGCGCGAGGGGAAGGCCTCATGAAGGCGAGCTACACATTTATTGAAATTGTTAAATAATATTTATAAATCATATATGACTATATGTAATATATGATAGATATTGAAAGTCAACGTGCCAAAGCTGTTATAGGGCATGACTATAAATCGTATGGGCTTTTTTTTTTATCTACCGAGCAGGAAAGTTTCTGCGAGTTTAGGTTTTTCTTCCTCCTTTGGATCTTAAGAGACTTCTCAATTTCCAAGAGATTAACTCTTAGATCCAACGGTTATTTTGCACAGACACAAATACGACATGGCAATGACACGACAATATGAATACGACACCTATTGTAGTGTGTCCTAGTGTATTTTAGAGTGTCCAAGGAGTGTCCAATACATGTCTATGTAGAGTCCGGCACGACATGGCCATATTTTTGGATAGTTCGTGCTTCCAAGTCCAACAGTGATCTCCACTCATGAAAAAAATTGGTTAGTAAAAAAATATAAAAGGGAACATAAAGCATCATAGCATGAGGAGCATCTCAACTGGACATGAGACTCGCAATGAGCTCACTGAGGCGCGTACCTCGCCTCACATATTCTCAGGCGTAAAGGCTGGAGCATCATGCGCCTCGGGCGTCAGACGCGCCTTTGATAACTATGGTGGGCCAGTAGGCAACATGACTAACCTTATCATTGATGTAATGAAGACTGCCATTGTGTTGGTGGAAATTATTCATCATCTTTCATCAATGCCTTCTTCATGCCCTCTTAATGACTACCATGTTTTAAGGACATGAATACAACACATAGCACTTCTTTTAGCTTGTCCTATATTTTTGAAGTATCCTAATGGTTTCCGTTATGCCTTACAAGGACAAGACAGGGAAGCATTATTAGGACTATCGGCGATTGCGCTTCCTAGATGATTACAGTATGACAGTGAAAGAATCAAGTGACTATGTGACTGCATGAACACACACAATTCTTAGAAAATCTACAGCACACATAAACCAAAAGATAGCAAGCCAAAAGGTGGAAGAAAAATCCACGCTATGCAACTTCAATTTAACAAAAGAATGGCACCGCTTTGCAACTTCAATCTTAACAAAAGAATGGTGTTGCCACAACACTTGCACCTGACAAGAAACCCCGTGATGGGAGATAAAAGAAGCATGGACAATCCAAAAACTAGATTGAGATTTAAGATGGAAGAACCACAAGAAATCCTTTATTCCAAAAGCTAGACGGAGATATAAGAAACTCCAAAATCCCCGTAAACACAAAGCAATCTACGAAGTCGTGATACACATGAGGCAATCCAAACCTCAAAAGAAACATATGTAATATGGACATAAAGTAATATAAATAATTGGATCTGTATCCAACTTCAACTCTGTATTCCAGCACAGATGGATATCCATTATATATATTTTATAAACAATATGGATACGAAAGTAGCTATATGTTCACATTCGGAAAGTATCCGAGTAATTCTCTATCCAAGCCTTCTCCCATCAATCCACGCCTCCTCCCATCAAAAATGGGGTCAGAATCATTCAAGCCTTCTCCCATCAAAAATGGATTCTGCTACGGATCACAAGAATGATCCATACAATAAACAACCAAGTTTTTATAACCAGTTGTCAACCTGATGTCGAACCATCTATGTTGGTACCAAATTCCTAGTCAAGATAGATATGTACATGGAAGACCATGTCATAGAACCTACATAGTTTACAGGCAGGTTGGCCTACCTTTTGGTTGTGCAGTTTAAGCTCATGCAACCAAGGAGTAGACTCCCAATTCTCCTAGACAGAGTCAAGATGAAGAGGTAAGATGATATAATTTGTTATAGGGAATTGCATTCAACTCTTTAAAACATTAACTTAGAACGAAAAGGAACGACATTCCCAACAAATAATCTCCCTATTAAATATCTTATTTGAAAAGTATAGGTTGAACTTAGTTTTCTTTTGAACTTAGTTTTCTTTCTTATTTCTGGGCCTATGTAGTAATATCCAATTATATCTATATACGCCAAATTCATGTCCACTTCAACCAAAATTGGACAATAGACATTGATTTCAGTCTTCTAATATTTACATTCATATCCATATCTGTCAAAAGCAAACAAATAAATGGTACGAGTGACTATATAAGCACCTAGTCCACTCTGTTTGCACTCCAAATATGAAGATAATATTTCCAATAGGTCAGCAACTGTAACAGCATATAGGAAAAAATGCAGCTCACCTTGGCAGGTTCTTGTGGCTAATAATAAACATTGTTCCAAAAGATTAAATTTTACTCTATGGAACTTGCAAGAACTACCAATATAGATGTTGAATTTAAGACGGCATTAAATGTTGTGCTTTTAGAGGGTAAAGTGCAAAAAAAAACCTCCCGTAATTTGCCTCGTTAGCAAAATAAGACTCCGTAGATTTTTTTGATTAATTCAGCCCTCCCGCAAAATAGCAAAAGATCAAAATACCCCCTCAGTGTATTTTTCCGTTGGAGTTGGCCGTTAGTGTATGGTTAAAAAATATATATATGCAATACCTAAAATACCCCCCCCCTTCCCCTACCCCACCCCACCCTCACCCCAGGCTACAGAAGCTCCGCCCCTTCTCCTCCCCTCCCCCCGAGCTCCCCTTCCCCCACCAGCCCCTCCCCCTCACACCCTCCTCCCCAAGCCCCCCTCCTCTCCGGCCACCACCTCCTCCCCCGCGCCTCACCCCTCTCCGCACCTCACCCCCCTCCTCCCCGTGCTTCACCCGCAGCCGCCTCGCGCTCCCCCTCCTTCCCCGCTAATGCTGCTGCCTGCGCCGTCGGCCACCGCCGAAGGAGGGGGGGTGGCTGGATAGAGAGTGTTAAGTGTGAGGCGCGGGGAGAGCCGCGGGGAGGAGGGGGCCGAGTGGGGGGAGGAGGGGGTGGCTCGGGGGGAGGTCCGTGGGGAGGAGGGGGGCTTGGGGGTGGGGTGCGGGGAGGAGGGGGGCCGAGTAGGGGCAGGAGGGGGGCCGAGTGGGGGGAGGTCTGTAGCGGGTGTGGGGGGGAGGGGAGAGAGTGTTAGTGTTAGGACTAGGGTTAGGAATAGGTTTAGGGATGGGTATTTTAGGCATTTCACACCTAATTTGACAGTCGTTAACGGCAGAAACCAAATTGAGTGCAAAATGCACCAAATATAAAATGCGAGGATTTTTTAAAACCAGGAGTCTTTAATTGCAAAAACGCAAATCTAAGGAGAAATTTTTTGTACTTTACCCTACTTTTAGATCATTCTAGTTGTTGAAAAGAGTTGATGGATAAAAGTAATACATGGTCAACATTAGAAAAGAGCCCATGTTGCAGTTCATTGATTAAATAACTAATATATCACTCTATTTAAATATAGATTCGACAGTTATCAATGTTAGAGCAGCAGAGGATTTGCAGCACTTACCTTAGTAACTGTACTTGTCGCTACCAGCTTTACAGCAGCAGTCATAACCGCAACTCTGTTTGTATCTTCTATATATTCTTCATTTACATATTCATCCTCAGTATCATCTGTGAGTTCACATACCCAACTGATTTCAGTGATCTATTGAAATTAAAAGGGTTGACGTGATAGAGCATTTCATTTCAATTGTATCACACCATGTACATAATAAAAATATCTATGACAACTTAGGAATGACGTGTTTGATTGTATAGAACCTGAAATGTTTATTTGCTGTTCACAAAGCTTCCAAAATTTCTGAAGGATAGATGCATCTGGGCAATAACCTAAACTTTCAAGCATTGTAGAGGTATAGTTTGACTTTTTAAACAAGCACCAAGCCTCAGCAGATATGCCACAGACCTGGCAGTGAATGATGAAGCCATAAAATAAAATGTGCTGAAGTATCAAGGCGATGGATAACTATCACAGCACAATGTTTTTGACGTATTCTTATGATTATAAAATGACATGCTTGTAAATGTTTTGACGTATTTTCATCTTTATAAAACTATACTTACTCTACATGCAAGTACACTCCCACTTCTTCCCTCCTTTTGGACTTCAGATAGGGTTTCGGTGAAATATTCCAGCTGTTCAAACAGGGTATTTCTTTTGTGCAATAATGTAGTCACAGATTCTTTGGAAGGATTTTCACCAACAACGGCCTGTAGACACCAGGCTACATGCAAGTACATGTTGAGAAGTAGAAAGCCCATTACCTGAAGAGGATGGAGAACACCATCACAATAATTACAGAGGAAAAAAAATTAAGAGATGATAACAATTTCAATAAAGATTCATCCAGTACCTCATTGTCCAAATCATTATAATCTCTAAGGACGCTAGCCAGATCTTCAAATAAGCCATCATTTGAAGAAATTTTTTTCAATTGAAGCTCATACAATCGTTTCAAATTAATCAGAAGGGTGTATTCGTCACCACCTACCTGCAATCTATCAGATGTCAATTCTTCAAATAACTTGAAAAGCCATATACAAGGAACATTCTTACCTTTACTTCTTTCATGGCAGACTTCAGCTTGACAGACAATTCATTCTCAAGATCCTTCAGTTTATTTTGTGCATAATCTTTTAGATCAGCTTGGCTCTCAACAGAACAAAAGGTGAGAGCTTCAATGCAGGATCTCAGTGTATCCTTCTCACCATGTTTGAAGAAAGTATCAGCAATGAGATCCAGTGCAGACTTCAAATTCTGAAAAGCAGTTCCTCAGAAAGTCCTTATTATGCTGTATACATTTTAGTAACAGACATTAAAATGCTGAGATTAGACAACCAACCTGCTCTTGCCTTTTCAGAGAATAGAGTTCAAGTTTCAAAAGCAGAACAATCTGAACAAGTCCAGACACCTTTGCTTTATCTGCTACATATTTTTGCAAAAGCTGAGTGTAACTTTTCATCATTGCACCAGTTATTTCTCGTCTACTAATTTCCCATGCTTCCTGAGATACAAATATCACCAGCTTTTTACTATCTGATGAAACAGGGGAAGGCGGAGACATCCTAAACGCATGCTAGCTGCCAACTATTGCCTCCTGACACTTACTACTATGTAGTGCATGATACATAAGAAATTAAAGACGTACAAAAAAAACAGTGGTCCATTGCATTTGCAGAAAGATACTAAATGCAACTTGATGGTTTTGAGAAAGGATAAACAATATACATAAAATTAAAGGGTGTTCTTTTATGATAGGCTCTGATAAACTCGAACATAAGATCCTTCATCAAAATTATGTAGAATATTGGGTCCCAATTAGGTGGGCCATACATTTCCCATCTTTCCTCCATTGCTCTTATAACTTTGTATGTTCTTCAAATAAGCAACACTTTGATGCTAGTAAATATGTAGCCAACATCACAGCCTGATTTGTAGCTGACTCTGATAGAATTGAGTTATTGATATGGATCAAAGTCCTACAGAATAGCTTTGTACTAATCCTTACAAGACCGAATCAATCAAAGGATAATGTGTAAAACACATAACTTTGTCGTGGATTCATATTAGACAATTATGGAATCGATTTCGGACCCCTTCATATGAGTATCGGTTTCAGCTGTTTTAATATGTGATAAAACCATTTAAAAATCTAGAAGAAAAAAATATGTGATACATTTAGACATAATTTTATAAATTATATGTTATTTCTCATTGTTTTAGAATAATATCTGACATTGATGAATAGTTCACTCGCAATAGATATTGCTTATTTACTTGTTTTTAGACAGTACAACCACAATAAATTTGAATGGAATAATACTAAATGGATGAATGTTGTAAATTGATAAATATACAACTTTACAAATGTTAATGGTCACAGCGATACGGAATCTTATCGACACATTGTACCTCCTTTCCCCCCACGATCTGAGGAGTGGGAGCCGAGATCTCATCCATAGCCTGTGGCATTATCAATCTTCAGCACAATGCAATCATTGTTACACTACTTTTCCATACTCTTTTTCGTTCAATTTTGTCTGCCGATTTTACTGGGAAAGAAATCGCGATGTTGGCATCGGCCAATATCTGATCCGGACATGCACTACAAATTATGCTTGACACGCTGACTTTGAGGCCTTTAAATGTATATGTGTCAAAATCCCTAAGGGTTGCACCAATACTCTAGACTGTTGGTGAGGGATGAGGCTTATATATATATATATATATATATATATATATATACCCAAAGACCCATTTTATTGGTTGAAAGCTAGCCTCATGCAGCGGTATAATTTTTGCAAAATTCGCTTAACATGCATGCAAGAGGATTGCTCCGATACCATGTTAAAATCCCTACCACTTGCACCAAAACTCTAGAGTGATGGTGAGGGATGACAGTTATATATTTATACTATTTAACAATAAGTACACATTTTTCTTGAACTAAATGTTTTATCTTGTAGGAATTTGATCCCATATGAGTTCTTTGTTAAAATAGAGAATTTAGAACATGGATTATACCTTTTGAGCTTTTGTATAAATTTGTTTACAATTATCAGTAGCAGGAACAATCCTCTCTCCAACAGCCTTCCTGGCAGAGGCATGAAGCAATCTGACCAGGTTGGTTGCATCCACATCAGTAAGTTCAATCATCGGATTCTCATCAAGGAGCATAGAGATAATACACTTCCAGTCCTGTAAAAAGCATATATAGAAGGCAAATTATATTGTATAAGGTTCAAGAGGACTATTAAGGCAATATGGACCAAATCTCATCAAATCTTATAGATAAGTAAGATAGAAGCATGAGTTATTAAGGGATATACTTTCATGGCCTTCATATCATCCCAAACATCATCAATTACGTATGCACTCAAGATCGGATCATCAGGAAATTCCCGTAGTAATTGCAACATTCTTTCCAAATGAACCTCAGAGGATCCATTCTCTCCACCTAGAGATACTTGGCTCAGTAACTGAGGCACGTGATGAATAGATGGATAAATTATGTTCAGTTAGAGATTTACTTCTAAACAATAGTACCTTTCGAACCTGATTGAGCGCTTTTAATATTTTGTGCAATTAAATGATCATATAGTAGTTCACCAATTGCACGACGAATCATGGGTGGCTCATCAATAAGCAAATCATATAACGGACGTAATTCGTCATCTGTTAGGAACTGATGCCTACAAAACAGAAAAGGATAATGTTTGTTTATAGGAAGTTACAATTAAGTATTAACGCTACAAATTTAACTGAGATTAAGAGGAAAACCTCAGCAGTTGTTTTAAAAGTCCTATGGCTGAGACGGCCACCGAAACATTGATATCATCAGCAAGATCAATCATTCTGTTGCAAAATCTTTCAGTAAAAAGCCCAAGTGATGGCACATTATTATCCACCTCATAAAGATTTTGCAAAGCAAGGACGGATGTTTTCCTGACAGCAGCATTCTTCAGATAAAATTGAACAAAATGAACCAATTAGATTTAGACTAGCTTGCAAATGAAAATAACAATTTATAAATCTACTTGAGTGGAAGAAAGGTACTTCGTCATTAAGTGCCCATCCAAGGTATTTTAGGTATAAATCCTGCAAAAATAATGATGGGTATGATATAATCCATATACCAAGAGAATTAATGCACGACATCCGGATGTCAGGATCAACATCTCGGTAGCGGTGCATAAACAACCTACAAAAGAAACAATTACGGTCAACATCCCAATATTTTGCACAAATAAGCCCTAAATAGCACATGTTTAAACATAACTTTACTCTGCATGGCATTTCACACATAAGAGAATGAATAAGTGCTAAAAGTAAAGATTCCTCACCCAGTAAAAATTGTGCGCATCATCTCTTCAGTGACCGTTATCATTTCGTGAGTCTCAGATAACCTTTTGTTTAATGACCCAACACGAGGTCCATCATCGCGTTTCTTCTTTTCAGCATTCAACTGCCTTTGAGTAGTTTCACGCTGCCCACAAAGTGTTTTGGCAACAGCTATGAAGGATGTAACAAGCTGCAGACCCACCAGAGAGGCCACTTGACGATAAACTCTTGGAGGAGTACTGAGATAATGGGGTTTAGCTGTCAATTAAATTATAATTATATACATTCACAAACAGAGATTATAGGGTTGAGCTGTTAACCCTCCAGAGTCCTATTAAAGAGAGGAACAATATGGTAAATATTCACAAACAGGGAACGGGGTTTAGATGATGGACGACAAACATTTATAAGAGTGTTGGGGGAGAGAGAATAGGGCATTCAGTCGGGGTACAAAAGATTACGGCAAGATTTAACTTGACTAAATATCCACACTGGATCTTTGTTTACAAAACCTAACCTAACTGTAAACATATGATCATATCTTCTGATCATCACATGCATATATATATTGTTAAGGTCTTGTTTCCAATAGACTGGGTATCGATGGAGTGAATCTCGATTTAGCCATGAACACAATAAATTGCAGATCAAGAAAGAAGAATTGGGGAAATTGGGAGAAGTTAGGGTTTTATTGATCTCGAGGAAGAAGAAGAAGAAGACAATCACACTAAAGAGCAAGAAATGACAACAGACAATTCAGCAAAAACCATTCCCTCCCTCCCTATCCTATTTATAGTGGCTGAGCCATGAGCAGTTTGTTACAGATAGCCACCGACCTAGCTGAGCTGGCTAACCGTTTGGGCTGACTTGGCAGTGATGACGTGGGAGGCTGACATGGCAAGGCAATAATGAAGTGGAGGCTCTCGTTCTGCACTTGGATAAATGGATTCTAGTTAGTCTCAGATATCTGATACTTGACAAATATCTGATACTTGGATCCATGATATGCTCTGATATTAAAGATATTAAAGATTGCATCTAAACTGTATTTGAACTGAGCCTGGAGGGAAAGTACATCTGAACTTGAACCCCTCTCTACTGAGCCCTCATATGCTACTCTGACACACCTTGCTTCTGTGGTTATACTAAGCTATACTAAGCCTCCCCCAACTGAGCCATTGTCATCATCCATCTACAGATGCAGGTCAAGGTAAATGCAGGCCAAATATGGAATGTGTCAGCTAGGTTCTTATATATATAAACTTAAGTCATTAAATCATGATCAATACACTTAAAATGCCCGTTGAAGTAGCAGGATGGAGACTTGAAAGCCAGTGAGTGAAACTTACCATGATAGTGCAATAACATAATCCATACATTTTTCAAACAGAACCCTATCATACAATGGCCCATTCTGACATTCAAGAACCAAGCTGTCCCAAAATGAAGCAAGATTGTCCTTGAAGTTTTTAAGTTCCTTCTGCTTGGAGTTATAAATATCTTCCACTTCACTCTATGTTCCAAATAAGTTAGAAAATGCAAAGGACGAGAACCAAATGAAATAACAGAATTCCTTGATCAGAAAATATTAAAGAAAGACAAATTATGCATTAATCTCCAAAATCAGAACCAAATTATAGGATACTTCACTAGCTAAATCCACAAGAGAAACCACCACATCATCCACATCTGTCTCCTCGATATAATCCACACCAAGTTGATATTTAGCTCCACAGGCCTGAGTATTGCAATGCAAATTAGCAGAGGTATTGCGAAGGAAATAACGGCACTATAAGAACATGAGAAGAGCGAAACCAGATTACCTCAAATAGCATCATAAGAATCTCCACCATTGCAGATTTGGTATCTAATTCATACTGCTCGACTAATCTTCTGACGACACGGGGGATCAACTTAGCATTATATTTGATAATATCTGCCAGTAAATAAAAAGAGAAAAATAAAAAGACTGATGAAAATTGATCATAATATTCTACTTTGGCTTTAAGAAATTGGTTTCATTGTTTCAAACAAGGTGCTGAAAATTAATAAGGGAATAAGTAATATATATTGAGAAATATTTGTGACTATATATATCTCTGATGCTCTTCATATTCACTATCTGCAAGCGCTATATTCAAGTACTGGCGTAAACCAGCAGCCGAACAGGCCAAGTCAAGCTGCACTTGTTCAAGCTTGGATATTCATAATTTTCCAGGTAGCTTACCTTTAATTGAGTTGTGTCATTCTTGTTCAAGACACTTGGGTGCAGCTTGTTTATATCATAGTCGAACTATGAAACTTAAGCAAGACCAAACTTCTAAAAGTGGTTTTTTTATGACCAATAAAAAAAAATTTAGCAAGGTTCCCAAAATTTGAGATGGTTTCATCTCATTTCAGCATTTCTGCTAAAGTTCCAACCTCGACAAAAACTTGCTTCCAAAGCACCAAATACACCCTATCAAATCAATAGTAATAGGAAAAAGCAAACCCTGTCTAAAATAATTCAACAGGTGGACTGAAGCTAACAATCACGCTCCTCTGTGAACTCAAAATATAAAGGAAAAAAATAAGAAGTTCTACTGTAGGTTCGAATTGCTAGCTATTAATAGGTTAACGGTGCGAAAATCCAATTAAAGTAATGTTACATTAGCTTACAGTATTTTTGCCAGATCACCCAAAAGCACAATGACTCGTGCAATTCACTTCATCTCAATTTTCTCCTCCTCCTTTGGTGAGAAAGGTTCATCTCGACTATGCCAGCCATAGGCAAGCAATGTAACCACTTCCTTGTATCAAAGAATCAAATACAGCACATGGGTGGGGGTGGGGGTGGGGGTGGGGGTGGGGGTGGGGGTGGGGGTGGGGTCTTCGAAACCAAAACTCAGAAACATGGAAATTTGTACAATTGTTTAGCTGTATTTTAGGTGCAAAACATCATGTTACTAACAGCCATGAAAAATTTTAACAGGATATTCAAAGCTTGAAAGTTTTTACTAATGTTAAGATTTTGCGACTTCCAACTCTAGTTAGTATGCAAAATGCTTCCAAAATAACAAAATCTGATAGTGTGTTAACAAATCAGCTCAATTTTTGACCTAAATTAGACTGCTTTAAGACTCGGTTTCAGCATTTCTGCTGAAACCTAAATCAAGTAAAACCAACCACTCAATTCCATGTGCTGAATTCTACTGTTAACATGAAATTGAGCAATTCTAACAACAAATCCAGCCAAAAAAAACGATCCGATCAAACATGTTTGTCGCTGATCCCAAATTAATAAAATTAGAAAATCCTCTACCAATTCAGCTCAATTTTGAAGCCATGATCAACAGGGACAGACCTACATGGGGGTGAGTGGGGCAGTTGCCCCCTCTGAAATTTTGCTTTCCTACTGAATTTTTGCTTCCGAATTAGATATTCATGTTCTTTTTAAATGTTCTTCATCAGTTTTATGTTTTGCCCTCTCCAAAATTTGTAATTATCAATTTCTATACACATATCTACATTAGGTTTTACTTTTTCTTTCATAACCTTCAATCTCCAAGAGCAAAATCCCGATATTTCTAAATTATAACCATTTTTTTCCTGATTTCTTTTTCCCGATCGGACCCATTTTTATTGACCATTTTTAGAGAGAAGCCATGGTGAAGGAACAACAAAATTTTGATTTAACAAAATTTTGGACTTTTTTTATATTTGAGATTGACCCCCTCTATTAAATTCTGCCCCTGATGATCAAGCATACTAAAAAAAAGAATTATTTTGTATAAGGGTACCAGGTTTAGACCTAATTATACTTTGGGTCCACTTTAGACCTTGGACACTCAAACTTTTTTAGTGACACATTTAGTGACGAAATTGGACTATCAGTGATGAAATGGTCTTTTATTGATATATGTTCATCACTAAAATGTGTCATTAAAAAATTCAAGTACCAAAGTCTAAAACAGATAAACCCATTAGCCAAAGTCTAATTAGGTCCTAAACTTGTTACCCTTATACAAAATAATCCCAAAAAACCATTAAATTCGTTTTAGCGATACGCAATCGAGCAAATTCGATAACGAACCGATCAAGCTGTGGTTGTCGTCGAGGTCTATGGTCCTGACATTGGGGACGCGCTTCCCCCTGGCCTTGGGCAGGAGATCCTCGAAGTCCTCGTCGCCGCCACTGCCGGTCGAACCGCTAGGCTTGCTCGCCCCGGAGTCGTAGGGCTCCTGGACCTTCTTTTGCCTTTTCTGCACACACACACACACACACACAGACAGAGAGAGAGAGAGAGAGAGAGAGAGAGAGAGAGTTAGCAGAGTGCTGGAGAAGAGGGAAGAGTGAGTTAGTAATTACTTACAGAGCGGCGGATGGAGGTATCCGACGCTACTCCGGCGGTCTCCATCGCCGGGAGATCCAGTGAGAAATTTGGGGGAAGAGGGACGAAATTGGAAAGCGCGGAGGGAGAAATTAAAGGTAAATTATAAGGGCACTGCACATTTTACTCGGGGTAGCCCATTTCTAAATTAGAAAAAAATACAAGTTTGCCATCATGAAAGTTACTCGGGACTAGCCCACTGTAATACTCAGGACTGTCAAAATTTTGATAGTCCTACCACTTGGAAGGACTGTCAAAATTTTGACAGTCCTACGAATAGATAGGACTGTCAAATATGTGACAGTCCCATTTATAAGGACACTGCACATTTGACTCTGGGCTAGCCCATTGGAAATTTACAAAAAATTACAAGTTTGCCATCATGAAAGTTAGTCGGGGCTAGCCCAAAATTATAATCGGGACTGTCAAAATGTTGACAGTCCTACCACTTGGAAGGACTGTCACAATTTTGACAGTCCTACCCATTTTGTAGGACTGTGAAAAATTTGACAGTCCTACAAATTGTTAGGACTGTCAAAAATTTGACAGTCCATTTCCCAAAATTACAAGTTTGTCACTCTGATAGTTAGTTGGGGCTACCCCACACCAAAGTATAAAAGTCAAATGGGTTTCTATTTTTGGCATTCCACGTAGACTTAAGAAACTCATTCCACCAAGCCCAAACCTAAATTTAGAAATAGCTAGTTGTGGTTGGAGGAGTATTTTACTTTGGTGATACCCCAAGGAATATTCTTCCGGTATGTCTTCGACAACCTACGTTGAATAAGTTTTGCAAATGTGCGAAAAAGATTTAGTTTATTTTGATTAATGTAGGAACAATGCATGAAAAAATGTTCGATGACGAAGTCGGATCGTCCAATTCATTAATTATGCACTCCGGACGTTCCGAAGTACAAGTTGGTTGTTCCGAAGCACGTACGGTACGTAAAACGACAACCCTAATTTGACAGTCACTAGTTAGGACTGTAAACATTAGACAGTCCTATATAAGGACTGTCAAATATTCCACAGTCCTATATAAATATAGGACTGTCATAAATTCAACAGTCCTACGTAAAAGTAGGACTGTCATAATTTTGACAGTCCTATATAAAAATGGGACTGTCAAAATAGTGACAGTCCTGGATAATTATATGAAGTTATTAATTTTTATATTATTTTATATTGGTTATAGGACCAAGCTTGTTCAGATATAGTGGTACATCCTGCTGTTGGTGTTGATGTGGATGATATTTTCTCAACGGATATTGAGTTTGCAAGCCATGAAGAAGCATTAGAGTGGTGCAGAGAAGTTGGGAGACGACATAACGTAGTTATTGTCATTGCAAGATCCATCCGATCTCGGCCGGGCCAAAAATATCTTGAGCTTGGATGCGAAAGAGGTGTGTTTAGGCATCATAAAAAGAAGGGTGTTGTTGAAAAAGAAATCCCTAAGAAAAATTTTGGGACGAGAAAATGTGGTTGTCCATTGAAGGTGTTGATTGTAAAAGTTGAAGATGTGAAGTGGATAATCGAAGTTAAGAATGGAAGACACAATCATCCTATTCCAGGGACACTTACGGGTCATTATCTCACATGGTATAAGTTACCTATTGTAATTATCTCACATGGTATTAACAATACTTTCTTTCCAATGTGTGCCCCCCCGGCCGAACACCGAGTATCCAATCTATGTTGCATTGGGCTTGTCGGACAACACTTCGTCATCCCAAGGTTGATCGCTCATTCTCCTATTCCGCCACCTTCTACGCTTTGGTATAAACACGCACCTGAGGAAGCGATCGCATGGACGACACCCTACATGGATGCAATGGCGGCCTATAAGAAGATGATGAAGATGGAGGATCCAAAAATCATGTCGGACGACTACTTTGATATTTTAATCGATTGATACTGCCCCAAGTGAAAATGTGTAATTTTTTGATCCATGTTTGTCTAAGTGTATATTGAACCATATGTTGTATGTTGTGTAAGGAAAAGAGTTATGAAGATTTTGATTGTATATTGCGCATTGCTACTAATAACTTAGGAATGTCGTTATGGAAAACTGCCAGGATACTAGGACTGTCACAATTTTGACAGTCCTAGTTTAAACTAGGACTGTCAAAATTGTGACAGTCCTAAAGTTTACTCACTGTCAATTTTGAGTAAATATATAACTTTAGGACTGTCACAATTTTGACAGTCCTAGTGTAAACTAGGACTGTCAAAATTGTGACAGTCCTAAAGTTTACTCACTGTCAATTTTGAGTAAATATATAACTTTAGGACTGTCACCATTTTGACAGTCCTAGCGTAAACTAGGACTGTCAAAATTATGACAGTCCTAAAGTTTACTCACTGTAAATATGCACATTTATATAACTTTAGGACTGTCACAATTTTGACAGTCCTAGTATAAACTAGGACTGTCAAAATTGTGACAGTCCTTAAGTTTACCCACTGTCAATTTTGGACAGTCCTAGTGTAAACTAGGATTGAATATACAGTTAACCCACTGACCAATATGCCCAGTATACAGATCAAAATAGTAACAACAAGGCAAAATTACAAGTTAGTGTCACAACATGGCAAAATTAACTCAAAGTGTCACAAGTAGGCAAAATTATAGTTTAAATTTTTATAACTCAAATCCTCAATATCGTCAAAGTGTCACAAGTAGGCAAAAAGTCATATTCAATCAAACTTTTACAACGTTTACAGGTCAAATTTTGACAATTCTCAAAGGTCATATTCAGTCACACTTTTACAACTCAAAATAATTGTTCAAACGTCATGGCGCCTCTTCGTGCGTTGCTCTCTAGTATCCAAGAAAGGATATTCTTCAGCGTTGTCGATATTTTGCAGTTCGTCATTGATTGTCATATAATTGGAACCCTGGCAACTGACGAGGCTTCTTCCCAACTTCTTAACTTTCCTTGCCTATTCATGAAAAATGAAAATAATTGTTAGCCACAGTTACAAATATCAAACTTAAACTCTACAAGTAGGCTCACCATCTTGACCAGTGCAGTATATAAGACCGATTTGGGAGGAAGATCTGACGGTACACGCACAATATCCCCTCCGCGTTGGAACAAGGTCGGTAGTCCGACACCGGCGTAGTAGGCGAGGTAGTCGTCGCTGCACTCCGCCATATTGACTGCTGCTAGCCGGTCGGTATCTCTAATGACGTGGCGTTGCCACTCGGTGAAGAAGTGCGATACCCAGTTGAAAAGTGCAGGTATATAGTTTAGCGGTTTTGTACCGCGTGGAGGAGTTATCATTTGCAAAGTTCGCCTTGGGACAGTTTGGACGTAGCCAAACTGACGTAGCACTCTATCCGGCATATAAGCCTCATTGATTTCATGACAACTGATAACACCGTGATATAAGGCGACTGGTTGCAACGGACGGGTAGTCTGTCGCAAATCACGGTATGGATCCCATACAATCTGCACCACATAAAATTTAACATAATGTCATTTAGCATAACGTAGTAAATTAATACCAATTAAGTACAAAATTAGGTCTATATTCACCTCTTCTGTCATCATATCTTCGAGTGCATGCCGTAGAGCGGCCAATGTGTGAGAACGTTTGGCATCTTCTTTAGTCGGCTTCCATCGGCACATTCTAGGCAGGTTCTCGTCATACCCTTGGCTCAGCTTCGCCCACTGTAGGGTTGGAAAGTGCTCGTATATCCATGCCTTCACGTTACCGGAAATATATTAGTCCAAAAATAAACAACACAATTTAAATTTATGTAAACAAGTTGACAAAGATATATCTATACATGGAGTAGAGTCTGGCATCCGAAAATTGTCTTCGAACCCACACGGGATGCCGCACCAAGCTCGCGGTAAAGGTATGCCAGTATACCGCTTTCCCAAGAAATTTCGTCCACCGTTTCAATGTTGTCCATATCGATGAGATATTTGGCATTTATGGACGTTCCAGACTTATCGGTAATGCCGACAGCCCCTAAGATGAACTGCATATATCCGCGGGCCACATTATCGCTATTATCAATTTCGGGGGCCGGCTCAGCAAATATCTCCTCCAAATATTTTAGAAGAAGTCCATAGGACTTCTTGAATTCTCGAAGACTAGTAAAACTAGTGGAATCAACTCCCAGACACCCTGATACATGATCCACAATATCACCGTCAACAAACGACCACTCTCCTGAAAAGTCAACAATTGGATGAAATTAAACCTCCATGTAAAATGAACTTTGAACTTACAACTATATATAAATTTATCATAACGTAATGTACTTACCGGATTGTTCCATATTTGGTAAGCAATATAGTTTTCGATCGACGGTAACATAGAGCAACCGTTTGGACGAGTGTCGACTCGACTATCTGCCTGCTCAGAAGGTCCCGAACCATCAGTAGGCCGGTTTTCGAGACTTTGTGGAAGACTCTCGACAGGACTATCTGCAGGCTGAGAAGGTCCTGAACCATCAGTAGGCCGATTTGGAACATTTGGCATGTCCTCATCGGAGGAGGAAGAAGAACCGGAAGAACTAGGAGGAGTACGTCTCTTTGTGGCAATCTTCTTCGTCAATGGACGTTTTCTCACTTCAGGGCGTGCCTCGGCCTCGCGGATAGTCACGCCTTGCGAAACTGTGCGTTTCTTACGCATCGACGCAGTAGGGCGTCTTCTCATTTCTTCATCCACAGTGTCCTTTCCAGGGGCATGACTATAAGACAAAAATTAATATATACAGACAAAAATTAATTTATATTTTAACATAATAATTGAATTTTTTTCAGGACTGTAGCCATTTCTACAGTCCTGTAAGTATACAGGACTGCAGATTTTTCAACAGTCCTAATCTTTTAGGACTGTAGAATTTCCTACAGTCCCATATAGATTTAGGACTGTAGGAAATTCGACAGTCCTATATATATATAGGACTGTCGAATTTCCTACAGTCCTAAATCTATATGGGACTGTAGGAAATTCTACAGTCCCGCTCGATACTGCTCGACAATGTCGAGCAGTCTCGACATTGTACGCCCTAAAATCATGTTCCAAACGACTTCTATGTCTAAACTACATCCTAGACTCCGCCAAGGACTAGTATGCCCTCATTTGAAAGAAAATAACTCAAAATTTTCAACATGCAAGAGGATTTCTTAAAATTTTTGGACAATTTTTCAAATACAATAGCACAAGGAGAATGATGATTTCTACCTTGGTACTTTCGAGACTTTGGGAGCCATCGACAAGGAGAAGGAGGACAGCGGAGATCGGCCGGCGGGAGGGGGTCGGCGGGAGGGGGAGAACAAATGAAGTTGTCTTGGGAGGAAGAGAACAAATGAGGAAGAGAACAAATGAAATCCTGGGCTAGCCCCAAGTAAAAACTTGGGCTAGTATGAGTAAAGGTTGCTCTATAGTGGGCTAGCCCCAATCCTGGGCTAGCCCTAAGTAAAATTGCCAGTGCCCTTATCAAAAGCCAAATTAAAATGAGGAAACTTTTGGAGAAAATATGTATATATAGAGAGAGAGATCAGGATCCCTCGTATTCACGTAGCAGTTGGATTGTTATTTTTTTTGGTTAGGATAAACATAGAAGAAGGAAGATAAAAATACTATAGAATATCTCTTATTAATATAATTATATAGTGGGAGGCAAAGATTTTATTTATATAATCAATGAAGGTGTAATACTAATTTCTAATCAACGTGGAATTAAAACAAAGTAAAAAATTCAACCCTTTAGTAACTCACGTTATAACATTTCCATTTTGGATGATCACCATCTCTAAGCCTATTATTTCGTTAAAACTTTGCTAGAAGAATCCATTAGGACAAAACCTGTGCGAAAGAAAATAGTACAATTTTTAGGATGATTTAGATAGGTGTTGGACAAGCTTAATGTTGCCTCATTAAAACATTGTCAGAAAAAATCCAATGGAAAAAAATTCATGACTAAGGAAAAAGAGTACAATGCGTTAAGGCCATACAAAATGTATCTACCCTTGAAAATAATCGCTCCCCCTGATGATGTTGATCCTGAACAGTCAGCTGATGAAGACGTCGCATTTCAATTCCAGGAACTAATTTCTGAAAAGTTGACTTTGACAACTATTTGGTGAACAAGTCTGCAAGATTATTACTTGAGCGAACTTGTTGGACGTCAATATCAAAGTTCTTCTGAAGCTCATGAGTATAGAAAAACTTCGATAAGATGTGCTTGGTCATGTCTCCTTTAATGAATCCACCTTGAATTTGTGCAATACATGCTGCATTATCCTCATGAATAACAGTTGGAGTATCTGTGGTAGGAAAATGTGACAGGAGCTACGAATGTGTTGAATCAACGATCTCAGCCAAATACATTCTCTACTTACTTCATGGAGAGCCAATATTTCTGAGTGATTTGAGGAGGTAGCAACAATTGTCTATTTTGTTGAACGCCAAGAAATAGATGTATTGCTATTAAGAAACGCATATCCAGTTTGTGAACGACCTTTATGGGGATCAGATAAATAACATGAATATGCAAAGCCAACTAGATTTGCGATGTCAGATAAACCACAAGTATAAAATAATCTCTTGTCGGTAGTTCCACGAAGATATCTCATCACACGTTTAATGCCATTCCAATGTCTGCGAGTTGGCGCCGAGCTATATCTAGCCAACAGATTGACAGATAATGATATGTCTGACCTTATACATTGTGATAGATACATTAATGCCCCAATGGCACTAAGGTGCGGTACTTCGGATCCTAGCACCATTTCATTGTCGTCCTTAGGATGATATGGATCTTTATTGATGTCTAAATATCAAACAACCATTGGAGTGCTAAGGGGACGAGTTTTATCAATATTGAACTGTTTCAATATTTTTTTTGTGTATTTGGATTGATGCACTAAAATTCCATTAGTGCAATGCTTAATTTATAATCCGAGATAATATTTCATGTCTCTGAGATCTTTTATCTCGAACTCCTTTTTCAGATAGTTTGCAGTTTCATTGATTTCATGTCTTGTCCCAATCAAGTTTATGTCGACATATACTGCAACTATAGCGAAACACTCCTTAGATTTGTTAATAAAGACACATGGGCATATATGATTATTCTCATATCCCTCCATTTTCATATATTCACTAAGACGGTTGTATCACATCCTTCCGGATTATTTCAAACCGTACAATGAACGTCTTAGCTTTATGGAATGCATGTTCTTAGCTTTTGAGCTTGGTAGGTTAAATCCATCTGAAATTTTCATATAGATATCGCTATCTAAATCACCATATAGATAGGCTGTTACAACGTCCATAAGTCTTATGTCCATTTTTTTATCAACTGTCAGACTTATCAAATAACGAAAATTTTTTGCATCCATTATGGGAGAATACTTCTCTTCGTAATTAATCCCGGGTCTCTGGAAAACCCTTATGCCACTAATCGTGCCTTAAATCGAGCAATTTTATTCTTTTTATTTCGCTTTCTTACAAACCCACACTTGTAACCTACTGGTCCAACGACTTTTGGTGTTTGTACTATAGGTCCGATCACTCCACATTTATTAAGAGAATCCAATTCTGCTTGAATAGCATCCTTCCATTTTGGCAAATCTTTTCTTTGTCGACATTCATCGATGCTAAGTGGTAAAGTATCATCAATACTCTTAGATATTTCAGTAGCTACTGAGAAAGAGAATATCTCATCTATTGTTATATCTTTGCGATCCCATACCTCTCTTGTATATGTATAAAACATATAGATCTCTTTGCTTTCAGGTACCTGAGCCTCCTATTGGGCTTGTGTCTTTTCTAAGACAATAACCTCTTCTGGGTTTTAAGAGAGTATGGATCTATCATTCATAACCTCTTCTTGAGCGTTATGTGTAACCTCCTTAAGAATGTTACTTGGGCATTTTCTTTTTCTAGGGACTAAGTCCTTCGAACCTATAGGTCTACCACGCTTCTGGCGTGCAGTAGATTCATTAGCCACTCTGTTATTTTTCCTACAAGAATATCAATTTGAGCTGGCGCATTTGCAGCGGGCACATACGATTTAAATACTTTAGCTGCATTAGTAAATGCATCTGGCATTTGATTTGCAATCTCCTATATATGTAATATCCTTCGTACCTCAGTTTCACATTGATTAGTACGATGATCTAGATGAGACAGAGTGGGATTATCTCATGATAATTTATGTCGTTTATTTGTGGCGAATGGTTCTGTAAGAACATTTTTTCTTTCTTATCTTCCACTAACAGTGGGAATTTAGTCTCATCAAAATGGCAGTCTGCGAATCTAGTAGTAAAAATATCAACAGTTAAAGGTTCCAAATATCTAATGATTGAGGGCGAATCAAAACCAATATAAATTCCTAAACGGCGATGAGGTCCAATTTTAGAGCGCTGAGGAGGGGGGATAGGAACATAAATAGCACAACTAAATTTACGCAAATGAGAGATGCTAGGTTGATGGCCTGTCACAAGTTGTAATGGTAAAAATTTATAATATGCAGTTGGCCTAACAATGATCAATTTAGCTGCATGTAATATGGCATGTCCCCAAACTGAAACGGATAAGTTTGATTGCATGAGTAAATGCCTTACTATGTGCTGAAAATGCTTAATCAAGGACTCTGCTAAACCATTTTGGGTATGAACATGAGGGAAAGAATGTTCAACTTATATTCCTACGGAAGCACAATAATCATCAAAAGTACGAGAAGTTAACTCAGCTGCATTATCAAGTTGAATCGTTCTAATATGTTGGTCAGGAAAATGAGTCTTAAGCTTAATCAACTAAGAAAGTAGCTTGGAGAAGGCAAAATTTATGGATGAGAGTAAGAAAATATTTGACCATCGACTAGAAGCATCTATTAGAACCATAAAATACCTAAAAGGTCCGCTAGCTGGATTAATTGGTCCGCAAATATCACCTTGTATTCTCTGAAGGAATATTGGTGATTCAGAAGCTATTTTGAGAAGTGAAGGTCTTGTAATGAGTTTACCCTGTGAACAAGCTACACACAAATGTTCAGTAGGAAAAGAAAGAATTAGGTATGATAAATTATGCCCATTGGTATTGTTGATGACCTTTCTCAACATAGTCGATCCTGGATGACTCAATCTATCATGCCAAATGATTAGATTTCTTGGATCCTTTAATCTTTTGATAGTGATGGGGTGAGATTCTACTACCTTCAGAGTAGTTTGATATAGACTCGAGGAGATTAACTTGCACTTTTCTAATATGAGCTTATTGCTTCCAACATTAGAGGTGATACAAAGATACTCTTTGCTATCACCGTTCATGGTTTCAACATAAAACCCGTTCATTCGAATATCTCTAAAGTTGAGTAGATTTCTATTAGATATACTAGAGAATAATGCATTTCGAATGACTAAGTGTGTTCCATTTGGCAACACAACATCGGCCTTACCAAAACCTTCTATAATCTGCACGGGTCCAACGATGGTGGTCACCTTGGTAGTGTTTGAGGCATATGTTGTGAAAAACTTCCTAGTTTTCAATATAGTATGAGTTGTTGCACTATCTATCAAGCATATGCCATCATCATTGTCCATACCTTTCAAAAGCAAAAATTAATAATATATTAATATGCTACTAAATGGTTAAACTTGGCATATTGTCAATTATTATAACTTGATCTAAATCTAAATGAAACTGCTTCAAAGAAAGTAAACTACCTAGACTATTGATCATATAATGACAAATTTATTCAAAGTGGAAAGTAAATAAACTTAGATAAGCATACAATAACTATTCATTGACTTCACCTATCATGGCATTGAACTGGTCTTCTGAAATTGCGTTTCCATCCTTATCTTGGAAGAAATCATTAAAATCCATGTGTGTTGTACCCTCCATGAGATTAGTCTCCACACCCTTTGAGGTTTCATACTCGTCCACTTTCTTTTGTGAGGTGCGATAGTTTCGCATCCAATGACCAGCTCTTCCACAACATTTGCAAATATCAGTTGGAGTAGCTGGATTGGTAATTTGGATATTATTTCTTCGAGCATTAAATCCCTTATTTTTGAACTGTGTATCATTTCTTGGACCCGGATAGTAGCCATTTCTTTGGCTTCCACGGCGTCCATGCCCTCTACCTCTGTGATTTTCTCGACCCCTAGTATTTGTCATATTTTTTCGAGAACTAGTCGCATTCACTTCAGCTGGAATTGGTGCAGACCCAGTTGGTCTACTAGTGTGGTTTTTGATTAATAACTCATTGTTTTTCTCGGCTATGAGTAAGACAACAATGAGTTCAGAATACTTCTTAAAATTTCTCTCCTTATACGTCTATTGTAGGGTCATGTTAGTCGCATAAAATATAGTGAATATTTTCTCTAGCATGGAATGCTCTGTCACTTCTTTACCACATAACTTCAATTGTGAAGTAATCATGAACATAGCTGAATTATAGGCTGCAACTGTCTTATATTCTTGAAAATGTAGATTGAGCCATTCATGGAGTGCACCTGGTAGTATAACCATTTTTTGTTGATCATATCTCTCAGCTAGAGAATTCCATAACACCAAGGGGTCCTTGACTGTTAAGTACTCAGCCTTGAGATCATCATGAATATGATGTCTTAGAAAAATTAAAGCCTTCATTTTATCTTGTACAGATATTGGCTTATCAGCCATAATTGTGTCACCTAAGCTTTTGGCTTGAAGGTGCAATTCAGCATTCAATCTCCAGTTGAGAAAGTTCTAGCCTTCTAAGTTTAGAGCCTTAAAATCATGCTTTGTGAGGCTCAAAATATTGCTGTATAAGATCAATAATAATAAGTTAACATAAGAACTTGGTAAATCATCAAATAATTCATGTTCATCATGTATGCTTCAAACAATGATGTTTTAGAAGTCTATTTATACCAAACAAATCTTGTTCATGGTATGCTTCGAACAATGATGTTCCAGAAGTCGTAGGTAAATACCAAACACTAGATGTTCATGGTATACTTCGAACAATGATTATGTTCAAGAAGTCTTTCACAAATACCACATAAGGTATGCTTCGAACAATGATGTTCCAGAAGTCATATATATAGACCAAATAATTCATGTTCATGGTCATCAGATCCCTGATAGTTTTGATCTGAATTTATTAACATACATAAAAAAAATAAAGAAATAAAGAATAACTCCAGAGTTCTCTCCGAGAGATTTATATGCGATTAACATCGAAGTGCTATCAGAGTTAACTAAAAGAAGTGAGATGAATGGATACAAATTATTCTTTTTGCCCTAATGGTATGCCAAGAGATGGATAAACATCAACATCAGGCTGCACCTAGGGTATGCATATGCAGAAAAAAATAAACATAAATAATTATACCTATTACCGAAGTAGCGAATTTGCAAATGGCGGCTTCATTGAGATGCTCTCACTTATTTCCTCCCGTTAGAACTTTGTGCTGATAACGTGTTTGAATAAACGTAGAAGAAGGAAGAAGAAAATATGAGAGAATGTCTCTTATTGGTGTAATCTCATAGTGGGAGGCAAATGCCTTATTTATATAACCCAATGAAGGTGTAATGCTAATCTCTAGCCAATGTGGGACTCAAAAACAAAATGAGAATCCAACCCTTTAGTAACCCACATTATAACATTAACATAATTTTAACAAAGGCACTTCCAAAATTACTCAGGGCTGTCCAATTTTTTTATTTATAAATTTATCACCCAAAAAAAATACTTGGGACTGTCCACTACATCTCTTCTCTACTCTTATAATGAGTCTTCAAAATGGCTCAAAAGTGAGCCGTCTAAGCCGTTTGTAAATACTCAACCATTTATTTAAAAAAATATTACGTAAACAATTTGTTGAAAAAAATTAATTTGTTATAAATAACGTCATGGGAAATCAAATTTGACCAATCAAGAAGAATACTTCCCACCTTAACCCCATGAACTAGAACAGGTATTTGATTATAGTTATATATTATTATGTAGTTAAACAATTAGTTAAATTTTATTTTATTTTTAATTTTTAATTATGTGAGGATATACGTACAGCTTAGACGACTAGCATTTTCAATTTTTTTATAAATAGTAGAAATATATCCATAATAAATTATAATTAAAATATATTTAAATATTTAAAGTATTTTATAATAATATTAGAAATTTTAATTTACATGCAACGCACGTTCATTTACTAGTAGTATGTAAGCCAACTTTTTTTTGTTTTATTTTTGTTTTCATATTTTTCTCCTTTCCTCTCACAAGTTTTAAATATTGTTCTCAATTCATGTTCATGCCTAAATTTCATCTTCTAGTAATTAAAATTTGATTTAGGATTAATTTTTGACAAACTTTTGAAGTTTCGAACCCATTTTAGGGTTTCAAACTTCGAAAATTCGGCCATAGTCGCATCGGGGACAATGATGGACTGTCAAATATTTGACAGTCCTGTCAGTTGGTAGGACTATCAAAATTTTTGACAGTCCTAAAAAAAATATGTTGTTCAATGAACATCATTTTTTCTTTAGGACTGTCAAAAAGTTTGACAGTCCTTCCAATTGGTAGGAATGCAAAAAAAAATTGATAGTTCTAAAGATAATATGTTGTTCATTGAACATCATGTTATCTTTAGTACTGTCAAAACTTTTAACAGTCCTGGTTATATTTAAGACTATAAAAATTTGATAATCCTAATGAAAAGTAGTTGTAATATAGGATTATCAAAATATTTGGCAGTTCTGGCTTATAGTTAGGACTGTCAAAAAATTTAACAGTTCTAAAATACAAAAAAAATGTTGCAAAACCTGGAATTGAAAATATTAAATTTCTTAGGACTATCAAAAAAATTGACAATTCTAAAGAAAAGTTGTTATAATGTAGGACTATCAAAAATGTTAACAGTCTTGGTTATTGTTAGAACTCTGTCAAAAAATTTGACTATCCTAAAATTCAACAACTTGTTATTAGGACTGTCAAAAATTTTGACAGTCCTAGGATACTCAAACATTTTTTCTACTCTAGGATACTAAAAATTTGATAGTTCTATAGTACTAAAAGTTTGCCCAAATTATTTGTCAATCGTAGGATACTCAAGATATTGCAATCTCATATATGATTGAACACTAATCTCACAACCAACAACAAATTTCAACATAGTTTCACAAAATATAGATCAAAGTTTCCACTTACCAAAGTTTCATAAAATGTAGCATCACAACCAACATCAAAATACCAAAAACCAAAGTGTTTAATTACAAAGATGTCACGCCCCAGAACCAGAATACTTGAGAGCGGGGGAGTGACTCAGCCAACCACACCTTACGGAATACCAAAGTAACCCGCAATATACTATATTTGTCTAGAGACAAGGGAGTGCATACTAGAATCAAGTCACCTAGGGTCAAGGATCTCTATGTCTCAATCATCAACCAAAAAAGGTAAGAATGAGCATGTAAGGTAAAGCAGTTAGGCATCCCTGACGTTCTATCAGAATGATCATGAAACTAGTTATATAGGATGGTAAACTAGTCAATTGCCAAGAGTACATGATTGTAAGTCAGCCGCGGTCTGAATAATATATAATCATATAGAGGAACTAATGTCTAGATAAACCGGCTAACAAGTGTCATCGGCTAAACGCTAAAAGGTTAATACAAAATGATACTCATAGTGGAGGAGAAGAAACCCACTCAAGTTCCTCGGCGGACATCCTCCTGGTGTGCACCATCGATCAGATATAGGACAGGATCCTCGGGCTCTGTTACTAAACCTAGCCAAACAAAACCAGTGGGGTCAGGCTCCGAGACCAAGTACCACAAAGGAGCAAAAGTAAAAGAACAAAAATCAATAATACATAAAATAGGAATCCTTGCCACAACTGTAAGTGTATGACCTTTCATCGGAGCAGTAGGACACCTCTACAACCAAACAAGGACAAGAGGTGTCTCACTACTCCGAGTCAGGGTACGACTCACCAATTATGAACACGATAAATATACAACACATTAATATAATCCATAATACACATGCCACAATACAAGCTAAGATATAGATATAATATGCAGCTTCGGTACATGACCAATTGTGACACATTGGCGCAACCCTACAACCAAACAAGGACAATGGTTGAACCGTCGTACCACATTAGTTTATATCCCTAGGCTACCAGTACATACTATTTTAAATTGTCCAATCAATCCTGCGACTTGTTATGTGGAGTCGGAGTTATCTCAGAATGGATGCATAAAGAAATCCTCAGATCGTGAGCTGTTTAGCAGGGTTAACCGAGCCATAGTAATCGCATAGCACATTGTATATTATGCACCGGTCCCTCGTAAGGCCACCGTGCTAGAATCACATAGAACGTATTGTACAATATAAGTATTCGGATATTGCCCACTACAAAAATATAGAGTTTTAGTGACAGAATTTTCTGTCGCTAAAATTCCTATTTTCATCGCTATTTTAATATAGTGACGGATTAGCGACGAAAATATGGCATCACTAATTAAAGTGTCGATGCCATATTTCTGTCGCTAATCCATCAATATAGCGACGGATTCGCGACGAACTTAGCAACAGAATTATAGCGACGGATTAGTGATATAATATTTACGCTGCTTTATTTGGTGATGGATTAGCGACGGATTGGCGACGAAAAGTGTGAGCCTATATTTACCAAAATTTCCAGAAGCTCAATGACAAAATTTTTGTCGCTAATCCGTCACTAAAGATGATGGACATAGCGACGGATATAACAGCTATGTCTGATCCATAATTTTTACATTTTTGGTACCAGACATATTTAGCGACGAATTTTTCGTCGCTAATCCGTCGCTAAAGCGTCGCTGATCCGTCGCTAAAGCATCGCAGATCCGTCGCTGACCTAGAATTTTCTAGTTTTCCATCGCTATTCCGTCACTAAAAATAAATATATTTTTTACATAATAGAATCACTTACTTTCTCCTCCTGTAATATTATACAAAATTAAATCACTTATACATAAATACATCCAAACACATCAAATACAATGAAACACATCAAATACAATAGAACTTAAAATATAAGTGCATAGACATAAGTTATCATACACTACCATAATCCAAACATATATAGTTATACACAAATACATCAAAAAAAACTATCTAATTATCGAGAAAACAAAAATACACATCAAGTCGACGGTGGAACAGGAGGCGGCGGTGGCTGTCGAGTAGCCGTGTACTACGCCATAACTGTAGCGATGATCTGCTGTAGATCCTCAGGAATGACAAGCGGAGCAGTAGGAGGAGCCGGATGAGCCATCGGAGGAGTTGGAGTAGTAGGAGGAGCAGGGGCTGCAGGAGGAGCAAGAGCTACAGGATCACGAGACTCTGTTAGTTGTCTAACCTGCCTCTGTACCTCTAACAGAGTCGTCATGATCTTCTCCAAACTCATAGCACTAGGAGAAACAGGCTCTGATGGAGCTGGAGGAGCCATCAGAGGAGCTCTGGAAGAACCGACGACTGTGATGCCAACGATCCAGTCCCGTATACGTTGTCGCATTTTCCTCTTCCGACAGCTTGTATCTACCAATCGTTTCTCTTAGTCGGCGTACTGCTCTCAGCCCCACCCTCCAACGTCTCATACATCTCCTATATTTATTTGTGTAAATAGATTTATATATCATAGGTTAGGATTAATCTTTTTATTGACTACAACTAAGGTTAGGTTTAGAGTTAAGTTCAGACATCGTAAGTTAGGTTTAGAGTTAAGGTTTTTGGAAATCATCGGTAACAATATTAAAGTTAAGGTCAGATTTTTTTGGTAAATAAATATAGTTAAATTATAAAAAGAATGTAATTAAATTTTGTTGACAAAACTTTATAAACACAACTTACGTATGCTTATGCTGCCCGCTCATCTACGAGCTTCCCATCCGTCTTCCTTTTGTGCGTCCGCTGGAAGATTGCGAGAAAGTTGAAGGTCTTCGGGTCTCCCCCGGTTCTTATGGCCTCATCGCATTGTAAAAATTAAGTAATTAATTAATAAGTAAAATAAGAATTATTAAAAATTGATCTAGCAAAAAATTATAATACTGACCATCCATTGAAAATGGTCGACGGTCGGAATGGATCCACCCGTGTGGAGACCACCCTTAGCACGAGATGCTCTCGCCTTCTCCCACTTGGCAATATAGGCCGGGGCCTCCATCTTCTCCTTCATCTTCTCCAAGAACTCTTCCTTGAGCCACTCCTTGCAAAGATCCTCTGAAGTGACGTTAGCACTTTCTGATCATTAATCATATCCCTGAACCTTTTGCTGGCGACGGTCTTATAGCACTTTCGGATCGTAGACTCTCTATGATCCGGCCACCAGTATCTTCTGCAAATTCAGAAAATATTTTTTAGCATTTTAATCATAAAATTATATATTATTCTAAATAAAAATCTTATACATACTCGCAGCATATCCAGCCAAATGAAGCGTCGATCCAACGGGACGTCACTGAAGTTGATATAAGGGCCATGAAAGTTCTTCCGCATGACGTCCCCCAAATCATTGCCAGCCTTGGTCGGGAAGAACCTAAAATAAGTAAACAATATACAATTAGAATAAAAATAAATAAATAAATATGTGAATTAACAAAAAGTACTACGTTGCTCCATCGGCCCACAGCTCAGGACGATCGATATTGTCTTGCCGCTCTGGTAGAGTAGGAGGATCTGCAAATCCTGGATGATGGACATATACTACGTGCTCCACCAGGAGGCCTGGATATGGATTTGCTCTGGTAGGAGCAAATAGTAGAGTAGCCGGTGTACTAGTAGTCACAGTAGTCGCATGAGTAGTGGCAGGGGTAGAATATGAGGGAAGCCTGGGAGATGGAGTAGCTCCCCCTACCGATGAACGAGTACATGGCGGGGATAAACCATTCTCGGCATCTATGAACTCGTCCTCTAATGGTTGTGTGCGACCTGCATCTGAAGTAGCTTGAGGATGCTGGAAAGACGATCCTCTATGAACCTGTCATCGTGATCATCCTCATCCTCGTTCCTCCATAGGTAAATCTTGTTAACACAAAGTGGTCACTGTCAACCTGATTCTGATAATCGTCAAACATCGGATGAACCAAATCTAGAACACAGATGAAGCAGATAATGGATGCAAAGCATATCAACTCCGTCAGTACCAAAGTTAGACTCTACAACAGCTATCGGTTTCATATTTAAATATAATCTTTCATTTATTTGAGTCTAGGACTGATGTACGCTGAGTCGCACTGACAAATCCTAAGTACCTATACCCTGATACCTAGTCTACTCAAATAAACCAAAGAACCTATCCACCAAATCAAGCCACATTCATTTACAAAGTCTACCATACTAAGAGACCGAACTCGGGCTGAACTCGTGCCGAACTCGGACCAAACTCGGTTACCCTTTTGGTATGAAATCAACCAGTTCAAATAGCCCCTGATTTCTTGGCCCAACGGTTGAAAATTTGTATTAAACCCTGATCGAATTATGGCCGAATTCTGTTTGCCTATACCCTATAAATAGGATTGGAATTCTTCATTCTTAGAACACCATAACAAATAAACTATTCTTAAGTCTTCTATCCTATTGTGAGAAAACTTCCAAGCCTTAGCTTTTCCATCTGAAAGAGCAACTCCTTAGCCTTCCTAGTGCCAAGTGTAATCTCGGTGTAGAAGTCTTCTGAGTTATAAAAAGCTTTGTTACAATAGTTACTCTCTCTATCAAGCTATAAAGTTGCGAGACTTCGGATCAAAACTCGTGGTGTAAAGAAGTGGCAAGCCTTCGGATCAAAGCTTATGATTCATTATTGGTGATTATAGTGGAGAAACTCCGAGCTTGAGTTATCGGGACTGGACTAGTCCTCTCAGAGAGAAACCAGTATACATCTTGGTGTTTGCGTTTGCTTTCTCTCTAACTCTATTGCATATATTCATAATACTACTAGTAGTATTCTTACACATGAGATATATTCTATCTGCTAGTAGTTGATCACCATTGCATGCCATATAAATATATTTTAATATGTGATTTTATTCTGCTGCATACATAAACTCTATTCATCCCACTCTAGAGTTACCATACATGGTCCTATAATTGGTATCAGAGCAGGTTGTCTCTTATTTAGTTTCTGATCCCAATTTCTCCTACAATTGGTATCAAAGCAGGTTGTCTCTTATTTAGTTTTTGATCCCAATTTCTTCTACAATTGGTATCAGAGTAGGTACTCTTACGTTGGAACTATTACTGATATCAATTGCTCCATAATTGGTATCATAGCAGATAGTCTCTTAATTAGTTTCTGATCCCAACTACTCTTCCAATTGGTATCAGAACAAGTGCTCTCTTTATATAGATATTACTGATATCATTTGTTCCTCAATTGGTATCAAAACTGGTACTCTTTATATAAGAACCACTACAAGTTCTCTTGATTATAGGATTAACATCCAAAGAGTATAAAATATGACAACAACAAGATCACTATTTCTCATCAATGGTGAAAGCCAACTTCTTGATAAGCTACCTATTTTTAACAACACTAACTATTTATTTTAGAAAATACATATAAGTGCTTTTCTAAAATCTCTTGGCTTTAACTTATGGACTTACGTTACTAATGGTTATAAAAGAGTTGACAAAGCAGATAATGAATATACCGAAGATGAAAAGAAAGCAGCAAGCGATGATGCAAAAACAATGTACATGCTCTACTGTACTCTAGGAGAAGACGAATTCAAACTTATCTCCAAGTGCAAAACATCATATGAGATATGGAGAATGATGGAAGCAACTTATGGAGACAAAGAAGAAATTGAAGAAGAACCTCATAATGTTGCAAGCTTATACCAAAATGAAGAAGCTGCAAGTACAAAGAAAGATGCAGACATTCAATGCAACAATGATGACAGCAAGAAAAAAGATGTTACAAACTTATGCCCAAGTGAAAGTCTAGCAATCAATGCAAGCATCCAGTACGAGAATGAAAAAAACCTTCAACATACAACAGACTTGTGCTTAATGGTAAGCGAGATAAAAGATGACTCACTAACAAAAGATATTTCGTATGACGAATTATCTGATTCTTTTAATGATTTGTTTGAAGACTATAATAAGCTTAGAAATAACTATAAGCAATCTCGAAAAGATATCAAATCTTATCAGCTTAAGAATGATCAGCTTATTTGCTTAGTTCAGGAAGCTGGAGAAAACTCCTCTTCTGATGAATCTATTAAAATCTCCAAACTTAAGCTTAGCCTATAAGAAGCTCTTAACTGCTATGATAAAAGCAATCAAGAAAATGCAAAACTTAAGGAGGACTTAAAACAGAAAAAGAAAAAGTACTCTAATGTCTCACTTAAGATAAATGATCTTACTGCCAAATATGATGATTTATATTCCACCTCTAAAAAGTTAGAGATTAGATTGGAAAAGCAGGTCGTATAACCTACTACTCAGTCTAACATGAGACACATGGCTAAACAAAAGAGAACTCACAACAAGACACCAGCAAGCAAACCAAATGCACTATCATGCATGTAGAACACAACATACTTCACATAATCATGCATTCTGTTACAAATGTCCACGCAAGACACGTCATACCACTTCACATACTCATCCTTCTATGCCCAACACAAATGCCTATGCTATATGTCATTATTGTGGTTTAAAAGGACACATTACACATCAGTGTAAGGCTAAAAAATTGGTTGATATGAATATGTATAAGTAGATTCCTAAAGCTAACAAATACGGATCTAAATTATGGATACCAAAGTCGTGTTCTAATCATATAGGTGGAACGATTTGCGGTAAGACGTAATGGTAAAGGAGAAAGTTGGTGATTGCAAAAAGCCAAATGGATATTCTTATGGCAATTGTACCAACAACAAAAATATGACTATTAAGTCATTATGGTAACATAATTTTCATATTTATAGTAGTATACTATACTCATTAAATATGGTAGTTTAATTATTCTTAAATGTGTATGAAGAAAACTTTTGCTAAATAATTCTTCAATATTATGCTCTAAAGGTATATAAAGTATTGTTAAATAGCCTAAAGGGTGCTTCTGTCAATAAGGTGTAAACAACCTTAAGCGACACGGTACTTAAGTGTCTTCAGACCACCGCTAACTGGGAATCGGCCCCTACAGCTAATTAATAATAAACAAAAATACCTCACTGAGTAATAATATACAAAGAGCTATTTACAAAATGTTTCCTAAATATAATTATTCATTCATTCAGTAATTGACTGCTGTAAATTATGTTAAATGACTTGTCTAAATAGCAATGACTGATAGATAGCCTGTCATATTTATAGACCTGTTTTATACTTGTCACTTATATATTTTTATAGCTTTTATAAGCATACTACAAATCCTGAAGCTATCAGAACTCGGACAGAGTTCGGTTCGAACTCTGTCCGAATTCGGTTCAAGTATTTTTATATAACATCAACAACCACGAATTTGATCTCATTACTTCATCCTCTCAAAATCCTTCTTCTCAAAACCGAGAATCAAACCTTTCCCCCAAAACCCTAGTTTTGTAATCCCCTTCCTCAAGGCTTATTCTCTCTCAACTTGAGATCTAAGGCTCTTGGTGAGATTCTCCTTCATCCCCTTCAAACTTTTCAAGGTACAATCTTCATATTCTCAAAACCCTTATTCATGGCTCCTAAATTTAGAAAAAAGAAGAGAAAATCAAATGAAGCTTCCTCTTCTCAATCCTCTAGTGATGATGCTATCTATTCCTTATTTTCTCCAAATATTCCAAGCCCAGGAGAATATGATAACTTCATTTTTTACTTATATTGATGCCTCTAATCTATGGTTCAATAATTTTGTGCAAAGAAATATTTGTAAGGGCAATCCTATTAACTTTACTACTTTTCATGCCCAAAAACCTAAGCTTATAGAATTCCATCTTCATCGTCTAGTCAAAACTAGAAAACCAATATATTTGAATGCCATTCGCATGTTTTACTGTAATATATCACATGATCAATAATCTATCTCTTCGAGAGTGGGTGGAATCAATATTGAATTTGACGATACAACTTTGGGTGAAATTCTTAAAATTCCTAATAAAGGAGATGCCCTAGTTGAGATCGACAAACTCAATCTCAGAGACGATATCACTTTTGACTCTTTCAGGGACATACTTTGCTCCCCACATCCTTGTCCTGACGGAAAGTTTCATGCTCGTTATTTTTACCAATAATTTTACGAACTTCACCGTATCATATACTCTGCTATCATTCCCAAGCAAACCTCCAAAGATGATGTGACCTATAGGAAGATGTCTGCTTTGTATCACTTTTACACATCCACTCCCTTTAGCCTTCCTAAAAATATGATTCGACAGATGATTGACTGTTGTAAACACAAACGTCAACTTTCTTATGCCATGTATCTATCACTCACCTTTGAGCACTTCCATATTCCTATGGAAGAACCCACTTATCTATCTGAGCCAGCCTACCTGACCAAAGCCCACAGGATTCAGCCTATTTCTCTCATTCCTAATGAAGATGACTCATGATTTGGTTTTGATGCACTAGCTGATCCAGACCTAGCTCCTCCTGCTCCTACTTCTACTCCATCATCCTCTACACAGCCTGCTACCTTGGACTCTATCCAAGAGATGTTCTGCGAGCAATTCAGATTGCAAAACGAGATGATAGCTGCTCAACACCAAGAGCAGAATACTATGATTATCACTCGGTTTCGCGACCAGTCTTATCGCACCACTCTTCAGGCTCACACATTAGACAACTCCCTAGCAGATCTTCAGTATCACCTAGCCCATCATCATACTGCACCTCATCCAGTGGCTTGTGATTCTTTTCGCCCAGGCTACAGGATCGATGATCCATTTGTTCAGCAGTACTTTAACCCTACCGAAGCATACTTTGACGATCACCCGCCTGCTGATGCTGTTGCTGATGATTTATGATGATATTTTATATTTCTCATGGCTATATGGATGTATTAGTTTTTTTTTCTATTTTTACTGTACTAGAAACATTTGCTTAAAATGTTCAAATGCTATTTTCCTAGTGCCAGTCTTGTTATTTATTCTGATTAAAATAATGTATGTTATTATTTTTGGTTAATTTATTAAACAAATGCATACTACTTTTATCTGGTTATTATGTCTATTTCTTCAATTTGTCATAATCCTTCATTACGGGGGAGTTTTTATTTTCCACTATGATATTTTGACAAAGGGGGGAGAAATGACAAAATATGTAACGATTTATAGTTGATGATGTATAGTTGATGACATATAAATGTGATATATTTTATATCTATTTTGTTGACATATCTGCACCTAATTTTGCTATAAAGAAATGTCAAGTTACAGGTCTTTTAAATACTCCCGTTCAAAGGAAAGATCTACTTACGGGGGAGCTTTTTCTAAAAAGCTAGTTTTTTAAGAAAAGATCTACGTTCAAAGAAACTTCGTCTACGTTTCAACTATTTGCATCAAAGGCTACATCAGACGCATTAATATGTGTATTTTGGCATAGTTTATCAATCATAATGGGGAAGATTATTGACACAAAGTGGTCACAGTCAACCTGATTCGGATAATCATCAAACATAAGATGAATCATATCCTGAACACAGATAAAGCAGATACTCGATGCAAAGCATATCAACTCCGTCAGTACCAAAGTCAGACTTTACAACAACTATTGGTTTCATATTCAAATATAATCTTTTATTTATTTGAGTCTAGGACTGATGTACGCTGAGTCGCACTGGCAAATCTCAAGTACCTATACCAGATATCTAGTCCACTCAAATAAATCAAAGAACCTATCCACCAAATCAGGCCACATTCATTTACAAAGTCTACCATACTAAGAGACCGAACTCGTGCCGAACTCGGACCAAACTCGGTTACTCTTTTGGTATGAAATCAACCAGTTCAAATAGCTCCTGATTTCTTGGCCCAACGGTTGGAAATTTCTATTAAACCCTGACCGAATTCTGGCTGAATTCTGTTTGCCTACATCCAATAAATAGGATTGGAATTCTTTATTCTTAGAACACCATAACAATTAAACTATTCTTAAGTCTTCTATCCTATTATGAGCATACCTCCAAGACTTAACTTTCTCATCTCAAAGAGCAACTCCTTAGCCTTCCCAGTGTCAAGTGTAATCTTGGTCTTAGAAGACTTCTGAGTTGTAAAGAGCTTTGTTCCAACGATTACTCTCTCTATCAAGCTGTGAAGTTGCGAGACTTCGAATCAAAACTCGTGGTGTAAATAAGTGGCAAGCCTTCGGATCAAAGCTTGTGATTCACTATTGGAGATTATAGTGGAGAAACTCCGAGCTTGAGTTCTCGGGACTGGACTAGTCCTCTCAGAGGAAAACCAGTATACATCTTGGTGTTTGCATTTGTTTTCTCTCTTACTCTATTGCATATATTCATAACACTGCTAGTAGTATTCTTACACATGAGATATATTCTAACTGCTAGTAGTTGATCACCATTAAATGCCATAGAATTATATTTTAACAGGTGATTTTATTTTGCTATACACATAAACTCTATTCACCACCCATCTAGAGTTGCCATACACGGTCCTACAAATCTGACAGTAAATAATAGATGGTGTTATGAAACAAATAAAAATAGTGACATCAAGACATCATAAAAAGTAATGGATGGTGTGGTAAAACAAATAAATACTAGTGTGATGATGAAATACATAATAACCGTATCATTAAATAAATAAATAATCTAAGCTAATGCATATGTGTGTACATACTAATCTTTTTCATCTTCCGAATAGTCTTCCGAATCATCTTTATCTTCTTCATTTATATTTTTACTTTCACTATCACCTTCATCTTTCAATTCTTGTTCCTCGTTTAATACCTCCATATCAGAGTCCTCCTCTATATGAGGTAAATCTTCTATGTCAATCTCTTCATTAACTTTATCATCCTCTACGGTAACATCAACCTCCATACCATCAACACAGGCCAAACTTATATATGTAGGTTGAGGCATGACCACCTCATTCTCCTGGTATGCTAGATCCCCAACATTATATGTATTTCTAGCTTTAGTTTTGCATACAGCCCACCAATCCTTATTATTGCGTCATCGACTAGGATTGCTCGTATAATACACTTGAATCGTTTGACTAGCCAACACAAATGGTTCAAAATCTACATATCTTTTTCCATAATTTATATCAATAAACCTAAACTGGTTATCAATTTTTATCCTTGCTTGGGTGTTATATCGAACCAATCATATTTAAATAACATAATTTTTATCTCATAAGAGTATTTCAGCTCCACGACATCTCTTAGTACACCATAATAGTCGAATTCTGGATCCTCATCGTAGACTGAAGCCCTCACATATACTCTAGAATTCTTTGTATAATTAGCCTCTTCATCAAAAAATGATTGATTAATAGGCTATCAGTGGTTCTAAATTTGAAGCCATTTATGGTGTATCCATCCCAACACTTTGTCCTTTTGCTTGGTCTGATAGCTAATGCTCGAAGTCGTTCGTTCTGTAACTCTATACCAGGACAAAAAACCTGAAATATCACGTATCATATAGACATTAGACAAAGATTGGTCGGAATGCTAAATCTAGAATGCTTAATATTTAGGATCCGTACATAATTATGGAATACGATGGAAATTTTGTATCAATCTCTCTTGAAAGGTCATCATTATTAATAGTAGGTCTCTCTATTTTTACCTCAGCTCTAAAAGTACTATGATAGTAAGGAGAATAGTTAGAGCACTTGTTTTCCAAGCATATACATAATTGAAATATGTAGCAAAGATATGTCACTTACTTCTCAATATCTAGCATCTCCTCAAGACCACTATTTAATAATATATACCGATGAGCGGCTTCAAACTTATCGTCTTTCTACTACCGTACTTTAGTAGCACTTGTAAGCTTGCCTTCCACATTGAAGATTGTACGGATTATACTATTCGGTTCATCAACCCCACAGTCATCATTCCTTGGGGCTCTATTATGATTTGTTCTGACATGAGTATCAAAGTAGATAGAGAAGAAGTTTGAAACCTCCTCAATGATATATGCTTCACATATCGAAGCTTCTACATGAGCCTTATTATCCACTTTCTTTTTTAGGTGATGTAGATACCTATAGATAATATATTGAATATTAGAATTATTTGGATAAAAAAATTAATAGTACAAACTAATCAATTTATACCTCTCAAATGGATACATCCATCGATAATGGACGGAAGCACGGACACGTGCTTCGTATACAAGATGAATCAACAAATGCTCCATACTATCAAAAAATTCGAGGAGTAGCAACATTTCTAACTTGCACAATGTCAATATAATATTATCATTAAGTTCTATTAAATGTTGCAACATCAACTTGCTTGAACACAAATCTCTAAAAAATATAGATAATTCGGCCAACGGAGTCCATACTTGATGAGGCAAAATCTCTCTCAGAGCAATATGTAGTAACCTCTCCATAAACATATGACAATCATGATTCTTCATCCCTGTCAGCTTGCTTTTGTTGAGATCGACACATCTTACCAGATTTAACACGTAGCCGTCAGAAAATCTTAACTTTGAAATTCAGTTGCATATTATCAATTTTTCTTCCTACTCAATGTAAATGCCGCTGGAGGCTTGACCCAATTACCGTTTGTACTTCATTTTAGGTGCAAATTTGAACGACTGCAAATAATTTCCAAGTCATTTCTTGCTTTAAAATTGTCTTTCATTTTTTTTTGATATCCATCACCGTATTGAAGATGTTGTCGAATATATTTTTTTCGATATGCATAACATCAAGATTGTGTCTTATGAGATTGTCCTTCCAATAAGGTAAGTCCAAAAAGATACTCCGCTTTGTCTAATTATGTCTATATTCGAACCCTTCAAAGTGAAGGACCAATATTTGATCTTCCATCATAGTCGGCAATCCATCTACCTCTTTCTAAACTTGGTCTCCTATCAGTCTCAACGGGGACGAAGATAGTTCATGTTTACCTGCTCTAAAGCTATCTTTATTCCTTTTCCACGAATGCGACGCAGGAAGGAACTGACAGTGACAATAAAAAAATTATCCTTTCTTACCATTCTGGAGATAAAATGCCTTACTCTTTCCCATACATATCGGACAAGACAAAGTACCATGAGTACTCTACCCCGATAATATCCCATATGTTGGAAAATCATTGATGGTCCACATGAGTGACGCTCTCATCTGAAAGTTCTACTCCTTCGATATATTATATGTCTGAATGCTGAACTGCCATAATAGTTTTAACTCATCCACCAACGGTTACAAGTAGATATCGATGTTATTATTTGGATTTTTTGGACCGGGTATGATAAGGGTCAAAAATATGTAAGGAGTCTTCATGCACATCCACGGTGGTAGATTGTAAGGAGTCAAAATCATCGGCCAACAAGAGTACTGAGATCCTAACTGTCCAAAAGGAGTGAATCTATCAGAACATAAATCCAACTGGACATTCCTGGGCTCTGCAGAAAATTCAGGATAACACCGATCAAAATGCTTCTATGCCTCTCCATTGGAAGGATGAGATAATTCTCCATCATCCATCTTTCTTTCCTTGCTATGCCATATCATGTGTTCTGTTGTATTTACGGACATATACATCCTCTGTAGCCTCTTTGTAATCGACAAAACTATATGTACTTGTAGGAACGCAACCTTGCTTGGACAATTGACTTTTCTTAGTCCCGAATTGGCTTTTATCGGACCGCGTGACAGAAAATGCATCTATCTTTATCATTGTTCTTCTTGTAGTACAATATGCAACCATTTCGATAATAATCTATCTTTTCGTATCCTAATTCGAGTTTCTGTATCATCAGCTTTGACTTGTAGAAGTTTTCTGGCAACTCCTTTGATCCTTTTGGCAACAACTCTCTAACAAATTGAATTATCCGGTCATAGCATTCCTACGGTAAGTTAAATTCAGATTTGAGGTTCAACATCCGTATCACCACCGACAGAACAGAATGAGAATCACAACCCGGGTATAACAGAGTATTAACATTCTTGAACATATCATAGAATTTCTTTGCATCAGGATTCGGATCCTCCGGATCAAAACTTGGATTCACCGTATCAAATACCAACTCACGTGCCAGGTTTTGCGGTCGATATTCAAAGTTATCTCCGAGAGTGGACTATTCTACCTCTGTATTGAAGGAGGAATGATATTGAGGAGTCAAAGGTTCTCCTTGAGCCGTTCACTCCTTGTAGTTCGATATGAAACACTTCTTGTAGAGATGCCCCCTCACGAGATACACCTCTTTGAATGGTATATTATGACATTTGACACAAGGGCACTTGATGAGACTCTCATCCATGAAATAAGGTTGAATACTGGCGTATTTGAGAAATTCCTTAACACCCGCCCTGAAATCATCTGTTAAACCAATACTACTCTCATGTCGCCGATTGTACATCCACGATCGATCAACTAAGTATCGACTCATTGCTTTCTTATAGACTTGAATGATTATGTATGTACATGTCAAAAGAAAAAATATAAAAAACTATGAGTACCTAGTTAGGATACTTGCTAAAAGAAATGCAAGAGAAAAACTTATCTATCGCATATAATAGTTTTTTGTTTCCGATACCAAAAAATCCGATATTCCAGTCCGGTACCGCCGATATTACCGATATCTCCGATCCCGATACTCATAGTAATGGTCTGATACAAAAAAAACTAAGAAACACACTAGAAATACTTAAAATATGCATAAAGTATAAAAAAATATATATTCTAAAATATTAATAATTTACTAATAGTTATTTGTTTTTGATACAAACAAATCTGATACTCCAGTCCAATACCGCCGATATTACCGATATCGTCGATCCCGATACTCATAGTAATGGTCCGATACCGATACATGTTCATGTATGTTCAACATAACTCCTAACAAATCGAAAGTTGAAACTTTCTATTTTTATTTTGTCGTATTTTTTTCCTTCCCGAATACAAAGCATGTAGACAAATATTGCTTGGCCCCGGCAAACCACTCGAAGCAATCTATTGTTGGCTTATTTATTGGTTGAGATATAGGACTAGATGCAATTTTATTACTTGAAATTTGTGTTAATTTCTGAATAAACTTCTCTTCTACCTATTTGCAAATCCTACATTTTAAATATTTTTAATTTTAATATTCTTTTCAAAAAAAACCCGTAACTAGTATCCATATAACAAATTAGTAGCTTTCCAACACGATCCAAAGCAAATATTTGTTTATATACCTAATGTTTATATGTGTCTTCTAGTGTATTCGGTCATGTGTCTTCTCACAAAATTCAAATATATTCGACAATGTGTATAGTCTTTCCCCAAATAGATATGTGGAGGGTTAGGGTTTACCTTCGGAAGGGAGGAGGGGATTTGACAGAGCACGAAGGCGGACGCCTAAGGCCGATGGTGGGCCTGGGTCAGATTCCTGAGATCGGAGGAGAGGCTCAGGGGTGTAAACACCCTAATTTTTCAGAATATTTTAATTATTAATTTTGCCAATTATTCGGTATTTTCTGGAATTTGAGACTAAGGAATTTGTGATTAAGTGATTTATAATGGATGATAAGTAAAATTAAAATATTATGGAAATCTTATTTATGGTGTAAAATGGAAAATCGGACATAGGGTAATTTTTTGCGAATTTAGTGGACTCCAGAATTATTTTTAAAGCCCTAGAAACTATTAAAGAATTAAACCGAATTAAACTCGTGCCAAACGTCCAACATCACCAGGAGAGCCGAAGCCCAAGCCCAAGGAGCATTGACTCAGCCCAAATCCTAGGTTAAACCCCAGTCCAAATCCTAGACGTATAAATATACAATTATATTTCTTTTTCCTTTTTCTAGGTTAAACCAAAAGTCCCAAAGCAAAACCTAGATTTTATTCCAGCGACTGTGCGGCTCCGGCTGTGCACCGCCTCCCCCGCTCCAACTCCGTTCCACCCCCGTCCGGCGGCTGACCTCGCTCCGGCTGGCCAGCACCCCACCGACCCGCTATGCGGTTCACTCCGGTCCTGACCCCGCGGTTCACTCCGGTCCCGACAGAACAGTTTCCCCTGACCCACAGCGGTCCGCCTGCACCCGACTCTCGTGCGGCCTCCCTCATCCGGCCATCTCCACCGGCCACTGGCGAGCCGACCGACTTCACCCCCGCAGCAGCCCGTCGACCTCCCCGTCCAGAATTCCCCTTCGACGACTCCGGCCTGAACCCCTCCGACCAGCAGCAGCGGCACAACCGACCTCGCCGCTGCCACCCATCTCCGTCGCTGCCGCCCGCGAGCGCCGCCCCGCTCGCCTCATCAGCCGTCCGCTGCCCTAACACAGACACGGCCGTTCTCGGATACGAACAGACACGGGAATCCTCGACCAGGACACAAAATTGGACTCTCGGACACGTGGAATTCAGCGTTCACGGAGCCCTGTTCAGGTATCGTTTTCTCTCACCTCGCAATTCGATTTAGTTTTCGTCAGTTGTTACGCGTAGACTATATAACCCTCTCGGTGCCCGTGCAACTCGCTCGGTGCATCGAATCCTGTGGTGATCGCACACCGCGATCCAAAAACAGGAAAAACAACGCCCTATTTTACCCCGAAACTGAGTGCGCCCCGCCAAACGGGATGACTTGGTCGTACGCGGTCTTTACCAAAACGTGTGCGACGTTGATACGGTCGTGTGGGATTTCGCAGAAGTCGATTCGGATGTGCGTGCACACCAGAATCAACGCGTATCCGCCGACAACTTTCCGTATCCGTCCATTCTGGAACACGCTGTAACTTCGTGTACACCCGTCGGATCGAGACAAAACTAGCGCCATTGGACTCGTAGCAATACGCTGGTCCTGTGATCCAAGTTTGGTTCGATTCTGAGAACGTTGACAAAATCGCGTATCGTGGGCCCCATAGGCTCCACTTGATGGGCGATTTTGTGATCGGCTCATCGGAATTCAATTCTGGAAGTTCCGTTGGATTCGTATCATCGTTCCTGACTTGTAGACACTGAGTTTGAGGAATTTGGAAATCTTTGACCTTGACCCGCTTTTCGGTGCAAAGTGGCCCACTTATGGACCCCGCTTTGGCCCAGAAATGACCTTTTTGCTCTTGTGTCCAAATTGGATGTAAGGACGGGCATTTCTAGCTATTTGACATATTCTGAGACGGTTGGTGATGTTTATTACAGCTTTTGGAGGAGTACCCACAGGATCCACTGATACCGGGACGATTGTGGATATTCAAACATCAGGCAAGTGTACCTTGCCAAACTCTGCAGTATTGTTATATATTTTCCTTGCTTAATTATATTGCTGTGCATGCTTAACCTAGGACCGTGTGACGTACTTAGCGTCCGATTATTAGTCGGGTGCCAATACTGTACGCGGTGTTGGGTACGGTCATCTAAAGATGGACATTCGTGACACTATATATTCTCGTACTTGTCTTACCAAGTACACTATGACCCAGGACACTTGACACTATTCATGAGATAGGATTTTCCCGAGATATTCGTGGTGATTCTGTATAGGATACAGGACATGGACATTATATTCTTAGATATAGTATGACTGGCTGCATTAGCTATGATACCGCTTGACATGGACATGAGACGTTATGGTCATGATATGCGTGGTTACATTGGGTGGGGAGAGACACACAGGCTACAGACTGTTCCATATATATATATACATCCACTATTATTGAGAGGTCGTAGACTCTCGGAGCAGAGCTAGACCCACTACCGGTTATTACCACTACCGGCTCCCCGACACAGAGCTTGTAGTGGCTCAGCCTGAGTACTCGTGTTGCTCTCATCTTGCATTTACACATAGATGGTTACATACTTACCCCATTTATATTATTTACTATTATACTGCATTTTGGCATGTCGATTTCTGTACCTTGTTATGTCCCCTGAGGACCTGGATACCGGATTATGTCCCCAGGATTTGAGGACGAGATCTATCCCGAGATATACGGGACCGAAGCAGGAGTTGATCCAGGAGCTGTACCGCCATCCGGGGACGAGGTGTTAGCCGAAGACTTTTCCTAAGCATCCCTGTTTCATGCTCAGTATTTATTATTTATTTCAGTCATTTACATTCTGGTCTGTTGAACCATTGTATTAGATATTATCGGGTTGTTCCCCGAAGCACTTTGTTGAGACTGGCTGATGATTTACATTCCTTATTTATTCTGTGGATCATATTTTATATCTTGTGTGGATGAGATTAGTTGTGCCATATTGTCGTAGACTTGTTTTACAGCTTAAGTATGCCCTGATGGATCCATTAAATTGGGTTTGTCCATCGGTGTGTACTGCTGGCCATTATCACGCGTCCGGTCCCACGGTATTTTGGGACTGGGGCGTGACATGGTTTTTGTGGTGGCCCATGCAGGTCTACGACTAAATTGTTCGGTTTCAACTTAGGGACCGAGCAAGCCTGCAAATAGGAATGGAGTATAGGATCTCATCCACAACTGACTATGGCTTCTCCTCCTCCTCCTTCCAATCTATTCCGTTGAAAAATTGCATCCTGCTTGATTCATGTGCTTTCTCATTAGTTCCTTGAGTGTAGCTTTCTTCTATAATATAGAAGTCCCTGTTGATAGAATGATAGGTAGGGTAACCTTCCTACTAAAAGTACAGCTAGGATATTGACACACCCCTAAGTAGAACGCTTAATCAACCCTAGCGTCTCTCACCTATAGAATAATTTACCATTATTTCTTGTTATAGTCATGAATGACCTAAGAAGTAGTATAGGCACTGCTAAGAGCTAGTTAGAGATTGGACCCTAATGTTGACCCCGGTCTTGAGGAACCAATAGAAATCCGAGATCGAATGTTAGGACTGAACCTAATGTGCATAGTGAGATAGTGTTAGGATATAGGTTCGTGTCGTGATATTAGCAGACAGTACCTTAGAAAGCCAAGAGCAATGTATAGAATATTTTCCTAATCATACCTCAAACCTAGCAACTAGCATACCACTTTCCCTTAGAAAATCATGATGCTATCTAGAGCCCCTATTCAAATTTTATATATTGCTCCTCTGCGACCATAGCGCTCGTTAGAGTGCGATGACTGATTATATTTCTTCTCTTTATCTTTCAACTCGTGCCAACTAACCCTTCTGATTATAGACCAAGTGATTTTATTCTATGCTAGGATATATATATAGCTTGTTAGGATTAAAGCTGTAGTCTTGAATTTGAATATTTTGTACTTGGTAGTTAGAGTTCGATAAGTTTGAGTTAATCTTGTAGATTGTGACCCGATGATTACCCCTTAGTGTTAAATCACGTAAATTGTACCCCCACCTCGATACAAGTTATATTCCCTTTCCCTTGAGACTAATAACCTTTCCATTCTCGCTATTGACACATGTTCTATGAGCACTATGATTAAGACTTAAGGTGACCCTTACCTATATAATGCAATAGGAGACCCTAATAAGTACCAAGATCTTTCCTCATATACCCTAATAAGAGTTTCTATTCTATTTTACATGTGCAAGGTTATTTGTAGGATCCTCTTAAGACTGTCACAGTAGTAGTTTAATTCTTATAAGTTGGGTAGTATGCCTCACAACCTAGTACCACATAGTCCACTTGACCCATCGATGCGGTGTAACTGAATGGCAAAAAAAAAATTGTATGCTAGCATAAGACTACAATGGTTATTCAGATAATAGAATCTAGAGGTCCTTGCCCCTATGTAGCCGACTAGCGACTTAGACAAGGAGGTTGTATGATAACTGTAGAGATTGTAGTCCTTCATTAATGTTGCTTATTTTGTTTTATTTTGTGAACTGGAATAATTTGTACCTCCTTTCATCATCATCTAGTGTACTTATATTTCATATACTACCTCGACTTATGCTGTTGTTACAGCCTAGTTTTGCAAGCTCATCCTTTTATCAAGCTTGTTCATGACATATGTATTAGTGGACGCGTACACTAATACGTTTCAGAATCAGTGTATTACGGTCTGATCAACCATAGTGAGCTTGATTCGCCCTCGCAATAATACCTTATGTGGATTGAGATATGTAGTGATTAGTAGGCGAATATACTTGCCCTAGACATGTCTGACATATCGTATCGGTTACATAATTGTACTAATACGAGCAGACGAACAAAGGATTACCAAAATAGGATTTTAATCCACAACAGCTTTGACAATTCCCATTTGAATTCTTTAAACGCCCTGATCCCGATACTTCTATTCTATTACACTGCCCTTGAACTCTTTATTATTGGTCTCCGTCTTCCCTTATTTCGGAAAGACGAAACCTCGTGCTTGGTATAAATTGATACACAGAATACTAGATATACCCCATAGGCCGATCACATACTTGAGGATCATTCTTCGTAATTAAGGACATATCATATATGATATGGTCAGCATTGAAGTTCGAGGATTGAATGACATGAGTAAACATATTAAGGAATATTCTCTTAAGGTATATAGCCTTATGTGATAGATGGGTAAATTCTAAGTTGGGTAGCAGTGCATTGTCAACTCGAGAGGAATTTCTTTTAGCTTGTGATCGAGCAAGATTAGATTGGGAGAGGTTCAAGCCATTGTAATTTTGAGAAATTTAGAAGAATAACTAAGATGATGAGGATTAATAAATTGATATTGAGGACCCAATATTTATACCTTAAGATCATGATTTAATTATTTTAACAATGAAAGGTAGAATCATCAATTTGAATTTGGAGGATAAATATAGAATTTTAGACTTGACCATGGGTGGACTGCATTTAAATTATTTTTCAATTTGATGATTGGAATTAAGGATTAAAATTTGATGGTTGGACTACCTATTTGAAATATTGAGGATGTGAAATGAATTTAAAAGTGAAGCAAAAAAATAAAAAATAAATTTAAGTGAAAATGGGAATAATATTAGACTCGGATTACTTCTAGAGGAAATTATGATAGTTGGAGATCGTGAGGAAAATTTAATTGCGTATATAAATCTTGAAGATGTTAAATGAATTTAATTTAAATTTGGATAATTTGAAAAAAAAAAACGAGAAGAGATAGCCATAGGATGAATTTTGATTGGAACAATGATCATCTTAACCTTGAAGTGATTGCAATGGATATGATTAGAATTTTAATTATCGCAAGGAGATTGTGATTGACTTGCCTTATGTACATGAAGGATTAACAGATTATGCCATATTTTAATTTTGAGGACGACATTGTCTTAAGTTGGCTGGATTGTGAAACCCCCTCACATAAGAATTAGACCTACTCTGCTTAGATAGTGAGACTAAGGCTAGATCGAATCCACCTAGAAATAGAACACGGTATTCTAATTATTTTTACAACATGATATCCCTTAGCGCACCTTACCATTGCTTCAATAATTGGAGTACTTCACTAATCACTGCCTTCCTACAAATTCCACACCCTTGTCCTAGACATGCCATCTTCCATTTCCATCTTTGTGCAATTTTCCATATTGTTGGGCGCTTTTATGAAAAAGAACATTTAGATGTCCACACTATTGGACAAGACACCGGAAGAAACCGATTTTCGCTCATATGGACTTTTCCCATGATTTTCGGAATATGTAACGCGCATCATCGCCCACACCGTTAAACCTAGCCTTGCATCTTAACCAATGCAAATCTTATACCATCCTTGACTTCTACTATGGCTTAATTTTAATTTCGAGGATGAAATTTTATAAGTTGGGTAGATTGTAAACACCCTGATTTTTTAGAATATTTTAATTATTAATTTTCCCAATTATTCGGTATTTTTTGGAATTTGAGACTAAGGAATTTGTGATTAAGTGATTTATAATGGATGATAAGTAAAATTAAAATATTATGGAAATCTCATTTATGGTGTAAAATGGAAAATCGGACATAGGGTAATTTTCTGCGAATTTAGTGGACTCCAGAATCATTTGTAAAGCCCTAGAAACTATTGAAGAATTAAACCGATTTAAACCCGTGCCAAACGTCCAACATTACTAGGAGAGCCGAAGCCCAAGCCCAAGGAGCATTGACCCAGCCCAAATCCTAGGTTAAACCCCAGTCCAAATCCTACACGTATAAATATACAATTATATTTCTTTTTTCTTTTTCTAGGTTAAACCAAAAGTTCCAAAGCAAAACCTAGATTTTATTCCAGCCGACACCCCCTTTTCCCATTACTGTACATCCTTTCTTTTTCTTCTCCCTTTATTCTTCTCCTTTATCCTTTCTTCTTCATTCTGAAGAAATACTCCGGCCGGCCACTGTGCTTCCCCGACCCCGGCCTGTACTCCCCCGACCGCTCCGGCGACTAATCGCTCCGGCCGAGCGCCGGCCAAGCCGCTCCGGCCCTCCTTGGCTGTCCCTGACCGACCGGTGCAGTGCCCCCGACCGCGACTGTGCGGCTCCGGCTGTGCACCGCCTCCCCCGCTCCAACTCCGTTCCACCCCCGTCCGGCGGCTGACCTCGCTCCGGCTGGCCAGCACCCCGCCGACCCGCTATGCGGTTCACTCCGGTCCGGACCCCGCGGTTCACTCCGGTCCCGACAGAACAGTTTCCCCTGACCCACAGCGGTCCGCCTGCACCCGACTCCCGTGCGGCCTCCCTCGTCCGGCCATCTCCACCGGCCACTGGCGAGCCGGCCGACTTCACCCCCGCAGCAGCCCGTCGACCTCCCCGTCCAGAATTCCCCTTCGACGACTCCGGCCTGAACCCCTCCGACCAGCAGCAGCGGCACAGCCGACCTCGCCGCTGCCACCCATCTCCGCCGTTGCCGCCCGCGAGCGCCGCCCCGCTCGCCTCGTCAGCCGTCCGCTGCCCTAGCACGGACACGGCCGTTCTCGGACAAGAACAGACACGGGAATCCTCGACCAGGACACAAAATTGGACTCTCGGACACGTGGAATTCAGCGTTCACGGAGCCCTGTTCAGGTATCGTTTTCTCTCGCCTCGCAACTCCGATTTAGTTTCCGTCAGTTGTTACGCGTAGACTGTATAACCCTCTCGGTGCCCGTACAACTCGCTCGGTGCATCGCGTCCTGTGGTGATCGCACACCGCGATCCAAAAACAGGAAAAACAACGCCCTGTTTCACCCCGGAACTGAGTGCGCCCGCCAAACGGGACGACTTGGTTGCACACGGTCTTTACCAAAACGTGCGCGACGTTGATACGGTCGTGTGGGATTTTGCAGAAGTCGATTCAGATGTACGTGTATACCGGAATCAACGCGTATCCGCCGACAACGTCCCGTATCCGTCCATTCTGGAACACGCTGTAACTTCGTGTACACCCGTCGGATCGAGACGAAACTAGTACCATCGGACTCGTAGCAATACGCTGGTCCTGTGACCCAAGTTTGGTTCGATTCTGAGAACGTTGACAAAATCGCGTATCGTGGGTCCCATAGGCTCCACTTGACGGACGATTTTGTGATCGGCTCATCGGAATTCAATTTTGGAAGTTCTGTTGGGTTCGTATTATCGTTCCTGACTTATAGACACTGAGTTTAAGGAATTTGGAGACCTTTGACCCTGATCCGCTTTTCGGTGCAAAGTGGCCCACTTATGGACCCCGCTTTGGCCCAGAAATGACCTTTTTGCCCCTGTGTCCAAATTGGACGTAAGGACAGGCGTTTCTAGCTATTTGACATCTTCTGAGATGGTTGGTGATATTTATTACAGCTTTTGGAGGAGTATCCACAGGATCCACTGATACCGGGACGATTGTGGATATTCAAACATCAGGCAAGTGTACCTTGCCAAACTCTGCAGTATTGTTATATATTTTCTTTGCTTAATTATATTGCTGTACATGCTTAACCTAGGATCATGTGACGTACTTAGCGTCCGATTATTAGTCGGGTGCCAACACTGTACGCAGTGTTGGGTACGGTCATCTAGAGATGGACATTCGTGACACTATATATTCTCGTACTTGTCTTACCAAGTACACTATGACCCAGGATACTTGACACTATTCATGAGACAGGATTTTCTCGAGATATTCGTGGTGATTCTGTATAGGATACAGGACATGGACATTATATTCTTAGATATAGTATGATTGGCTGCATTAGCTATGATCCCGCTTGACATGGACATGAGACGTTATGGTCATGATATGCGTGGTTACATTGGGTGGGGAGAGACACACAGGCTACAGGCTGTTCCATATATATATACATCCACTATTATTGAGAGGTCGTAGACTCTCGGAGCAGAGCTAGACCCACTACCGGTTATTACCACTACCGGCTCCCCGACACAGAGCTTGTAGTGGCTCAGCTTGAGTACTCGTGTTGCTCTTATCTTGCATTTACACATAGATGGTTACATACTTATCCCATTTATATTATTTACTATTATACTGCATTTTGGCATGTCAATTTTTGTACCTTGTTATGTCCCTTGAGGACCTGGATACCGGATTATGTCCCCAGGATTTGAGGACGAGATATATCCCGAGATATACGGGACCGGAGCAGGAGTTGATCCAGGAGCTGTACCGCCATCCGAGGACGAGGTGTTAGCCGAAGACTTTTCCTGAGCATCCCTGTTTCATGCTCAGTATTTATTATTTATTTCAGTCATTTACATTCTGGTCTGTTGAACCATTGTATTAGATATTATCGGGTTGTTCCCCGAAGCACTTTGTTGAGACTGGCTGATGATTTACATTCCTTATTTATTCTATGGATCATATTTTATATCTTGTGTGGATGAGATTAGTTGTGCCATATTGTCGTAGACTTGTTTTACAGCTTAAGTATGCCCTGATGGATCCATTAAATTAGGTTTGTCCATCGGTGTGTACTGTTGGCCATTATCACGCGTCCGATCCCACAGTATTTTAGGACTGGGGCGTGACAAGGGGCATGTCTTCGCCGCTCGAGTCGAGGAGTAGGAGAAGGGCTCGGGAGGATGTCAGGGCTCGCCGGAGAGGGGGAGGGGCTCCTTGTCGCCGGAGAGGAGGATGGGGTCGGTGGAGGAGGAGAAGGAGGAGAGGGCGAGTGATGGGGAAGGGATGCCAGAGAGGGACCGGGGGTCGGTGGAGGAGGAGGTCGCCGGAGAGGGGGAGGGTATCGGTGGAGGATGAGGAGGAGGAGGGGGCGAGTCAGGGGGAGGGGCTGTCGGAGAGGAGTCGGTGGTCGGTGGAGGAGGAGGTCGCCGGAGAGGGGGAGGGTCGGTGGAGGAGGAGGTCGTCAGAGAGGGGTAGGGGGTCGGGGCGGGGGGATCGAGAGAGAGAGAGATTGATAATGGAGGAAATAAAACAGGCTCAGAAAATTTAAGTTTTTTGTAGTGACAAAAAATCCGTCGCTAATCCGTCGACGAAGTAACATCGACGAATTAGCGATAGAATATTGAGAAAATATAATATATTTGGTTTACATAAATAATTTAGTCATTATTTTGTCCTATTTATGTTGTTGACTTAGCGACGGATTAATTTTCTTCGCTGTGATCCGTTGCTATTTAACAGTATTTTTGTAGTGACCATCTACTAATACGGACGGGGCCAATATCCATGGGGTCTGCCTTGCATGTCATGACAATTGTCTGAGGTGGCTAATATGCACGATCTCGGGATACCATCCCTCCCAATGCTTTACCAATTTCAGTTTCCTAAATTAGCCCTATGCTTATGTTAGGAATCTTATGTCGTGGTTACATGATCAATCCTCCTATATTACCGTAGTACGGTCTGTGCTAGATACGAATCCACTTTGTTACTTGATAGCTCAAACTGGATTCATCCGAGAATAATGCAACAATCAATCAAGTCCTAGCCATGCTTTGGTAGTTTACCCACATACCATGCCAGTGCTGGGAAAATAATATAATAATATCACATATTGTGTAGTATAGGAGGGATTCTCAATGCACAACTCAAAACATGTAATCTTATTACATGTAGCAAGTTATGTCGTACATCAGTGCACATTTATAACACATGTACACATAGAACGAAGTAATTGTATCAGCACGGATACAAAAATTGAGTCGAATCACCAAACTTACAGTTGGTCCTATGAGCCTTATCACATTGGGACACATAGCTCATGTTATGCACATAGCTGATTAGTTACTTATGACATAGTCAATTCTAGCACATGGTCATATCTATCACAAGGTTGAGTTACTAAGTCCATTCTTCCTTAGGATTAATCACAAGCAATTATTAAGGCCAATCATATAGAACAAAAAAATATTCCAAATAAAATAGCTAAGCAGCATGCACAACTTGGCGCCTGAGATGGGTGCTGCATGGACTGTCAGCCGCATGCTACCTCAGGCCACATATGATACCAGGATGCATATGATCCCAGGCTGCATGCTCCTTCAAGCTGTATGCTCCGAACAAAAGTCTGTAGGACCGTGTATGGCAACTCTAGAGGGGGGTGAATAGAGTTTATGTATGCAGCAGAGTAAAATTACCTGTTAAAAATATAATTCTATGGCATGCAATGGTGATCAACTACTAGCAGTTAGAATATGTCTCATGTGTAAGTGATACTACTAGTAGTGTTATGAATATACTTATATATATGTAGTAGGGTAAGAGAAAGCAAACGCAAACACCAAGATGTATACTAGTTTTTCTCTGAGAGGACTAGTCTAGTCCCGAGAACTCAAGCTTGAAGTTTTATCCACTATAATCATCAATAGTGAATCACAAGCTTTGATTTGAAGGTTTGCCACTTCTTTACACCACGAGATTTGATCTGAAGTCTCGCAACTTCACAGATAGAGAAAGAGAGTAACTGATGGAGCCAAACTCTTTATAACTCTGTAGACTTCTAGACCGAGACCGCACTTGTCATTAGGAAGGCTAGGGAGTTTCTCTTGGAGATGAAAAAGTTAAAGCTCAGATGTTTGCTCATAATAGGATAGAAGATTTAAGAATGGTTGAGTGTGTAGGAATGTAGAAATCTAATCCTATTTATAGTGTATTGGCAAACAGAATTCAGCCAGAATTCGAATGGGGTTTAATTCAAATTTTTAACCGTTGGGCCAGGAAATCAGGAGCTTATTGAACTATTGATTTCATACCAAAAGGATAATCAAGTTCGGCATAAATTTGGCCCGAGTTTGATTTGTAAGTCTGGTAGATTTTTTAATGAATGTGGCCTTATTTGGTGGATAGGTTCTTTGGTTTATTTCAGTAGACTAGGTATCTGGGTATAGGTACTTTAATTTTCCAGTGCGACTCAGCTTACATCAATCCTAGACTCAAATAAATAAAAGATTATATTTGAATATGGAACCAAACTTGATAAACAAATCTTATAGCTGGAGCATAGTCTGACTTTAGTACTGACGAAGTTGATAAACTTTGCATCGAGTATCTGCTTTATTTGTATTTTAGATCTATTGTTTGACGATTATCAGAATCAGGTTGACTGTGACCACTTTGTGTTAACAATATCCCCCATTATGATAATTGACAAACTATGCCAAAATACACATAGGTGAGTCTGATGTAGTCTTAGATGCAAATATTTGAAATGTAGACGAAGATCCCTTGTACGCAGATCTTTCCGTTAAAAGCAAGATTTTTAAGAAAAACTCCCCCGTAAGTAGATCTTTCCTTCAAACAGATGCTCTTGAATAACCTGTAACTTATTATTTCTTTATAGCAAAATTAGGTGCAAGTATATCAAGAATATATCACAGTTTATAATTTATATATCATCAACCATAGTTATGATTTTGTCATTTCTCCCCCTTTGTCAATATATCATAGGAGGAAATAACCCTCCCGTAACGAGTGATTATGACAACTTATAGAAAAAGACATATTAACCAGAGAAATGTATCATGTATTGTTTAATCAAAATAAGTATCAAGACTAGCGAATGCAAATAACCAAAATAGCATAAAAGTTTTATGAACATTTTAAGCAAATGTTTCTAGTACACTAAAAAAATAAATCCACATAGCCAAAAAAAACTATCACAAATCATCATCAACAACATCAGCAGGCGGATCATCATCAAAATATGCTCTGGTAGGGTTGAAGTACTGCTAAACAAATATATCATCGATCCTGTTGTCTGAGCGGGAAGGATCACGAGCTACTGGGTGAGGTGCAGTAGGATGATGGGCTAGGTGATAATAAAGATCTGTTAGAGAGTTGGCTAATGTGTGGGCCTAGATAGTGGTACAATAAGACTGGTCACGAAGTCGAGTGATAATCATAGTGTTCTGTTCCTAATATTGAGCATCTATCATCTTATTTTGCAACCTGAATTGCTCGCGGAACATCTCTTAGATTGAGTCCAAGGTAGCAGGCTGTGCAGAGGATGATGGAGTAAGAGCAGGAGGAGCTAGATCAGTTGGTGCATCAGAATTAGATCCGAATGAGTCATCTTCATCAGGAGCGAGAGAGGTAGGCTGAGTCCTGCAGGCTTTGGTGAGATAAGCTGGCTCAGATAGATATGTGGGTTCTTCTATAGGAATATGAAAGTGGTCAAAGATGAGTGTTAGATACATGGCATAAGAAAGTTAGTGTTTGTGTTTACAACAGTCAATTATCTGCCTAATCATGGTCTTAGGAAGAATAAAGGGAGTGGATGTGTAGAAGCGATATAAAGCAGACATCTTCCTATAGGTAACATCATCTTTGGAGGTTTGCTTGGGAATGATAGCAGAGTAAATTATACGGTAAAGTTCGTAAAAGTATTGGTTGAAATATCGAGCACGAAATTTTCCGCCAGGACAAGGATGAAGGGCGCAAATTATGTCCCTGAAAGAATCAAGGGTGATGTCGTCTCTGAGATTGAGTTTGTCAATCTCAACTAGGGTATCTCCCTCGTTTGGAATTTCAAGGATTTCACCCAAAGTTGTATCGTCAAATTCAATGTTGATCCCACCCACTCTTGAAGAAATAGACTATTGATCATGGGAGAGATTACAATAAAACATGTGAATGACGTTCATATAAATTGGTTTTCTAGTTTTGACTAGACGATGAAGATGGAATTCTACAAGCTTAGTGTCATGCACCAGTCCTAAAATACGTAGGACCAGGAATACGTGACACGCCAGCTACGCATTCGACCAGACTCTGGTCTGACTCGAATATGTATAAGCTGTATAATATAAAGGGCACTATCTAGATATCCCGTAAATGTAAACCTCTATGTCCCAATCCACAATATACAGCAGTATACAAGAAAGAGCTATATGTGCTAAAGTCGGCTGCCCAATAACACACAAACTCGAATAGACTTGAGATGAGATGAGTCTACAAAAACTAGACTACAACAACAGATGAATAATCAATGTGAAATAAGTAACCATAATGCCGGTAGAAATGATATGAGTACCTGGTACAGTGCCCGCAAGGTATGCTACTCCATCAGTATCTCCAAGTGCTCCGTAATCGTCTATGCTGCAAAACTGGCAGGGAACCAGGTCCTCAGAGGGACATAACAAGGTACAAAAATACAACAAGCCAAGTAAACAGAAAGTACAAGTGCAACGACAGGGTACTCTATCATAACCAAACAAGTGTGACACAGTTTAAAGACAATATTCGACGCGTGGGCTGTCCAAAATAAAACCGTAGCTCCGGACACGGAAACACACGGGACGTACCGCAGCTCCGGAAAAAGAGTCATACGGGTGATACCACTACACTAGATACAGGATCACTAAATAAATACTACATAAATATATAAGCGCGTGCAGAGGAGCCCAAACGTCTAGTAACTGTCTTCCCCTTCCCAAGCGGTCAATGATTGTGCGTTGAACCTGAACCTCTAACTACAGTCTCGACACACAGAATTAACTCAACAGACGTGACCCTAAGGTCGTCCCAGTCTCTGGTCTTGATGTCAGTATCAGGATACAAGAATCTGGCATGATCACAGTGTATGAGTGTGTCCTGGGGTGTCGATGTACTCAGGTACGTGCATCGAGGTACTACAAAGCATCTATCAATTATTCTATGACGTTACGACGAATGTCAGCACCAGGTTGTGATCCGGATGCGAAGTATCGAATATCAACGTAAATACGCGCACAATGTACATAAAGAACAACAAGTATCTGAAATCTGAAATACAGGGTGGCAAGGTACACTTGCCTGCGTGCGGCTGCTGATAACGGGGATCCGGTACCACGTCCAAGTCCTCAGGTCCCGTATTACCTAGAGATAGATACAAACCAAAATCAATAATCTATTCTACGTCAAGCAGGGATATGACACACATCTATACCTAAACTCAGTCTCAGCTATGACTCACAGGGACAAAACGCTAGGGGGTTGACCACAGTTGACTATCGGTACGATAGTCAAATCAACTAGTCATCTGTACACTCTCCTCGATTTAATTCTCCGTAATTAAATTAAAAATTTTCCATCATGTACTATAGATCCCGATTATTTGTTCAAAGGTCAAAAACCTAGTTTTCCTCGAATACATATCTTAATTAAATTGTTACGACTCATGTAGAAGACAACCCTAATCTACAATCACCCTTTCACAAATACGTCTCTTTGATATACCACAAGCCAAATTCCCAAGTCCTTGATCATCCTCTCCAATCATCATCACATGCTCAATATCGTAATAATATTCTCACAAGTTGCATTTACCCTTATTTCAACTAAGTACATCACCCAAATCCAACCTCATACAACACAAGATACATGATCACTACACTACATAAACCCTAAAAACATATTAAATCTCATTAAACCCAACCTCAAGTCATTAAAATCCACATTCACATTAATCATCATTAGCCTTAACCAATATAAACCTTAATCACATATTTCAAGTACTACACTACACTAACCATATATATCAATATGATATAAATACAACCCTAGCTAGTATACACACATCCATATATATTAATAACATTATATTTAAAACGATATTAAAAATCTGGAATTAAAGACAGGAGAGGGGAGAGTTGACCTCGCCGTGGGGCTGTTGGCCGGAGAAGGTGGCCGTGGGGTGGTGTAATGGTGGTGGTGAAGGGAGCTAATATTGGTGGTGATAGGAGCTAATGGTGGTGGTGATAGGAGCTGGACAGGGAGGAGGCCGGAGCAGCGCTGCCGAATGGAGGCTGGCTGCACCGTGGGTCGGGAGAGGGCCTGCACAGGGGTCGGTCGGCGGATGCACAGCCGGTCGGGGGGAGTGCTGCACTGCCGGCGCGGTGAAGTGTACAGCCGGATGGAGGATGCATAGGGGTCGGTCGGCGGATGCACAACCGGTCGGGGGGAGTGCTGCACTGCCGGCGGGGGTAAAGTGTACAGCCGGGCGGAGGATGCACAGTACGGGTCGGCGGGGCTACAGCCGGAGCCGCCGCGGGGGTCAGTGAAGTCGGCCGGTCGGGGTTACTCTTCAGTGAGGAGGAAGAAGAAATAAAGGAAGAAGAAGAAGAATGGAGGGGGGAGGAATTTGCATGGAGAAATAAAATAATGGAGGAGGGAGGAGAGAGAGAGAGAGAGGGGGGTTTTCCACACCTAGGGATTAGGGCCGGCCTTGGGGGTTGTGAGGGTGATGGTGATGGTTTTATAGGAGGGTGTGTAAGGGATGTGTGGTGGGGATTAGCCCATGTAAAATAGAGGGCTAGGATTTCACATGAGTAAAATCATTTCTTCATGAGAAATGGAGTGGGAGAGATGTTGACTTCGGTCAACAATTTGTAACCTCTCCATTTGGTCTTGGCCAATGGGGTGAGGGCACCTAAAATCAATAAATTGCAACTTAGCCCCTTAAATTTGGGAAATTGCACAAACACATAAAATGATACAAAAAATATAGAGAAAATTGCGTTTGATGATTTGCATGGTGATGGGCTGTTGTGCGTGAGGCATAGGTTTAATTTAATGGCCATCGGGATTAATTGGGGATTAAAATAGGATTAGACAAAATTGGTATCCCCGATTAAAATAGAATTAAAGTGTCCTGTGCTTTTAAATTAAATGGGGGCACTTCGGGTCAAAATTTGGAAATAACACAAAGGTCAAAAATGGTGGGGGCTTGGAGTCAGTCTTGGACCCTTTAGTTGGTCCGGCTCAACGGGTTAAGTTGGTATCTCAAAATTAAGAGTAACGACACAGGTGTCCGACACAAAATTAACTATGGATTACGGTTACGGAAAATTGTACAATTAATTTAGAGCACAACGAATTCAATTTTTGTCTGACGGAAAAGTCCAGTGCCTAAATTGGCGAGTCAAGTCAGAAGTACAATAGTCCGATGGAATTTATGGGCTGATATTGGGCTCCGAATAATTAAACAATGATAGGGCGCCCCAGGAATTTTAATTAAATAAATTAAAATAACAGACAAACTTAACTCTACTCTAAACCTCAACATCTGCTGCTAAATCCAAATTTTTCCCAAACCAAACCTGACTACATATAGAATTAATCGAGGGGCTTTACATTCTTCCCAACTTAGATAAATTTTGTCCCCGAAATTAAAAGTAAAGCACGATAATAGCTAAGAGAATTTTAAAACAACTAGTAATCAATTGCCGTACGTAAAATCATACCTTGCTCCTCAAATGAGTACGGGAACCGCTGTCGACTAGAATCCTCGTGCTCCCAAGTAGACTCGCCTGGTGAATGGTGCTTCTAGGCAACTCTGACCAGTCGAATAGTTTGCCCTCTCAAAGTCTTCTCGCTGTGATCGAGAATCTCAACTGGCTGCTCTACGTAAGACAGACTGGGCCCGACTATAATCTCCGAATGATCCAGCATGCAGCTAGGGTCTGCGACATATCTCCTCAACTGCGATACGTGAAATACGTCATGCACTCCTTCTAATAATGGAGGTAATACAAGACGGTAAGCCACTTTGCCAACTCGCTCCAAGATGTCAAAAGGTCAGATGTACCGCGGACTCAACTTACCTCTGCCTCCGAATCTGATGGTACCACGAGTAGGCGATATCCTCAAAAATACATGGTCACCCTCCTTGAACTCCAATGGCCTGCGGTGCGCATCTGCCCAATGTTTTTGTCTGTCCTGTGCTGCACGCAGGTGGCTCTGAATCTGCTTGACCTTCTCCACTGTCTGTGTCACCAACTCTGGACTAAGTATCTGACGCTCTCCCACGTCACTCTAATAAACTGGCGACCTACATTTCTTGTCGTACAGTGTCTCATAAGGTGCCATCTGTATGCTGGCCTAGTAACTGTTATTGTAGGAGAATTCTACCAAGTGTATGTGGTCCTCCCAAGATCCTCCAAAATCAATCATGCACGCTCTCAACATATCCTCTAATATTTGTATCGTGCGCTTTGACTGACCATCAGTCTGTGGAGGATATGCAGTGCTGAACTTGAGACGAGTTCCTAGGCTCTCCTGCATACTCCGCCAAAATACGACGTGAATCTGGAATCACGATCCGATACGATGCTGACAGGCACTCCATGTAATCGTACTATCTGCCTCATATACATGTCAGCTAAAATCTTCGTGGATTGTCCAACTCTGAAGGGCAAGAAATGTGCAGACTTGGTGAGTCTATCTACGACAACCCAAACTGTATCCTTCCTGCTAGGGCTTCGCGGAAATCCTGTGATGAAGTCCATGGTAATGTGCTCCCACTTCCACTCGGGAATGGAAAGCAGCTACAATAGTCCTGCAGTCCTCTGATGTTCAGTCTTGACTTGCTGACAAACTAAATATTTTGCCACGAATCTTGCAATTTCTCTCTTTATCCCATGCTACCAGTAATGTTGCCCTAAATCTCGGTACATCTTCGTACCCCCGGAATAAATGGAATAAATTGAGCTATGTGCCTCAGTCATCAACTCTTGGCGTAGCTCGCCTCTCAGAACATATAGGCGATCTCCATACCACAACATTCCGTCTTCATGAATCCTGAGTCCCGTCTGCATGCCGGCCTCTATCCTTTTTCGTAGACGTCGAAATCTCACATCTGTAGGCAGGGCTGCCCTGATCCTCTCAATCAGTGTAGACTGAACCTCGAGGCTGGCTATCTGTCCATCCGTGCCTGGCAATACAATCTCAATCCCAAGCTCCTGGAGATCCTCTAGCAATTGCCGCTGAGTCGTCAAAAAGTATGCCATGGGCTTCCTGCTTAAGGCATCTGCTAAGATATTTGCCTTGCCAGGGTGGTACTACAACTCAATGTCATAATCCGTCATCAACTCTAGCCAGCGCCTCTGCCTCATGTTAAGCTCCTTCTGCGTGTAGACGTACTTCAGGCTTTTATGATCTGTGTAAATCTCAACACGCTCACCATAAAGGTAATGTCTCCATAGCTTTAGTGCAAATATAACTACAGCTAGCTCCAAGTCGTGCGTCAGATAGTTCTTCTCATGAACTCTCAGCTGTCTCGATGCGTAGGCTATCACCTTGCCGTGTTGCATCAGTACATAACCTAATCCGCTCCCAGACGCATCACTATACACTACAAATCCTCATGATCCTGAAGGTAGTGTCAAAATTGGTGCCGATGTCAAACGCTTCTTCAGCTCATCGAAAGCCGCCTGACACTCGTCGGTCCAGATAAACTCCTCGCCCTTACGCGTCAGTCGTGTCATAGGCAAAACAATCCTCGAGAATTTTCTACGAACCTCCGATAATATCCGGCAAGTCCGAGGAAGCTCCTAGTCTCTGTAACAGGTGCAGGAGTTGGCCATGTCTCAACTGCAACTATCTTCTCTGGGTCAACTGTTAGTCTATCTCCGGTGATTTTGTATCCCAGAAAGGGTACCCCATCCAAACATAACTCACATTTACGGAGTTTGGCGTACAGCCTCTCCTGCCTCAGCGTCTCCAACACGATCCTGAGATGCCTCTCATGCTCCTCCTGGCTCTTGGAATATACCAAGATGTCGTCGATAAATACCACCATGAACTTGTCTAAGTACTGGTGGAAAATAATGTTCATTAGGCTCATAAATACTGCTGGCGCATTGATTAAACCAAACGTCATGTCTAGAAACTCATAGTATCCATACTACATCCGAAAAGCCGTCTTCGAAAAGTCCTCTCTCCTTTCCTTCATCTGATGATAGCTTGACCTGAGATCGATCTTCGAGAATACATATGCGCCACTAGCTGATTCAACTGTACCGTCCCATCTTTCTTCAGCACAATTAAGATGGGTATTCCCCCATGGAGAAATACTAGCCCAACCAAAACCCTTGTCTAAGAGGTCCTCTACTATGGACCTTCAACTCAACCAACTCTATCGATGCTAGTCTGAAGACAGAAAAATAACCTGTTCTGCTCTTGGAGTCAAACTCTATAGCAAACTCTATCTCTCTGTCAGGTGGCAGGCCTGGAAGATTCTCTGAAAACACATCCTCAAACTCTGATATAATACGGTGGTACACTGGTTCACCTCCTGTATTGTATGCCTCAAAGGTAGATGGGCACCATGTTCCCTGGCTCTCTGAAGAAACTCAAACTCAGGGTAATCCGGTGGTCTAAGGATGACACAACCCCGACGGCAATCAAGCATTGCGTGGTATTGGCTCAACCAATCCATGTCTAGGATAATGTCATAGTCTAGACTTTAACCTCAAGATAAATTCTCCTATTCTATTTTCAACAGCAATCCTCAAAAAGGAAATGTTTCCTTGCCTAATGTATAATTTCTCTTCTCCTCAAGGTTTTCCCTAAAATTTTATTCCTCGAATTTCTTCTTTTCGTTATTCATCTCTCCAAGTCACAAGTACAATAATGGTATCCCTCAAGCACATACTAGAATTCTCGGAATCAGATCATTATCTTCCAAGTGAGAGCCTAAAATTTTATCTTCTCTAATCCATAATATCATTCCTGATATCGCTATCATTTGCAATAACTAATTCCTAGCATCAGGCTATGTACTTCCATAAATTATTCTAGGTCATGATCAACAATCCTTCCAGCTCTTCGTACTCGAAGATTACTGCTACCTCAAGCACGGGTAGGGTACTACTAGGTCCAACTCTCTTGCCAACCTTCCACACTAGTTCTAGAATCCAAAGGACCCATCAATCTATCCTGATAAGGTAACAATCTTTTCAGAGAAAGGTATACGAATTCTGTCTTCTGTCATCTGGTCTTCGATCTTCTTCTGGAGGGAAATCATCAGGCACAAGCATCCTTCTTCGCGAATAATAAGGGATGAGAACAATGATATTGATATTGACGAAGATTGAACGAATGCAAATTGGAAGTCCAAGGGCGATAATCACATACAAAGAGTTTTTGAAATCGATTATGGATTAAGATCCTATTCAACAATCATAATATCTATTCTTAATTTGCAGGCTCGCTTGACACAGTTAGGTGACCAAGATGATTTAAATCGGACTTGCATGGGCCACCAGAAAAATATGTCATGCCCCAGTCCCAAAATACGTAGGACCAGGAATACAAAAGGCTCGTGAAGAGCCCATTTGTCCAGCCAAAAACGTATAGACTCTCCATTCCCAACACAACGTGACACGCCAGCTACGCATTCGACTAGACTCTGGTCTGACTCGAATACGTATAAGCTGTATAATATAAAGGACACTATCTAGATATCCCGTAAATGTAAACCTCTATGTCTCAATCCACAATATACAGCAGTATACAAGAAAGAGCTATATGTGCTAAAGTCGGCCGCCCAATAACACACAAACTCGAATAGACTCGAGATGAGATGAGTCTACAAAAACTAGACTACAACAGCAGATGAATAATCAATATAAAATAAGTAACCATAATGCCGGTAGAAATGATATGAGTACCTGGTATAGTGCCTGCAAGACATGCCACTCCATCAGTATCTCCAAGTGCTCCGTAATCGTCTATGCTGCAAACTGGCAGGGAACCAGGTCCTTAGAGGGACGTAACAAGGTACAAAAATACAGCAAGCCAAGTAAACAGAAAGTACAAGTGCAACGACAGGGTACTCTATCATAACCAAACAAGTGTGACACAGTTTAAAGATAATGTTCGACGCATGGGCTGTCCAAAATAAAACTGTAGCTCCGGACACGGAAACACATGGGACGTACCGCAGCTCCGGGCAAAGAGTCACACGGGTGATACCACTACACTAGATACAGGATCACTAAATAAATACTACATAAATATATAAGCGCGTGCAGATGAGCCCAAACGTCTAGTAACTGTCTTCTCCTTCCCAAGCGGTCAACGATTGTGCGGTGAACCTGAACCTCTAACTATAGTCTCGACACACAGAATTAACTTAACAGACGCGACCCTAAGGTCGTCCCAGTCTCTGGTCATGATGTCAGTATCAGGATACAAGAATCTGGCACGATCACAGTGTATGAGTGTATCCTGGGGTGTCGATGTACTCAGGTACGTGCATCGAGGTACTACAAAGCATCTATCAATTATTCTATGACGTTACGATGAATGTCAGCACCCGGTTGTGATCCGGACGCGAAGTATCGAACGTCAACATAAATACGCGCACAATGTACATAAAGAACAACAAGTATCTAAAATCTGAAATATAAGGTGGCAAGGTACACTTGCCTGCGTGCGGCTGCTGTTAACGGGGATCCGGTACCACGTCCAAGTCCTCAGGTCCCGCAGTACATAGAGATAGATACAAACCAAAATCAATAATCTATTCTACGTCAAGCAGGGATATGACACACATCTATACCTAAACTCAGTCTCAGCTAAGACTCACAGGAACAAAACGCTAGGGGGTTGACCACAGTTGACTATCGGTACGATAGTCAAATCAAATAGTCATCTGTACACTCTCCTCGATTTAATTCTCCGTAATTAAATTAACATTTTTCCATCATGTATTATAGATCCCGATTATTTGTTCAAAGGTCGAAAACCTAGTTTTCCTCGAATACATATCTTAATTAAATTGTTATGACTCATGTAAAAGACAACCCTAATCTACAATCACCCTATCACAAATATATCTCTTTGATATACCACAAGCCAAATTCCCAAGTCCTTGATCATCCTCTCCAATCATTATCACATGCTCAATATCGTAATAATATTCTCACAAGTTGCATTTACCCTTATTCCAACTAAGTACATCACCCAAATCCAACCTCATACAACACAAGATACATGATCACTACACTACATAAACCCTAAAAACATATTAAACCTCATTAAACCCAACCTCAAGTCATTAAAATCCACATTCACATTAATCATCATTAGCCTTAACCAATATAAACCTTAATCACATAGTTCAAGTACTACACTATACTAACCATATATATCAACATGATATAAACACAACCCTAGCTAGTATACACACATCCATATATATTAATAACATTATATTTAAAACGATTTAAAAATCTAGAATTAAAGACAGGAGAGGGGAGAGTCGACCTCGCCGTAGGGCTGTTGGCCGGAGAAGGTGGCCGTGGGGTGGTGTAATGGTGGTGGTGAAGGAAGCTAATGGTGGTGGTGATAGGAGCTAATAGTGGTGGTGATAGGAGCTGGACAGAGAGGAGGCCGGAGCGGCGCTGCCGAATGGAGGCTGGCTGCACCGTGGGTCGGGAGAGGGGTTGCACAGGGGTCGGTCGGCGGATGCATAGCCGGTCCGGGGGAGTGCTGCACTGCCGGCGGGGTGAAGTGTAAGCCGGGCGGAGGATGCACAGGGGTCGGTCGGCGGATGCACAGCCGGTCGGGGGGAGTGCTGCACTGCCGACGGGGGTGAAGTGTACAGCCGGGCGGAGGATGCACAGTGCGGGTCTGCAGGGCTGCAGCCGGAGCCGCTGCGGGGGTCGGTGAAGTCGGCCGGTCGGGGTTACTCTTCAGTGAGAAGGAGGAAGAAGAAATAAAGGAAGAAGAAGAATGGAGGAAGGAGGAATTTGCATGGAGAAATAAAATAATGGAGGAGGGAGGAGAGAGAGAGAGAGAGGGCGGTTTTCCACACCTAGGGATTAGGGCCGCCCTTGGGGGTTGTGAGGGTGATGGTGATGGTTTTATAGGAGGGTGTGTAAGGGATGCGTGGTGGGGATTAGCCCATTTAAAATAGAGGGCTAGGATTTCACATGAGTAAAATCATTTCTTCATGAGAAATAGAGTGGGGGAGATATTGACTTCGGTCAACAATTTGTAACCTCTCCATTTGGTCTTGGCCAATGGGGTGAGGGCACCTAAAATCAATAAATTACAACTTAGCCCCTTAAATTTGGGAAATTGCACGAACACATAAAATGATACAAAAAATGTGGAGAAAATTGCGTTTGATAATTTGCATGGTGATGGGGTATTGTGCGTGAGGCACGGGTTTAATTTAATGGCCATCAGGATTAATTGGGGATTAAAATAGGATAAGGCAAAATTGGTATCCCCGATTAAAATAGAATTAAAGTGTCCCACGCTTTTAAATTAAATGGGGGAACTTCGGGTCAAAATTTGGAAATGACACAAAGGTCAAATATGGTGGGGGCTTGGAGTCAATCTTGGACCCTTTAGTTGGTCCGGCTCAACGGGTTAAGTTGGTATCTCAAAATTGAGAGTAACGACACAGGTGTCCGACACTAAATTAAATATGGATTACGGTTACGAAAAATTGTGCAATTAATTTAGAGCACAACGAATTCGATTTTTGTGTGACGGAAAAGTCCAGTGCCTAAATTGGCGAGTCAAGTCAGAAGTATAATAGTCCGATGGAATTCATGGGCTGATATTGGGCTCCGAATAATTAAAAAATGATAGGGCGCCCCAAGAATTTTAATTAAATAAATTAAAATAACAGACAAACTTAACTCTACTCTAAACCTCAACATCTGCTGCTAAATCCAAAATTTTCCCAAACCAAACCTGACTACCTATAGAATTAATCGAGGGGGTTTACATTTAGGTTTTTGGGCATAAAAAGTTATAAAATTGATAGGATTGCCCTTGTAAATATTTATTTGCACAAAATTATTGAACCATAAATTTTAGGCATCAAGATAAGTGAAAATAAAGTCATCATGTTCACCGGGGTTTGGAATATTGGGAGAAAATAGGGAATATAGAACATCATCACTTGAGGGTTGAGAAGAGGAAGCTTTATTTTCTTTTCTCTTCTTTTTCCCAAATTTATGAGCCATGAAATTAGGGATTGTGAATGTGAGGATGTACCTTGGAAGAGATTGAAGGAGATGAAGGAGAATCTCACGAAGAGCCTTAGATCCTAAGTTTTGAGGGTAAAAAGCCTTTGTGGAAGGAGAACACAAAACTAGGGTTTAGGAGGAAGGAGGTTGTTCTCAGTTTGGAGAAAAAGGATTTGAGAAGAGGAAGTAATATGATCAAATCCGAGGCTGCTGCTATTATATAAAAAAATACTAGAACCGAGTTCGGACCGAACTCTGTCCGAGTTCTGATCGCTAAGGATTTTGAAAATTATGTTTTGTAGTATGCTATAAAAGTTATATGAAAAATATACAAGTGATCTCATCATAATACTAGTATAGATATATGTGGTCTATAATTAAGACAGGCTGTATTATCAGTAATTATTTTTAGACAAGTCATTAAAAGAGGTTATAATGCAGTCAATTACTGAATGAATGATAATTTTATTTAGGAAACATTTGTAAATGGCTCTTTGTATATCATTACTCAGTGAAGTATTTTGTTATTATTAATTAGTTGTAGAGGCCGGTTCCTCGCTAGCGGTAGTCCGAAGACTCTTAAGTACCGTGTCGCTTAAGGCTATTTACATCTTGTTGACAGAAGGACCCTTTTGGCTATTAACAATAATATCTTACAACTTTAGAGCATAATATTGAAGAATCATTTAACAAAAGTTTCTTCGTACACAGTTAAGAGCAAATATACTACGATATTTCAATAAATTGAATGAGTACAGTATACTACTATATGTAAATTTTGTGTTGCCATAATAACTTAGGAGTCATGTTTTGTGTTGATGCAATTGCCGTAAAAATATCCATTAGCTTTTTGCAATCATCAACTTTCTCCTTTTTAACATTACGTCTTGTCGCAAATCGTTCCACCTATATAATTAGAACAAGACTTTGGAATCCAGGATTTGGATCCATAGTGATTAGTTTTTGAAACCCAGATAAATATATTCATATTTACTAATCTTCGTGTTTCGCAAAAGTGTGAGGAGTGTCCTTTCAATCCATAGTAGTGACATATAATAGTGCTGTTTGGGTTAAACCAAGTGTATGAGCATGATATGTCATGTGATTATTTTTCTTTGGTCTGGTGTAGATAAAGGCATGATTATGTGATTTACCAATAATTTTGTCTCTCTTATATGAGTGTCTTGTGTCCTTTTGTTAGGTCAAGTATTGTGTGTGTCTAGTGCTAGATTGGGTTATAGGTTGTTTAACCTATTTACCCTGTCTGTTCTCTAACTTTTTAGAACTAACAAGTAATTCATCATATTTAGTAGAAAGATCATTAATCTTAAGTGAGACATTAAAGTACTTCTCCTTTTCCTGTTTTAGGTCCTCCTTAAGTTTAGCATTTTCTTGATTGCTTTCATCAAAGCAGTCAAGAGCTTCTTGTAAGCTAAGCCTAAGTTTGGAGATTTTAATTGATTCGTCAGTAGAGGAGTTTTCTCTAGCTTCTTTAAGTAAGCTAATAAGCTGATCATTCTTAAGTTGATAAGATTTGATATTTTTTCGAGCTTGCTTATAGTTATTTCTAAGCTTATTAAAGTCTTCAAATAAATCATTAAAAGTATCAGACAATTCATCATATGAAATATCTTTTGCTAGTGAGTCATCATTTATCTTGCTTACCATCAAGCACAAGTCTGCCGTATGTTGAAGGTTTTTGTCATTCTCGTACTTGATGCTTGCATTGATTGCTAGATCTTCACTTGGGCATAAGTTTGCAACATCTTCTTCCTTTGAGTTGCTGCCATCATTGTTGCATTGAATGTCTGCATCTTTCTTTATACTTGCAGCTTCTTTATTTTGATACAAGCTTGCAACATCATGAGGTTCTTCTTCTTCTTCTTCTTCTTCTTCTTCTTCTTCTTCGTTGTTTCCATAAGTTGCTTCCAGCATTTTCCATATTTCATGTGATATTTTGCACTTGGAGATAAGTTTGAATTCGTCTTCTTTTAGAGTGCAGTAGAACATGTACATTGCCTTTGCATCATCGCTTGCTGCTTTCTTTTCATCTTCGGTATATTCATTATCTGGTTTGTCAACTCTTTTGTAACCATTAGTAACATAAGTCCATAAGTTAAGGCCAAGAGATTTTAGAAAAATACTCATATGTATTTTCCAAAATAAATAGTTAGTGCTGTTAAAAACATGTGGCTTATCAAGGAGTTGGCTTTCACCATTGATGAGAAAGAGTGATTTGTTGTTGCCATGTGTGTCACGACCCGCACCCGATATAGGGGCATGAGTCCGTGGGTACGTCCAGCCTATGCCGCAGCATCGGTGGTAGAACGCTGTCTAGGTCTTAATAATACTAAACATAACTCACAACCTGTCAATGATATCAATCTCCATAAGGTGGACAATATACATCTCACAATATCTCATAATGTAAACTCAATCACAACAACTATAAAAGTATGAAGTCACGATAAAAGATAAGGAGAATGACATAGTCAAACACAAGGTCTCAAAATAAAGATAAATCACAGTCTTGCTGTCCAACATAAAGTCTCTACAAGTCTCAACATAACTAAGAATAAGTCTAAACATAAACTGAAATAAACCTCAAATAAGTCTCAGTGCATAAAATTAATACTGCCTAAATAGCTGCAGGTAGTGTCTCCTCTAAGATCTCTGGTGTGTGTAGTCTGCATATATACCTGGTCCATAATGTGTCGGACACCAGTCCTCTAAGTCGCAGTCTAAAAAAATATTTCCAGTCAGGATGGAGCAAAGTACATCTCTAACAGCAATTCTACATCAATGATATAAACTATGTAGTAGTAAATAGATGAAAATATACAAGATGCATATACATGTATGAGAGATACATAATAAAGAAAATACTGGAAATAAATACGAGAATAAATAATATATCAATGAACAAGAATGCTAATGACTAAGTGTGTGAGTACTAGCTTTAACATGTGACCGGCTTAGGAACTTGTACACGAGTACTGGCCTGGCTAGTCATACGTGCGGTGTATGACCAATACTAACATAAGAACAATACTTGTACATGAAGGGTATGATCACATATCTACACTAAAATACTCTCCACCCCTGACTGGTATAGTAGATCCAACCATGGTACGCTATGGCACGGGATTCTCTAAGAAGGTAGCAAGTCTCCCAGAGAATCAGTGTCTGTACATGCACAAGATAAACAATGAAATAATACTTGTACAAGATATACCATATACAAGGAATAACATCTCATGACGAGATCCGGATATACCAATTCGTGTAACCATCGTGTCAAGAAATATGGATATTTACACTAGATACAATGAACATAGAGGATATCATAAATAAGAAACTATCAGAGAATGTACTCGCTTGGGGTCCTTAGCTGGCAATACCAATGTCCTATTTTCGAAGTCTTGTCTGAACAATCCAACAATCCTATAGACATCATTTAATAATAATATTGCATCAGACATCACACTAACATACACACAATCATAAATACTCTAAACTCAGGGCTACGCTAGGTATGACACTGGTCAACTAGGGTCAAGTGTGCGTCTAGTTGCACGGGTGTCGCGTTTGTAATTGCTGTGAATAACAGACAGTCCATGATACGGATCTTGCCAGTACGTCAGTGTACATATGGCAGTCTGCTAACATGTTACATGGTTACAGGTAAAGGTAGTTATGGGGTATCCGTAATTATACTCGGGTCACCTAGGACATATATAAATATACATAATATTATCTAGCAATAACATTAATACTCATAATATATATATATATATATATATATATATATATATATATATATATATATATATATATATATATATATATACCAATTAATTACATGTCAAGCCTATACTAATGGAATACATATACTATACATATATACTAATTACATGTCAAGCCTATACTAATGGAATACATATACTATACATATATACTAATTGAGTTCATATACTATATATATATATATATATATATATATATATATATATATATATATATATATATATATATATATATATATATATATATATATATATACCAATTATTCATATTAACATATACTAAATACCTATACTAATACATACATACTAACATATACCCTTGAATACATATGCTATATATATATATATATATATATATATATATATATATATATATATATATATATATATATATATATCAAATACGTACATACTAAATACATATACTAAATGAACAATATATCCATATGCGTACGTATGTGTACACAACAATTCACAAGAGGAAATACTCCTCACCTTGGTCTCGGCGTGCACGTGCACAAGAGCGGCGATGACGATGACGGAGATGATGATGACGACGTTGAAGACGATGTTGATAACGACGATGACGTTGATGACGACGTTAACGACAATGTTGACGATGGTGATGGCGATTAAGGTGGTGGTGTTGATGATGGTTAAGGTGATGGTGGTTGTGATTATGGAGATGATGATGGTGGTTCAGCGGGTTGGCCGGAGATGAAGTCGTGGGCAGGCAGCGGGGTCGTAGCTGCTGCTGTCGATAGGAGGATGGATGGCGGGGTCCTCAGGCGGAGGAGAAAGAGGGAGGCTGGTGGTGTCGAGGAGGAGGATGGGTGAAAGAGAAGTTCAACGAGGAAAAGGAAGTCGGAGAAGATAGGGAGAGGGTCGGGCTTCAGGCGATAGATGGCGGAGGAGTCGACTGGAGGAATGGGGGTGACCGTGGGGTTCAGTCGAGCGTGGGGGGACTAGCTCCGGATGGTTGGTCGTCGTGTGGAGGCGGGGATGGCAGCGGGTCCAGCGGGGATGGCGAATGCAGCGGTTGGCTCAGGACTGGTCGACGCGGGCGAGTTCGAGGAGAGGCGGCGAGCTCCGGGCATCGTTCAGGCGAGGGGGAAGTCGGCGGGATCTTGGGAGGTCGGGTTAGCCCAGGCGGAGGGGAGTGTCCGGTCGTGGGTTGAAGGGAAGGGATGGAGGAGATGAATGAACAGGGAGGGGTCGGCTGTGGCTAAAGTTTGGTTGAAAGAAAAAATAGAAAAAGAACAGAATTATTTATATATGTGTATAGTGTTTTGGGTTGACCTAGAATTAGGGCTTGGTCAACCCCTCTTGGGATTGGGCCTTGTCATAGAGATATTTTAAGGTCTAGGATTTAAATGGGTTCAAAATGTATGGCTAGGATTGCATTTGGTTCAAAGTTTGGAGGGCTTTGGTTTAATGAGGCTGATGTTGAATTACACACTCCAAAAAATTATAGAAAAATTCACATGAAGGAGAAATGGGTTTCTTCACGTGTCATATCCAACGGGGTGGACACCTTAATGTACTTTTGCATAAAAGTGCCCAATAATTAGAAAATTGTATAAAGTTGGGTTTATGGTTTAATTTAATTAAAATAAATGTCATTGGTGTTCTAAAATTAATTAGAAGTACAAGGGGCTAAAATTAAGTGGGACACAAGTGTCATGAATGAAGAAGACTCTGAATAGAATATTACTCTAATTTGGGTTGCACAAAATGGGTCGAGATTGTGTCTCTAATTTCGATTGGAACGCACAATGATGCAAAAGTCGAATTTATTGGAGTTAAATAATAACGTCTGCGACAAATATTGTGCGACTAAAATGAAGGACAAGAGAGCATAATTATATGTTACACAAAGGTCAGAAAAGAAGGCAGACATGTCTAGGACAAATGTATGAAATTGATTGGAAGGCAAAAGATAGGGTAGCGCTCCAAATATCGAAGCAACGGTAAGGCACAACAATGAAATAAAATCACCATTATTAAATATAATTAAATATTATGCAATCATTTACACATTAATTATGAAAAGACAAAAATACCCCTAATCTGAAATGTGGGGGTGACAATGTGTTATACTCTTGGGATGTTAATCCGATAATTAAGAGAACTTTCTTTGATACCAATTGTAGGATCAATTTGTATGAGCAAACGTTCCTATATAAGAGTACTAGCTCTGATACCAATTGAAGGAACAATTGGGATTAGAAAATAAATAAGAGACTACCTGCTCTGATACCAATTATGGGACCAAATGATATCAGCAATATATATATAAAGAGAGCACCTGCTCTGATACCAATTGTAGGATCGTGTATGGAAACTCTAGGGGGTGAATAGAGTTTATGTATGTAGTAGAGTAAAATCACCTGTTAAAAATATAATTCTATGGCATGCAATAGTGATCAGCTACTAGAAGTTAGAATATGTCTCATGTGTAAGTGATACTACTAGAAGTGTTATGAATATACTTATATATATGTAGTAGGGTGAGAGAAAGCAAACACAAATACCAAGATGTATACTGGTTTCCCTCTGAGAGGACTAGTCCAGTCCCGAGAACTCAAGCTCAGAGTTTTATCTATTATAATCACCAATAGTGAATCACAAGCTTTGATTCGAAGACTTGCCACTTATTTATACCACGAGGTTTGATCTGAAGTCTTGCAACTTCACAGCTAGAGAAAGAGAGTAACTGATGGAGCCAAGCTCTTTACAACTCTGCAGACTTCTAGACCGAGACCGTACTTGGCACTAGGAAGGCTAGGAAGTTGCTCTTGGAGATGGGAAAGTTAAAGCTCAGATGTTTTCTCATAATAGGATAGAATATTTAAAAATGGTTGAGTGTGTAGGAATATAGAAATCCAATCCTATTTATAGTGTGTTGGCAAACAGAATTCGGCCAGAATTAAGATGTGGTTTAATTCAAATTTCCAACCGTTGGGCCAGAAAATCAGGAGCTTATTGAACTGGTTGATTTCATACCAAAAGGGTAACCGAGTTTGGTCCGTGTTCAACATGAATTTGGCCCAAGTCTGATTTCTAAGTATGGTAGACTTTGTTAATGAATGTGGTCTTATTTGGTGGATAATTTCTTTGGTTTATTTCAGTGGACTAGGTATCTGGATATAGGTACTTTGATTTGCCAGTGCGACTCAGCTTACATCAATCCTGGACTCAAATAAATAAAAGATTACATTTGAATATGGAACCAAACTTGATAAACAATCTTATAGCTGGAGCAGAGTCTGACTTTAGTACTGACGGAGTTGATATACTTTGCATCGAGTATCTACTTCATTTATATTTTAGATCTAATGTTTGACGATTATCAGAATTAGGTTGACTGTGACCACTTTGTGTCAACAAAGTTCACTCTTCGGGACAAGTGCCGAAGTGATATGTTAGAGAAGTGACTGAAGTGATGAATGTGACAATCCATAAAGTGTGTCAGGAAGAAAAGATAAAACCATAAAAAGATGTCCCAAGGTTTCAGAGTCATGCGTCCAAGGGAAAATGGCCGTATACTCTGTTTGCCGCATATACCTTCTTGCCGCATATGGGTCGGTGCTGCATGGAGGTTTCTTGGACTTAGAGAATTTCTCATTCGTCCAGAGAACAAAACACAAGGAGTTCTGTCACTTATCTTCAGAATACTTTGTGTAATGGTCAGTCATGCTTCCACAAAATGGATGCATACTGGTTGGCTATGCGATAAAGAGTCCAGCCACATAAGGATGATGCCGCATGGAAGTCTCGGCCGCATATTGTGCTGGCCGCAAAAGAACTTCTTCTTCTCCAGACAGTAAGTTTAGTCATGGAGAAAAAGCTCCAAAAATCCAAAAATTACTTTCTTTATAAAAACTTTATTTTAACTCCGAATCAAGTAAACCAAAAGCCAAAATGCTCGAAATAAAGTGCTCCATCAACAAAAAAAACTAATTTTTCTAAAATACCATGTTTTAATAGATCAAAATCAAGAAAAAAAATTGGAACCCATAAAACCCTAACTTTAAAACTCAGATATACTCAAAATCGTTTATCAAAACCAAAAACTCCAAAAACTAAAACAATAAGAACATCAAGGAGAATATTTTCCATCAACACATTTTTATTACCACATATATGCAAAAATATGAAAATCTATGGCTTTACCACTTTGAGCAAGATGTACTTGCCTTGGTGGACTAACAAACATCTTCCTAGAACCAAGTCTAGGGCTAGGGCTTAGGGTTTCGGTTGGGAGCTCTTGAGGGAAGGAGGAAGAGGAAGGAAAAAGTAAAGAAAAGAAATAAAAAATGAAAGAGAGGAGAGAGAAATAGGAGTATATATAAACAAGAGGGGGAAATGGTATTCTAATCATGACTAATCCTCGTACAATCCTAACCATCCAAAATAGGCTTAGTGGTTTCAAGTGTGAACCGAGTCTGATATCAATCCTACATACGGGTCCTAGCACTGGTTCATGGCAATTGCTAAGGTGTTCACTACTGGTCTCGGGTAGTCTCCCACAATAAATAGAAATATAATTAAATAAAATATATCATAATTAATAGGAATCAATAGATAAAATACAACATGAATACATATAAAAGGGAAAAATTTAAATATCATAAATTAAAGAATACCAAATCTAGGAACGGGTTTGACATCTCTACCCACCTTAGAAATATTTTGTCCTTGAAATTCGCTAGTCTAGTCGAGATGATCACCAAGCAATAAAACTTATAGACCAAGCAGAAGACTCATGATCCTATCAGAAAACTCATGATTCAAAAAATCTCATAAACTATCATATCCCATGAACTACAACTAACTGAATACTAAGTATAACAAAATAGGCATGTAATAAAAGCAACATCAATATAAACAAAGGTGCAAGTAATCCACATAATCAGAAGGAAAGAGAAAGAACTGGAGGCATACAGATACATATGTCTCCTGAGTCAGTCAAAATAGGAACTCGTCCTCGTTGGCTTATGCTGACTCCCAAATATGGACATGGATCAAGTCTCGAGATAAATCGATACCAATAACTTAGTCAAGAACATGACTCTGCCCAAGATGTACCTTCGTAGTTGGGACATATGACATACATCATGTATCACGAGATAAGAAGGCAGAAGAGTGAGATGAAAGGTCATCTCAACTCGCCGAATATACGAAACCCAAAAGATATGACTGAAAGAAGCTCAAATCTCACCTTCAATTTGACCGCCCTCGGCCAACACCTGCTCTAAAATGCAAACTTTGCTTGCTCACATTTCCGTGCTACTGGAAATCTGTCATGAGGATGTCTTTGCTAACCAAACTGACGTTATCTTTGTGAAACACATATGCTTGTGTCAACATCGGACGTTGGGCTAACAGCCATACTGCAAAAACTGGCTCTTGATACGGAACTGCTCCTGGAGCTGACAATGCTGGGAATTGTTGATATGGTCCTCCCTTCCTCTGTATCTGTAGGCAAGTAGCTATCATATGGTCAAAAACCCCCACACCTCAAGTATCTTCCATTTGCCATCCTATATACATCCTGAGTGTGACCTCTTTTGCCATAATAGGTACATCCTACTAGATTCTTCGGGCATTGTTGATGTTGTCTCGGCTGTTGTTTTCAAATTGTCATTATCTTATCTGATGTCACTGGCCCCCGTGGGGCCAAATCACGAATACGAATGGCGGGTGCTGGTCCTCCACCTGTGTTCTGGGCATGAGACCTCTTATGCCCTCCAGTCCTCGAAGCTATCCTCTGGATGGTTAGCTCATATCTCTTGTCTGCTATCAACACGACATTGAATGTCTGGTAGTCATGTACTTCAACTAGTTGCAGAATCTCGAAATAAAGCCCTTGTTGGAATCTCATAGCCCTTTCTTGCTCCGTCGTTACCATAGCTGGAGCAAACCTGCTAAGCCTGTAGAACTCTGCTGCATATCCATCCACTGTTCTGCCGGATTGCCTGAGATTAATAAATCTTTGCGGCATCTCGTAGTACACCACTACTCCGAAATACTTGGTCCTGAACCGGGTTCTGAAGTTGTCCCAAGAGATATGATGTTTCAAGCCGACTTTCTCTGTTGCCCACCAATCACGAGCAAGATCTTGTAGTTGTAATTAGACTTGATTGACTTGCTCCTCTGCTGAAATCTTAGTTGCCGCCATGATCGTCTTAATGTCTTGAAGCCAAGCATCCTCCGTAATAGCATCCTCTGTGCCTTCGTCCCATAATCTTCTTATTCACTCTCCTCCAGAGCCATTTACAGTCCTTGGTTTAACAGGATATTCTGCTCCTGTTATCGAAGCTGCTGATGCTGCTGTACTGCTATCTGATGCTGTTTTGTCGCCATCATATCTCTGATAATTTCTAACAGTGTCGGGGTATCAAGTGCTGCTAGTATTACTAGAAGTGCCAGGGGTACCATGATCTCTGGTACATGTTTCCCACACATTGGCTCTACTCGAAGCTGATCTTGAGGAAGTATTGTCTCTTGCTAGGGCTCAATAGGATCTTGCTCTACTAGCTATTCTACCATATATGCTACCCTAACAGGGAAAAGAGGTGACCAGAAGAAAAAGGACACCAAGACATCAAATAACAAAACATGAAATAACAAAGAAGTAAACTGTTAATAGTTTAATCTCGATATTGAAGAAGATGAATTTAGGATATCAAAAAAATAGTTTTGATTGAGACTTCTAGAACAAGATACCCCACAAGTCTGAAAAGATAGACCTGCATGGACCACCACTAAAATTTTATCATGCCCCAGAACCAGAATACTGGAGAGCGGGAGAGTGACTCAGTCAACCACACCTTACAAGATACTGAAGTAACCAACAATGTGCTAAGATTGTCTAGAGACAAGGGGGTACATACTATAATCAAGTCACCTAGGGTCAAGGATCTCTATGTCTCAATCATCAACCAAGAAACAGTAAGAATGAGCATGTAAGATAAAGCAGTTAGGCGTCCGTGACGCTCTATCAGAATGATCATGAAACTAGTTATATATGATGGTACACTAGTGCATTGTCAAGAGTACATAACTGTAAGTCAGTCGTAGTCTGAATAATATACAATCATGTAGAGGAACTAATATCCAGATAAACCGACTAACAAGTGCCGTTGGTTAAATGCCAAAGAGGTAATACAAAATGATACTCATAGTAGAGGAGAAGAAAATCACTTAAGTTCCTTAGCGGACATCCTCCTGGTGGGCGCCATCGGTCAGATATAGGACAGGATCCTCGGGCTCTATTACTAAACCTGGCAAACAAAACCAGCGGGGCAAGGCCCCAAAAGCAAGTACCACAAAGAAGCAGAAGTAAATGAAGCAAAAACTAATAAAGTACATAAAATAGGAATCCGTGCCAAAACTGCAAGCGTATGACCTTTCATCGGAGAAGTAGGACACCTCTATAACCAAACAAGGAAAAGAGGTGTCGCACTACTCTGAGACAGGGTACGACTCACCAATTATGAACATGACAAAGATACAATACATCAATATAATCCAGAATATATGCCACAATACATGATAAGATATAGGTATAATATGCAGCTTCGGTACATGACCTATTGTGACACATTGGCGCAATCCTACAACCAAACAAGGATAAGGGTTAAACCGTCGTACCATAATAGTTCATGTCCCTAGGCTACCAGTACATACTCTTTTAAATCGGCCAATCAATCTTACGACTTGTTATGTAGATTCTGAGTTATCTTTAGAACGGATGCATAAAAAAATCCTCAGATCGTGAGCTATTTAGCAGGGCTAACTGATCTATAGTAATCTCATAGCACATTGTATATTATGCACCGGTCCCTCGTAAGGTCACCGCGCTAGAATCACATAGAACGTATTGTACAATATAAGTATTCGGATATTACCGTCCACTAGTACGGATGTGACCAATATCTATGGGGTATGCCTTGCACGTCATGGCAGTTGTCTGAGGTGGCTAATGTGCACGATCTCGAAATTCTATCCCTCCCAATGCTCTACCAATTTTAGTTGCCTAAATTAGCCCTATGGTTATGTTAGGAATCCCATGGCGTGGTCACATGATCAATCCTCCTATATGTTGTACCGTAGTACGGTCTACGCTAGATACGAATCTACTTTATTACTTGATAGCTCAAACTAGATACACCCGAGTGTAATTCAACAATCAATCAAGTCCTAGTCACGCTTTGGTAGTTTACCCACATACCATGTCCGTGCTGGAGAAATAATGTAATAATATTATATGTCGCGTAGTATATGAGACATTCTCGATGCATAACCCAAAATATGCAATCTCATAGCACGTAGAAAATTATGTCGCACCTCAGTGCACATTTATAACACATGTACACGTAGAGCATAGTATTGTATCAACACAGATACAAGAAATTAGGTCGAATCACCAAACTTACAGTTGGTCGTATGAGCCTTATCACATTGGGACACATAGCTCATGTTATGCACATAGCTGGTTAGTTACTTATGACATAGTTAATTCTAGCATATAGTCTTATCTAGCATAATGTTGGGTTACTAAGTCCATTCTTCGTTAGGATCAATAATAAGCAATTGTCAAGACCAACCATATAGAACAAAGAAATATTCCAAATAAAATAGCTAAGCCGTATGCACAACTTGGCGCATGAGACGGGTGTCGCATGGACTGTCGGCCGCAATGTACCTCAGGCCGTATATGATACCACGTATGATCCTAGGCCGCATGTTCCTCCAAGCCGCATGGTGTCGTGCCCCAGTCCCAAAATATGTAGGACTAGGAATACGTAAGCATGCCAGCCGTATGTATATGGCAACTCCAATATATGGATACCATAATACACACGTACGCTGTAATATAAATATTAACTCACATGTGGTATATTTATTATTATAAGTCACCGAAAATACTAATCGCATCCACAAAATAAGTCATTGTAAAGAAATAACTAAACTAGAATAATGAGTCTTAATAATCCAAAAATGATAGTCGGGTGGAGACAAATCCACTACCAATGACTATATCAATACTAAACTGAGAGAGGAGGATAAATCTCTAATATAAAATAATATGATGATTGAAGAGTATCAGCTATGAGAATCCATCACTAGAGATAATCAAAGATGCTCAGAAGGTAAGACCTCCTCGGCAGAAAATAATGCGTCAGGTCCTGGCCCATACTCCTACGGATACTCCTGATCGTCTATACCTGGCAAGGGACCAGGTCCTCAGAGGGACGTAACAAGATATATAGAAGCATGCCAATTGAATACAGTAAAATATGCACAATAGATAGAAAATATATAAGTACGCTGTACAAGACAATCTATATAAAATGCATAATAAGGACAACTTTCGACATATGGGCAGGGGTAGGCTACTCTATCTAATCTTACAACTCACACACACGTCTAGAACATCAAAAATCGATATACCACGATGGTAGTGACCAGCGCGACACCAAAAATTGATATACCGCGAGGGCAGCGACCAGCACGACACAACTATCGAAGTGCGTGCTAGTTACTATGGTTTACCAGAGTGGTTATAGCCCATACGCCTACTGATTATCCTCCTCTCCCATGATACTAGGTGTCAAGTGTGTGTCAATATATATAATATATAATTATGACTGAAAGAAACACACATGCAATAAATATATAAAAATATAATAAGCATACAAAGTATTGTAAGCAATTTAGCAAGGTATACTTGCCTGGCAAGAAAGCTACAAAGTTTAAGCGTCCAGATGTCAAGCACAAGGGGTCAGAAACTATGGCCTCAGAATGAACATCTCCGGATGCTGAAATAAACATCACCAATGTTCCCAGAATAAACGAGATATCTAGAAAACACTACCCTTTCCTCCAATTTGGACACAGAGGCAAAACGATAATTTTGGGTCAAAGCGGGGTCCACATGTGGCCCGACCCACTTTGCACCAAAATACATGCTAGGGGTAACGGTCTCTAAATGGGACAAATTATAGGTCAAACAAATTCTAAACTTCAGTACGAACTCAAAGGTATGTCCAATTTTGGATTTCGGTAAGCCGAACAAAAATTTGCCCTTAAAGTCAACTATGGGGCCCGCAAATAGGCGACTTGGTCAATTATCTCAGAATTGCGTAAAACTTGGGTCACAGGACCAGCATGCTGCCACGAATCCAATGGCATAAGTTTTGTCGTATTCCGACGAGCATACACAAAATGGGGTGATGTTTTACAAAAGTTGCGATATTGGGCCTTTTTACAGATACGGGTTGATTCCGACGCGCACACACGTCCAAATCAGTTTTCATGAAAGCCCACATGTCATGACATATCATACGCGCCTTTTGGTGTAATTGGTACACGACAGGGAGATCTCGTTTGACGGGGTGCGCTCCGTATAGCAAATTCTAAAGTTTTAAAAATAAGTTTTTCTGAGTTTTCAACCTAAATTATCTCTGATTCTAACATATAATAAAATAAACTAATAAACAAAAAATATAGGATTTACACAGAAAAAGTAGATTTTGATTTGGATGTCTGTGGTGGGAGATAACAGCCTCTAAACATAGGTGGTTGAACAGTTTCTAACAGTTTAAAATACATAGTTTTTCTTCAACTTGGCTTCGATTCTACCTAGTGTTTAACGATGTTCGATGGAAGTTTAGAGAGGGATAGGTTGTGATCATACCGGCAAAGACGGATCCAAAATCGGACGAGAGAAGCGACGGAAAATGGCACGTGAAGGAGGGGTCGTCACTACCAACTCCTGCTGCGGATGTCCGCACGGTTGCGGTCGCGGTCGGCCGGCGGCTCTCCGGCGTTGGCGTTCAGACGGGGGTTCTCTCACGTCGGGTGATTAGGTTAGGGTTTGGGTTTATAATATGGTTTACATGATATATATATATATATATATATATATATATAGGTAGGGGAATGGGAGAGTTGAGGATGGGTTCGCTGCTGGGCCGTGCGGGTGCTACTGTGCTCGCGGGTAGATTGGGTTAGCAGCGGGGTTGGGGTGGTGATTTGGGCTTAGGGGTTTAGGAATTAGATTAGTTTAGGGATTTGTTTAAGGATTTAAGAGTTTTAGTGATTAGGGTTTATAAGATTTTCTTTTTCTTTTTCTTTTTCTTTTCTTTTCTTTTCTTTTCTTTTCTTTTCTTTTCCTTTTTGTTTATTATCTTTTTCTTTTTCTTTTCTTTAATATTATTACTACTATTACTAAACTTATTATTATTACTACTATTATTACTATTATTATGATTATATTTAATAGCTATATATTATTTACACACATATATTTGAGGTATATAAAAAAATATTTGTACCCAAAATAAATTCTAAAAAAATCTATCACTTTTCTTCAAAGATTCCTAAAATAAAATAATAGTTTTTGTGCAATAATTCTAAATGAGTAATTATCTAGGTAGTTAAATCAATAAAATTTATTTTCTAATTAACTACGAAATAATATAAATAAATTCTATGATTAATTAAATAAATATAATATTTAAAAATTAGGGGGTTTTATATTTTACCCAACTTACAATAATTTTGTCCTTGAAATTAACACGAACCCATATTCATAATAAATCACTATAGCTATTAACACTTTATTGCTAGCTAGCAGTGCTTTCTAAAAGGTTATGGTCAGCCATCCTAACATTTTTCTTCCTTATTGTCTATACACTATTTTTTTATCCTCTAACTCGTCTACACTACCCAACTTACAAGAATTCTACTAGTAGTCAAAGTCTTTTGAGGATATTGTCTAGGTTGTAAGACGAATTTATTCATTGGGTCAAAATTTTTGGGATACTTGTCTGGAATCTCATAACCATGATTTTTCTCTGTAACTGTCAAGTATCATAGTTTAATACTGCCACGCCACCTGGCCAGTATGTCTGCAAATGATTTGACTACTCTACTATAATGGTCTAGCTGCAGCTGTTGCTACCTTGCCAATAATTTGTCATAGTTATCAGTTTGTAACAAGTGCCTTCAACTCTTGTCTAAGCTTAGTTTAAGTTTTAGGGCAACGATTAAGGTCTTGACTAACTTTATAAAACTATTAGAAGTATGAACTATTTCAATAATTCCACTAATTCCTGTTAGACTAAAGGATTCTACTCATGGAGATGAGCCACCCAAGGGGACAAGATGGTGATAGGAATTAGAATATTACTACTACTACTCGTGTCATCCATTAGCATCGTGGGTATGCCATCTAGTTAAAATATCAACATATCCTCAAAAATGTAACACTAAATATATCACGTGTGATATGCCCTTAATTACAAAAGATAGTCATAAGGTAATTTGATTGGCCTATAGGGTATATCTAGTACTCTCCGTGTATTAAACATACCAAGCATGAGCGTTCGTCTTTCCGAAATAGGGGAAGACAAAAAAAAAACAATAATAAATAATTTTCAGGAGGAGGTGATAGAATATAAGCACGGGGTTCAAGGCGATTTAAAGAATTCAAAAATGGAGTTGTTAGGGCAGTTATGGATTGAAATCTTATTTTGGTAAATTTCTATTGGCATGCTCATATCAGTACAATTATTCAACCGATAAGATATCCTCAGACATGTCTAGAGGGAAAGTATATTCGTCTAATAAGCTGAGTCAACTATATCTCAATCTACGTGAAGTAGTCATGTGAAGAGCAAACCAAATGCATTAAGGTTGATCAGACCATAATACACTGATTCTGATTTAGATAATGTATTAGTAGGCATTTCCAATAACACATATGTCATGAACAAGCTCGATAAAAGAATAAACTTGCAAAACTAGGCTATAAAATAGCAGCATAGGCGGAGGTAGTCCAGAAAATATAAGTACACTGGATTATGATGAAAGAAGGTACAAAATGATTCAAGTTCACAAGAAAATAAGACTTTTTCGGTGTTGTGCTTCTACAGTTGCCATACTAACTTCTTGTCTAAGTCTAAAGTCAACCAAATGGGGGTATGGGCCTCTAAGTTCTATAGTATGGATAAACACTATCTTCTTATGCAAGCCTATAGTTGGTGTCATTCAATTACATTTGATTAATAGGTCAAAAGGACTATGTGAAACTAGGTTATGAGGCACACTACCAAACTTACAAGAATTTAACTAATAGTATTATTGAACAATAGAGTGTATATACCTAGTATAAGTCATCTTCCTAACCCCTATCAAGCACGAGAGAAAAGAGAAGATTAATGTTGTGAAAGGCTCAAGCAAGATGCAATACAAGCAATCAAATAAGAATACATAACAAAATCAAGGGGGATAATTAAATAAGTGGATGAGATCCTATATTCTAATCCTATGCGCAGGCTTGCTCGGCGCAGTAAGGTAACCGAGACAATATGCTCTTGACCTACATGGGCCACCACAAAAATATGTCACACCCCAGTCCCAAAATACGTAGGACTAGCAATACGTAAGCATACCAACCGTATGTATTTGGCAACTCCAATATATGGATACCATAATACACACGTACGTTATAATATAAACATTAACTCACACGTGGTATATATACTGTCACAATCAGCGAAAATACTAATCTCATCCACAAAACAAGTCATAGTAAAGAAATAACTAAAGTAGAATAATGAGTCTGAATAATCCAAAAATGATAGTCGGGTGGAGACAAATCCACTACCAATGACTATATTAATACTAAAATGAGAGAGGAGGATAAATCTCCAATATAAAATAAGATGATGATTGAAGAGTATTAACTATGAGAAACCATCGTTAGAGATAATCAAAGATGCTCAGAAGGTAAGACCTCCTCGGCAGAAAATAATACGTCAGGTCCTGGCCCATACTCCTACGGATACTCCTGATCGTCTATACCTAGCAAGGGACCAGGTCCTCAGACGGACGTAACAAGATACATAGAAGCATTCCAATTGAATACAGTAAAACATGCATAATATATATAAAATATATAAGTACGCTGTACAAGACAATCTATATAAAATTCATAATAAGGACAACTTTCGACGTATGGGCAGGGGTAGGCTACTCTATCTAATCTCACAACTCATACACACGTCTAGAACATTATAAATTGACATACTACGAGGATAGTGACCAGCGCGACACCAGAAATCGATATACCATGAGGGTAGCGACTAGCGCGACACAACTACCGTAGTGCGTGCTAGTTACTATGGTTTATCAAAGTGGTTATAGCCCATACTCCTACTGATTGTCCTCCTCTCCCATGATACTAGGTGTCAAGTGTGTGTTAACATATATAATATATAATTATGACTGAAAGAAACACACATGCAATGAATATATAAAAATATAATAAGCGAGATATCTAGAAAATACTACCCTTTCGTCCAATTTGGACACAGGGGCAAAATAGTAATTTCGGGTCAAAGCGGGGTCCACATGTGGCCCACTTTGTACCAAAATATGTGCCAGGGGTAACGGTCTCTAAATGGGACAAATTATAAGTCAAATAAATTTTAAACGTTAGTACGAACTCAACGGTATGTCCAATTTTGGATTCCGATGAGCCAAACACTAATTCGCCCTTAAAGTCAACCGTGGGGCCCGCAAATAGGCGACTTGGTCAATTATCTCGGAATTGCTTGAAACTTGGGTCACAGGACCAGCGTACTGGCACGAATCCAATGGCACAAGTTTCTTCGCATTCCAACAAGCGTACACAAAATGGGGTAATATTTTACAAAAGTCGTGATACGGGGCCTTTTTACGGATATGGGTTGATTCCGACGCGCACACACGTCCAAATCAGTTTTCGCGAAAGCCTACATGTCATGACAAACCATATGCGCCTTTTGGTATAATTGGTATATGACAGGGCGGTCCTATTTGGCGGGGCGCGCTCCGTATCGCAAATTCTAATATTTTGAAAATAAGCTTTTCTGAGTTTTCAACCTAAATTATCTCTGATTCTAACACATAATAAAATAAACTAATTAACAAAAAATAATCTCGGTTATATAGGCTTTATACAAGAAAAAGTAGATTTCAATTTGGATGTCTGTGGTGGAAGATAACAGCCTCTAAACATAGGTGGTTGAACAGTTTCTAACAGTTTAAAATACGTAGTTTTTCTTCAACTTGGCTTCGATTTCTACCTAATATTTAACGCTGTTCGATGGAAAATAATTAATTATGTTTAGAGAGGGATAGGTTGTGATCATACCGGTGAAGACTGATCTAAAATCGGACGAGAGATACGACAGAAAATTGCATGTGAAGGAGGGGTCGTCGCTGCCAACTCCTGTTGCGGATGTCCGTACGGTTGCGGTCGTGGTCGGCCGGCGGCTCTCAGGCGTTGGCGTTGGCGTTCAGGCGGGGGTTCTCTGGCTTCTGGTGATTAGGTTAGGGTTAGGGTTTATAATATGGTTTACATGATATATATATATATATATATATATATATATATATATATATATATATATATATATATATATATATATAGGGAATGAGAGAGTTGGGGATGGGTTTGCTGCTGGGCCGCGCGGGTGCTACTGTGCTCGCGGGTAGATTAGGTTAGCAGCGGGGTTGGGGTGGTGCTTTGGGCTTAGGGGTTTAGGAATTAGATTAGTTAAGGGATATGTTTAAGGATTTAAGGGTTTTAGTGATTAGTGTTTATAAGATTTTCTTTTTCTTTTTCTTTTCTTTTCTTTTCTTTTTCTTTTCTTTTCTTTTCCTTTTTGTTTTTTTTTCTTTTCTTTAATATTATTATTACTATTACTAAAATTATTATTATTACTACTATTATTATTGTTGTTATATTTAATAGCTATATATTATTTACACACATATATTTGAGGTATATATAAAAATATTTGTACCCAAAATAAATTCTAAAATTTTTTTATCACTCTTCTTCAAAGATTCCTAAAATAAAATAATTGTTTTTGTGCAATAATTCTAAATGAGTAATTATCTAGGTAGTTAAATCAATAATTTTATTTAATTAACTACGAAATACTATTAATAAATTCTATGATTAATTAAATAAATATAATTTTAAAAATTTAGGGGGTTTTACACATGCTCCTCCAAGCCGTATGCTCTTGACAAAAGTTTACCCTTCGGGACATGTGCCGAAGTGATGTGTATGAGAAGTGACTGAAGTGATGGATGCGACAGTCCATAAAGTGTGTCAGAAAAAAAAGAAAAAATCATAGAAAGATGTGCCAAGGTTTCAGATTCATGCGTCCAAGGAAAAGTGGCCGCATACTCTGCTTGTCGCATATGCCTGCATGCCGCATATGCCTGCTTGCCGCATATGGATCGGTGCCACATGGAGGTTTCTTGGACTTAGCAAATTTCTCATTCGTCTAGCAAACAAAATACAAGGAGTTCTGTCACTTAGCTCTAGAATACTTTGTGTAATGGTCAGTCATGCTTCCAACAAAATGGAAGCATACTGGTTGGCTATGTGGCAAAGAGTCCAATCGCATAAGGATGATGCCGCATGAAAGTCTCGGTCGCATATTGCGCTGGCCGCATAAGAACTTCGTTTTCTCCGGACAGTAAGTTCAGCCATGGCGGAAATGCTCCAAAAACCCAAAAATTGCTTTCTTTATAAAAACTTTATTTTTACTCCGAATCAAGTGAACAAAAAGCCAAAATGCTCGAAATAAAGTGCTCCATCAACCACAAAAACTGATTCTAAATTAGCATGTTTTAATAGATTAAAACCAAAAAAAACTTTTGGAACCCATAAAAACTCTAACTTTAAAACTCAGATCTACTCAAAATCATTCATCAAAACCAAAAAATCCAAGAACTAAAACTAATGAGAACATCAAGGAGAAAATTTTCCATCAAACACATTTTTATTACTATATATATGCAAAAATACGAAAATCTATGGCTTCACCACTTTGAGCAAGATGTACCTGCCTTGGTGGACTAACAAACCTCTTCCTAGAACCAAGTCTAGGGCTATGGCTTAGGGTTTTGGTTGGCAGATCTTGTGGGAATGAGGAAGAGGAAGTAAGAAGTAAAGGAAAGAAATAAAAAATGATAGAGATGAGAAAGAAAGAGGAGTATATATACACAAGAGGGAAAAGGGTATTCTAGTCATGACTAATCCCTATGCAATCCTAACCATCCAAAATAGGCTTAGTGGTTCCAAGAGTAAACCAGGTCAGATATCTATCCTGCATACGGGTCCTAGCACTAGTTTATGGCAATTGTCAAGGTGTTCACTACTGGTCTCGGGTAGTCTCCCACAATAAATAAGAATACAATTAAATAAAATGCATTATAATTAATAGGAATCAATATGTAAAATATATCATGAATACATCTACAAAATTTTTTTACATATCACAAATTTAATAATACCAAATTTGGCAACGTATGTGACAAAAGATCAAAGCGTCTAATTATCATTTTGTCGCTTTGAACGCAGCTCCCTATTTTTGAAGAAAAGAAAATCCCTAGGGTTATCGATGTTTTATAACTACTCATTGATTTCAACATAGTTCTCATCCTTGCAAATAGTGAGACTTTTTTTTAACTTCTTAGCTTTGTTATCATGTATGAGAAGCCGACAAAAAATTCAGCAACAGTAATAAACAAATCAAAATCTCAAAATTCAATAATTTATTCCTCACTATTTTCAGCAATGCAGCATACAAGACTGATTTGGCAAGAAGAGGGGATGTTACAACAACATGGGATATCTGACCTTCGCATAGTATGCAATATAGTCCTCGATACAATCCGATATCTCAACCATCGGTTGTCGTTCCTATTCTCTAATAACATGACGTTGTCACTCAGTGTTGAAGTCTGAGACCCAATTGTATTCCGTCGGGACATAGTTTAAGGATTTGTCCCTCTCCAAGCAGTCACCAATTTAAATGTGTGCTTCAGAATAGTTTGTACATAAACAAACCGACGAAGCACTCTATCAGGCATATAAGACTCTTCGATATCATGGTAACTTATTAGACCATGGCATAAAGCGATTGGTTGCAAAGGTCAACTACTATTCTAGGTAGGTGCTCGTCATACCCTCTATTATGTGTAACCCACTTCAATTTCGAAAAGTGCTCGTATATCCATGCCTATACATAGAATAATATCACATTAAATAAATAAAATTTATATTATGTATAAAAAATATCAAAGATATTTCTTTACATTCGGTAGAGTTTAGCATCCTAGTATTGTCTTTGAACTGACGCAAGATGTCACACCAAACTCGCGATAAAGATATGCTAGTATACCATTTCCCTAAGATATTTCTTCTACCGTGGATATGTCCAAAATTTGAAGAGATATTTGGCATGTATTGACGTTCCAGATTTTTTCGGAATGTCGATAGCCCTTAAGATGAACTGCATATATCCTTGAGCCACCTTATCATCATTATCACCTACGATGTCCATGCCATGCCCCAAAACCAAAATACTGGAGAGCGGAGGTGGATAAACTAGCTACGTACACCAGATCAATACCCCGAGATACGATCACGACTGTCTAAACATGTGAGATTTTACTCTACAATCCAACCGTCATTCCTGGGTCAAGAGTCCTAGGTGTCTCAATCTCAAGCAAACAACAAGTTACAAGATGTATGATCACTAAACATATAATAGTAATGTGTATATAATGCATGAACCAAGAACCATAGGTGTATACTCCATCTTCGAGGCAATACAATACTCCTAAACCAAACAAGGACAAGAGGTGTCATACCACACCATGATAGAGTACATCCTCTGATTATGGTCAAGCTATAGCATTTTGTGTCACAGTCTCGACCCATAGCCTATTATAGCATGATAGCCTAACTCTACATCCAAACAAGGATAAGGGTTGAACCATCACACCATAATAGTCCATGTTCCTAAACTAGTAATAGATGATACAATACAAAATCAAGCTTAGTTATAGGATCGTCCAATCAACTCTACGTCTTTCTAGGTAGAGTATGGGTTATCCCATGATTATAATGCATATAAGGAATCCTCAAATCGTGCGTTGTTCCAGCTGGGCTAGCTGAGCCATGATAATTTTATAGAACATAGAATATGCACTGGTCCCTCGTAATGCCATCGTACAAAGATCACATATAACACATAGTATAATATAATAGTCAAATATTGCAATCCACTAGTGCAAAATTTAAACAATATCCATTGGAGCCAGCCTTGCACTTTCCCAAATGGATATCTGAGGATGGCTTATTAGGCACGATTTTGTGATTTTGTCCCCTCCAATGCTCTACAAGTTTTAGTTTCCTAGTTAACCCTACGGTTATCTTAAATCACGTGGCGTGGTCACATAATCATTCCTTCTATATGTCGTACCAGAGTACGTGTACGCTAGATATAAATCTATATTATTGCTTGTGGGCCCAACCTAGATTCACCCTAGCGTAATACATCAAGAAAAAAATTCCTATCCACTCAGTGGTCACTAACCAACTACCATGTCCATGTTGGAGGAATCGAGATCATATAATATCATATGTCGCATAGAATAGGTGCACTTCAGGCACAACCGAAACATGTAACATATAAACGTGAGAATACTTAGCATGTAGGAACACATAACACATAGTAAGTGTATCAGCACAGATACAAATAGTCGAGTTAAGTTACCAAAATATTAGTTAATCACATAAGTTCTTATCATACTGCAATACTTAGATCGGGTCATGCCTATAGTCAGTTTAGTCCTTCGTCACTTAGTCTAGTTTAACACATAGTCGGGGCTGACACATGGTTAGGTCTACTACATAGTAACACTTAGTCTATTACACTTTCAATAACTAGGATCAACACATGAAATCATAAAATCCAATAAAAACTGCAAAATCAGGCAAAACAGCAAAATATGCGCATAGGGTCAATTGGGGGAACATGCGCGTATGAGAATGCACACATGAGGGGCTGTCGCATGAGAACAGGCCGCCGCATTCAATAGCTGCCGCATGCACCAGCTGCCGCATACATGAGCTCAACTGCCATAGAGAACAGTTGCCGCATGCAAGTCACACCAAGAAAAGTGCACGCCTAGGAAAGTGTGCCACATCGGGAACACACGTTGACAGGGAAGTAACATTGTAACCAGCTAATTCTGGAAGAGGGATATTTTTATCATTTTACTATTGTTTAAATATTATATTTATATTTATATAGTTATATTAAATAGGTATTGGTTAGTGTGCTAGCTAATTAGAATGGACTATGTGTTAGTTGAGTTAGTACCATTTATGTTAGTTCATGACTTTAGATAATTAGAATTAAGTTAGTTAGTGTCATGGATAGAATATTCTTTTTTTGTAGAGATGATTTACTTAATTAATTAGATTACCTTCATGACAAATGGAGAGGAAAAAATTTGATATTGTAGCATGACCAAAACCCTACTATAAGAGGCATGTTCTAATTATGGTTCATCCATTCATTTTATTTTAATCATTAGCATCCCCCTTCCCCAAATTGAATTTTCCCCAATCCAACCCAAATCCTTACAAATTCCTATTCACAAACATGTAAAATAATAGAAAAATGGTGTGGAAAATAGTATTTGGTATTTTGTAGGGTGGGGGGGGGGGGGTATTATGTGTTTTGCATGGGCTTAATTAATGGAGTATTGGGTTAAATTAGGGTTAAATTAGGATTAGTCAAAGTTGGTATCTCGAATTTAATTAAAATAAAATATTATGTGCTCTTAAATTAAATGGGGGCACATGGGGTCTCAATTTGGAGTGACACAAAGGTCATGAAAAGTATAGACTTGGTGTCAGTCTTGGACCCCTTAATTGGTCTAGCTAAACGGGTTGAGTTGGTGTCTCAAAATTGATGGCAACGACACAAGTGTGCGACACAGGATTAAAGAATGGGTTCCGGGTACGAAAAGTTGTGCAATTAAATTAGAGCACAAGGGATTATGACTTTGAGTGACGGAAAAGTCCAGCGTCTAAGTTGGCTTATCAAGTCTAGAATACAATAATTAGTTGGAAATTATGGGCTAATGTTGGGCTCCTAATATTGCAACAACGGTAGGGTGCACCAAGGGTTATAAATAATGAATTAAACAACTGCAACTAAATTCTAACCCTCAATTACTCTGATGATACAACAATATTTCTAACTAAATCTGGTCTACGTAAATTAAAATTTTGAGGGGGTTTACATCCTTCCCAACTTAGAAAAATTTTGTCCCCGAAATTAAAAGTAAAGCACGAATAATAGCTACGAGAAATTAAAAGTAGAAAGGTAATCATATGTAGTACGTAAATTCATACCTCGATCCTCAAATAAATATGGGAAACAATGTCGAATAGAATCCTCGTGCTCCCAGGTAGACTCGCCTGGTGAATGATGCTTTCATGCAATCCTGACCAGTCGAATAGTTTGACCCCTCAAAGTCTTCTCACTTCGATCGAGTATTCCCATTGGCTGGTCTGCATAAGATAAACTGGGCCCGACTGTAATCTCTAAATGATCAAGCACGTGGCTAGAGTCTGCCACGTACCTCCTCAACTGCGATACGTGAAATAAATCATGCACTCCTTCTAATGATGGAGGCAATGTAAGATGATAAGCCTCTTCGCCAACTCGTTCCAAGATATCAAAATGTCTGATGTACCTCGGACTCAGCTTGCCTCTGCCTCCGAATTTGATGGTACCACGAGTAGGCGATATCTTAAAAAATATATGGTCACTCTCCTTGAACTCCAAAGATCTGCGGTGCGCATCTGCCCAATGCTTCTATCTGTCCTGTGCTGCACGCAGGTGGCTCTGAATATGTTTTACTTTTTCCACTGTCTGTGTTACCAACTCTGGACCAAGTATCTGACGTTCTTCCACGTCACTCTAATTTACTGGTGACCTATACTTTCTGCTGTACAGTGCCTCATAAGGTGCCATCTGTATGCTAGCCTGGTAGCTATTATTGTAGGAGAATTCTACCAAGTGTAGATGGTCCTCCCAAGATCCTCCAAAGTCGATCATGCACGCTCTCAACATATCCTCTAGTATCTGTATTATGCACTCTGACTGGCCATCAGTCTGTAGATGATATGCAGTGCTGAACTTGAGACGAGTTTCTAGACTCTCCTGCATACTCTGCCAAAAATGTGATATGAATCTGAAATCATGATCCGACATAATGCTGACAGGCACTCAATATAGTCATACTATCTACCTCATATACATGTCAGCTAATATCTCCGTGGACTGCCCAACTCTGAAGGGCAAGAAATGTGCAGACTTGGTGAGTCGGTCTATGATAACCCATATTGCATCCTTCCCGCTAGGGCTCCTCGGGAATCCTGTGACGAAGTCCATGGTAATATGTTCCCACTTCCACTCGGGAATGGAAAGTGGCTGTAATAGTCCTACAGTCCTCTGATGTTCAGCCTTGACTTGCTGACAGACCAAATATCTCGCCACAAATCTCGTAATCTCTCTCTTCATCCCATGCCACCAGAAATATTGTCTCAAATCTCGGTACATCTTCGTACCGTCGGGATGAATAGAATAAACTGAGCTATGAGCCTCGGTCATCAACTCTTGGCGTATCTCGCCACTCAGAACATATAGGCGATCTCCATACCTCAATGTTCCGTCTTTATGAATCTTGAGTTCCGTCTGTATGCCGGCCTCTGTCCTCTCTCGCAGTCATTGAAATCTTGTATCTGTAGACAGGGCTGCCTGGATCCTCTCAATCAATATAGACTGAACCTCGAGACTGGCCATCTGTCCATCCATGCCTGACAATATAATCTCTATCCCGAGCTTCTGAAGATCCTCTAGCAATTGCCGTTGAGTCATCAAAAGTATGCCATGGGCTTCCTGCTTAAGGCATCTGCTACTACATTCGTCTTGCCAGGATGGTACTGAAACTCTATATCATAGTCTGTCATCAACTCTAGCCATTGTCTCTGTCTCATATTGAGCTCCTTCTGAGTATAGACATACTTCAGACTTTTGTGATCTATGTAAATCTCAATACGCTCTCTATAAAGGTAGTGCCTCCATAGCTTTAGTGCAAATATCACTGCAGCTAGCTCTAGATCATGCGTCAGATAGTTCTTCTCATGAACTCTCAGTTGTCTTGATGCGTAGGCTATCACCTTGCCGTGTTGCATCAGTACACATCCTAATCCGCTCCCAGACTCATCACTATACACTACCAATCCTCCCGATCCTGAAGGAAGTATCAAAATCGGTGCTGATGTCAGACGCTTCTTCAACTTATTGAAAGTTGTCTGACACTCCTCAATCCAGATAAACTCCTCGCCTTTACGCGTATAGAAGCATAAAAAATATGCTAGATAGCTCTACGCAGCATATTGATGCAAAGCAGCGTAAATAGAGGACTTCAGAGCCTTCAACGTGCAAACAGAAGCTTCTCCGCCTAAACACAGCGTGAAATATAGGCTCAAAGACCATCCGCGTAGGACAGTATGTACAGGCTGCTTCAGCGTAAATGGGTTGCTTCATCGCCTATATGGCATAAAACTCATCCTCTTTTTATGCAGCATTGAAGTGTACGAGGGACGCTTCGTATTCTCCGAAGTGAACCTGTCAGATCCTGCAATGAACCTGTCAGATCCTGCAATGAACCTGTCAGATCCTGCAATAAACCTGACGTCTCGACTTCTGACAAAGGGATACTGCTCGACTACCCAGGCGACGGCTATAATGATGGTGCGGCACTGCAACCCAGGCTGTTATTTACTGCCATTTCCCTTGCGTAAACCACTTTTACGTAAACAAAGGAATACGCTGCCTAGTTTTTCACAGGCAGATGAGAGCTCCTTACGCTCCGCGGAAGACAAAACCGCCTGCCACGTCAAAAGCTGCACTCCGTAAGGGACTCGAGGCACGTCTCTGCATTTTATGCACATGGTTGTGACAGGCCCTCAAGGCACATCTCTGTAATTAATGCGCCGAATACTGACAGATGTCTGAGGTACGTCTCTGCGTTTGATGCACAGAAGGGTGGCAGACCTTCAAAACACGCCTCTGTATTTAATACGCAGGATGATGGCGGATCTCCACATTTAATGCAGGAGATTTGATTAAGTGTCACCGAACCGTCGTTTAGTGGCATCCCCTTAGAGAGAGCTGCTCCTATGTATACAAGGGAATATGCTGCCTAGTTTTACACAGGCAAACGTGAGCTCCTTATGCTCCGCAGAAGACGAACAGACTTCCATGACATCGGTTACTCTTCGCACAGGATTCAATGATGGGGGCAGATCTCTGCATTTAATGTAAGAGATCTGATTATCTCCAAGAGCCGTAATTCCGGCTAAGACGTCCACATCATCACTCTGGCATGTCATGCAGGGGCTTCTACGCCTATTCAGCTTCGGTGCCTGCTCGACTTCTACGCCTATTTTAGCTTCGGTGCCTGCTCGGCTTCTATGACCACTCGGCTTCTACGCCTACTCGGCCTCTATGACCACTCGGCTTCTACGCCTACTCGGCTTTATGCCGGTTTGATAACTATTTGGCTTCTATGCCATGGTGACAGACATTTGGCTTCTATGCCAATCTCTTCTACACGAGGGATACCTACCTACGTGGCTTCTACGCCGTGATCTTCGTAGCCGTTATACGCGTTTTGTCCCTTAGTTGGACCCGGGTCACACGCTCATTCAAAGGATCATCTATACGCAGGCATTGGTTATTTTAACCGTTGTGTAAAAAGGTGCTGTACTTTCCACTACTCGGTTTTTATACCGATTGAGTGGTCACTGTCACTAAAACTCTATAAATAGATATCTCTATCAACAGAGGACAAAGGTCGAGAAATGGAAAATAGGTCGAACAACCGAAAATAGGTCGACAAATTGGAGAGCCGAGAGAGAGAGAGAGAGAGGAGAATCCAGAGCTCAGGCAAAGAGAAGGGATCGACGACTTTGGCATCGTGTATCCACCCTCTTTAGCAATATTCGAAGCTGCTACCTGTCTTCCACGGCACTTCTTCAACATCGTATGGTCCAAGGACTAAAGTGATCGACTGCAGATCAGACACCTATAGCAATATTCACCCATATTAAATAAATTGAACTTAGACATCCACGTGTAGGATCGAATTTGTACAATCTTGTTTGTAAACAATAAAAGAAGGGGCGGGTCTTCGCACAAGACCTCATTTTCCCGCATTCATCAAATCTTTTCTCGTTTATATTATCCTAAACAAGATGGCGACTCTGCTGGGGACATCTTTCTCTTCTGATGATGAAGCTATTGCTCAACACGATGCGGTATCCGTGGGATCCGTGAAGAAGACACCGGTCGTCCAGTTCGACCAGTCTGCCTACGAAGATATGCTCCGAACAAGGGGCAGCTGTCACTCTCTCTCTGACCAAAATAACAGGAAGCTGCGTAAGGTCTTGATGCCCAAGACATCCTCTATCGTTCCTGTGGGTTCTCCGATCTCTCCGACCAATGAGGTTGTAGCATTGCTCCCTCCTTGCCCTACACGTAAAATTCAGTCGCCTGTCTCTGACAGAACCGACAAAACTTCTGGCAATGCCTCAGCGCTAACCCAGAAGTATACTCCGCGCTCTGCGCGTAAAATTCAGTCTCCCATCCCTGGCGGAATAGACAAAACTTCTGATAAAGCCTCAGCGCCAAATCAGAAGTACAAGACATGCTCCGCGCGTAAAACAACATCTGACCTCTTCGGAGAACCAGATGATCCCTGTGATCTCCGCAAGAGAAAGCAAGCGGCGGACCACTCAACTTCTCAGCCTTTACGCCAGCAAGGAAATAATCTGCACGCCCTCCGAATTACGCGAGACGCTGATGGCCGCCTGAGGACATCCTCAGCTTTACGCCAACCAGAGCGAAGCTCTAAATTACGCCAGGCGAAGTCCCTAAGCGTAAAGAAGGCTCCAGTTGAGGAAAGACACCCTCTCCGGGGATTATCCGCCACCCAGATGGCCAACCTGTTGTATACGGGTGGCACAGGGAAGACTATGATTCCCATCATCCGCATGCCCACCAATGGGAACAGAAGGAACAAGCCATCATCTTCTTCTTCTGTAACTCCTCCTGACCTACGGGATTATCTGGTCCGGAAACGCAAAGACAAGAGTCATAAACAGACTTCAGTTCCCCTAACGGTCAAACGCCGGGAGATCTTATGGGAAGATACATCAACGTCTAATATCGTCATAACAGGTGGACCACACGAAGATTCCATCTTTATTATTCCACCAACCCGCGACGATCAGCATCCGATAATCTTCGGTCGCAGGCGGAACACCCCGATCATACAGGAGGAATTGTGCGAGTCCGAAACTGGCAGGATACAAACCCACAGATATAGCCCGCAAGCCCTGAAGATCATGCAAAATATGGGTTACAACTTGAGGATGAAACCAGGTCTCAACTAAGGGAAAGGCAGACGAATATCGCTGCTCGGCAATCCCCACTATCAACAAACCCGTTTCGGGTTAGGGTATGCCACCTCCCTTACGACTTCCAAGTCAAACGGGGATATCTTTTCCTCTTTTCAAGACAGCGCATCGCCCTCCGACTCATCTCACACTCTCGAGCAAACATTATCAACAAATATGGTAGTGACGGATTCCTTTGAATCAGACGAACAAGAATCTGAACTGTTCGAGAATGACGCTTAGGCTCAGCAGATGGATACACAATGGGAGTTCCGCTTCGAGCAAAGAGAACCTCCCACTAAAGATGAAGTTATCCAGATTGACGTAGGGGATGAACTTTCACCAAAGCCAATATTTATCAGTAACGACCTTTCCGAAGAAGGAAGGGAAGAAATTACCCAGCTGATAAAAGAGTATATCGACGTCTTTGCTTGGAATTATGAGGATATGCTAGGTCTTGATCCAAAGGTAGCTACTCATAAACTCAACATACTGCCCGACTCAAAGCCTGTGAAGCAGCACCAACGCCGGTTCCGCCCGGACATGATGGACGCCATTGAAGCTGAAGTCAAGAAGTTGATAGCCTGCGGCTTCATCCGTGAGGAACAACATCCCGATTGGGTCGCCAATGTTGTCCCGGTCATGAAGAAGAATGGAAAAGTACGTATCTGCATCGATTACCGAGATCTGAACGCAGCCTGCCCCAAGGATGAGTTCCCTCTTCCCATCACAGACGTCATGATTGACAATACATGCGGTTTTGAACGTATGTCTTTCATGGACGGATTTTCAGGATACAATCAGATTAAGATGCATCCTGAAGACGAGAAGCATACTGTCTTTCGGACACCACTGGGGGTATATTGCTATACGGTCATGCCCTTCGGATTAAAGAATGCCGGGGCTACGTACCAACGGGCTATGAGCAACATATTCCATAAGCATTTATGCAAGACAGTGGAGTATTATGTGGACAATATAGCTGTCAAAAGCCACCTCAGGGATAATCACATCCAAGACTTGAAGACAATATTTGAATTTATGCGCTAACATCAACTCAAAATGAACCCTACGAAGTCCTTTCTGGGGTATCTAGTGGCAAATTTTTGGGATTTGTCATCACCGCCAAAGGCATTCAAGTGAACCCTGATAAGGTCAAGGACATCTTAGAAATGCGACCGCCCTGCAATCTGACGGAACTCAGGGGATTTCAAGGCCGTCTGGCTTATATCCGGAGATTCATATCCAACCTCTCCGGGAGATGCCAACCCTTTTTGTGCCTCATGAAGAAAGGTGTATCCTTCGTATGGGACGAAGCCTGTCAGCAAGCATTCGAGAATATCAGTCGCTACCTCACCAGTCCACCAGTTCTGGTACCTCCTGTCATAGGAAGATCGTTCATGCTGTACGTCCGAGCAATGGATCATTCCCTGGGAGCTCTTCTCGCACAAAAGAACGATATGGGCCACGAGCAGGCTATCTACTACCTCAGCAGGATGATGGTCGGAGCCGAACACCGGTACAACCCAGTGGAGAAAGAATGCTTGGCCCTGATGTTCGCTATCCAGAAAATGCGACACTATGTCACGGGCCAAACCATTCACATCATCTCCAGGATCAATCCTCTGCGGGTACTGATGAGCAAGCCAAGTGTTCTTAATTCCCGACTCGCGACTTGGGCGATGTTATTAACGCCATATGACATGGTGTACGTCCCTCAGAAGTCCGTCAAAGGCCAAGCATTAGCTGACTTTCTAGCTGCTCATCCGATCCCGGAGGCCTCCAAACTGTACGAGGACATTCCCGACGAAGTCATATAGTATAATTCCGCAACAGAAGGCGATGTATGGCAACTGTTCTTCGATGGCGCCTCCAGGACTGGTCCCAGGGGAAACATAGTTTCAGGAGTAGGGATCGTCCTAGTCACTCCTAATAAACTCGTTATCTACCGAGCATATTCTCTTAGTGAGCCCTATTCTAACAATGTGGCAGAATACAACGTTCTACTAATCGGGCTCCAAGTCCCTAAAAAACTGGGGGTCGAATCGCTGAAAGCCTTCGGTGATTCTCTTCTGATCGTCAATCAAGTCAGAGGAATATATGAAGTCTGAAATCCCGACCTTATCCCCTATCACCGAGCAACAGTCGAGATAGCCATGACATTCATGGGATTCTTCCTTGAGCATGTACCTCGATCTCAGAATCTGGAAGCTGACGCCCTAGCAAGTCTAGCTGCAGATTTAGCTACTCCTATAAGAAGGCAGAATTCGGTAATCCTTCTTAACAGAAATTTATTCTGTGTGAAAAATAACTTTCACATAGAACATAGCTACACGGTGGACGCAGATCCGCCCAGGAGAGACTGGAGAAGTCCCTTTATAGATTTTGTAGCATACGGAATCTTGCCAGAAGATCCTAAAGAAGCAATATCTGTCAAAAGACGATCATTACGCTTCTATTTCGACGCATCGTCGCAATGCCTATATCGCCGGTCTTACGATGGGCTCTTATTACGATGTCTCTCTGGTGATAAAGCACAGCGGATTATCCGTGAAGCTCATGACGGCGTGTGTGGGGCGCATCAACCCGGTCCTAAGCTATATGATCGTATCAGGAGAATGGGCTATTACTGGCCCACCATGATCGCAGACGCAATCCAGTATGCCAGACGATGCAGAGCCTGTCAGGTTCATGCGGACTTCATACATCGACCGTCCGAACATCTATATCCTACGGTTGCATCCTGGCCTTTCGAAGCATTGGGTATTGATATCATCGGTCCTATTCACCCGTCTTCTTCTAGAGGTCACCGGTTCATACTGGCCATCACGGATTACTTCTCCAAATGGGCAGAGGCGATCCCTCTTGCTGAGGTAAAAACATCTAATATGACCAGCTTCATTAAGCATCACGTCATTTATCGCTTTAGGGTTCCCCGAAGGATAATCCATGACAATGGGCCTCAGTTCATCAGCCATGCGTTCCACCAATTTTGCGTTAAAAATCAGATACGAAATGTGGCCTCTACGGCCTATTATCCGGCTGCTAATGGTTTGGCGGAAGCCTTCAACAAAACTATTATCAAACTCTTGAAGAAGTTCGTCTCTTCGAACAAGAGAGATTGGAACGAGAAGCTGGGAGAATGTCTCTGGGCATACCGCACCACGGTACGAGCACCGATAGGTTGCACGCCATTCTCATTGGTCTACGGGAGTGAAGCAGTTCTCTCCATCGAGATTCAAATTCTGTCACTCAGGATAGCCGTGGCTAACGAGTTAACTCAAGAAAAGAATGACTTATTAAGGCTTCAAGAGCTAGAAGGATTAGACGAGAAATGCCTCCAAGCTCAGCAGCGCATCGCGCTCTACCAAGCACGCATTTTCAGAACTTTTAATAAAAAAGTAAAGGAAAGAGTGTTCAAAGTCGACGAGCTAGTTTTAGCTGTAAGAAGGCCGATGATTCTTACTCACGGGAGTAAAGGCAAATTCCAGCCCAAATGGGAAGGCCCTTACGTAATCGAGACAACATTCTTAAACGGCGCTTACAGGTTAGCCCAGCCTAATGGAGACCTGCTAATGGCTCCTATCAATGGCAAATTTCTGAAAAGGTACTATGATTAAACCTCCTCTGCTCAAGCGAAATATGGCAAAGACCTCATTCTAACAAAACTACTTTCAAAACAAAACTAGTTGGATCATATTCTATCATATCCATACGACCCCTGAATAGATATGCTCTGCTAAAACTTACCGAAAGTATATCACGTCCATACCACCTCTGATATCACTTTCACCCAAACCTGTCATTTACATTCCGAAATGATGGGTCTACAAAGTCAGATGAAAAACCTCTTTATTATTCCCGGAAAAGAGCAAAAGTACATTGAAAAGCGAAAGCAAAAGTACATCATGGAGGGGGAGCGATCAGGTCGTGAAGCTGCTGCACTAGTACGGCCATCCTTTCAGCCCCAGAATCCAAAACATCAGCGCGAACCCGCTCCAACCGTGCCTCGTCATCTATCAGGAGGGACAGTTCGGCTCTAGCCCGAAGGAAATCGGCACGGGCGACTCCTGCACTCGCCAAGTTCTGTTGTGCTACGACCAGTCGGCCATTCACCACATCTACACCTGCCGACGACTGAGAAGCACACTCCTTAGCCTGAGCAAGCTTTGTCTCCAGTTTGTGAACCCTCGCTACATTGCCGTCATGCTCGGCCTGGCACTTTGTTTGAAGGGCGATAGTCTCCTCCAAAATAGCTTTTCCTTTGTCCATCTCCTGCTGGTTGGTCTCGAGGAATTTATTCAGACTTTTCTTCTTTTCAATAAGATGCGCAGTTAAGGAGTCGTATCTGGCCTGGAACAGAGCTTCAATGTTGCCTCGAGCTAGCTGCAGGTATTCGTTAATGGGTTGCTCCAAACCATTAACCATCTTCTCCAGCACATCAGCTATCCCAGTATCATCAAATTCTCGGATCGCCTCTATCGAGAACCGAAAGGATCTCTTCAGCGACGCAAAGTCCAGCTTCTTCGCCAACACCATTGACATTAGCATTCTCAAAGTGGTGTAGAAGATACCGGTGTACTGCTTGGTCAGCGCAACTAGGTCCGCGTGAACGCGGGGAGTGTCCGCGATCGTGGCGACTTCCCCTCCAGGAATAACCACAGACGATGTCGCCACGACCGTCGCCTCAACAGGTGGTGCGACGAAAGAGGAAGCGCCAACGCCGGACGAAGTGACCGACATGCTCAAAAGAGGCACTGTCGCAATAATAGGCTCATCCTCCTCTTGAGATATCGGAGTCTCCTTGACAGGCAAGCCAGCGCCCAAAGATGTCTCCTCTTCAAAATTGGGTACCTCCGTGTCGCCGCCAGAGCCAAAGGACGCATCTACACTGCCCTCCCCAAAGAGGTCTTCCCCTGAAAGGAGGACAAAAGGAAGTTAATATCAGCATAATGTTAACTTTCCTAAAAGAAAAGGCGTAAAGACGACATTTACCCGGGACCGACGGCATATATGTCGCATCCGCAGCCTGTACAGCTAAATCATTTCTTAATGATGCTAGGCAAGCTGTCATACCTGTCGAAGGGGGTCTGCTAACAGAAGCTGACATATAGTCTTCCAAGTCCTCCTCCAAATCCAACCGAGGCTCATCGGCTGGAATCGCGCTAGGTGCACTCGCAGGCGCAGCAGAAGTCCCTCCCGATGCCGATCCGACTAGAGGAATACGAAACTTTATTATACTCAGCCCCGAAGGCGACCTTGCTCCACTACCTGAAGCAATAGCCGTGACACCAGTGTCCAGCTGAGATTCTTCGGCTCCACCGGCCGGAACTGTAGAAGGTCCCTCTCTAAAAGGAGAGGAACCTCCAATCAAAGAATCGTCCCCAATACGGGGAGATGCGAGCTCACCTCCAGGAGCCTCGATGCCAGGAATCTGGAGAGAACGATTTACCATCTTCTTCTTCCTCTTACGAGGGGAAGTCTCCTTGGGAGCAGGAGCCCTTCGCTTCCCAAGAACTGCTAAAGCCCCTGCAGGCGGAGGTACTTCACCCCTAGGGACCGACACCAGAGGCTCATCCGGGGTAACGGACTCACCCTCATCGAAAGAAACCGAGGGGACTTCAACTCTTCCCCCAGGCTTGGAAGAGGGCACCCTAAAGCTTCCATGCATATCAAAATCGCGATGGAAGGTGTTCGTCGCCACATAGAACTGGGCATACGAATGCAGGATGTACAGCTCCGTGGAGAGTGTAATCAGGGGCACAATAAAAATTGCCCCAATACAGCCCATGATAAAATATCGCCATCCCCTCGCTCCATCAATGAGTCCACCTCTGGACCTAAAGCTAGTGATGGCGTTGCCCACGTGCAACTAATCATACCCAAACTGCTGGGCAAACCGACTGGGCAAGTAGGGCTCCAAGAAGCAATGATCTTCGCTTCTGTACAGCAGATGGGATGGTCTGATACAGACCAACCAATTAAAAGCTTTGGGAGAAAGAATTGTCTTCTCTCTACCCGAATCCTCGAGCCTAATCCCCGATTGATTGTGATGCGCAGGAGGGACGGTGCAGAAAAGCTTCCAACTATGACTGAAGCCTAGCGCCCGCCGACAGTCTATAACTGTGTTCATGTTCCAGGAAGACTTCTGGTAGTTCAACAAGAAACTACCCCCCGAACTACTGCCGGAACCGGGAGACATCACCCGGGGGTTATGGAGAATTAACTACCCCATCAAATACAGGTATGGTAATTCTATCCTGGGAAAGCTATCACGCCGAACTTCATCGACTAGCAGCCCGTCAGTCATGGCCCTCAGGCCAGCTTGTATACGGCACACCATGGCAGGGAGCAAGCCCAGTCTTGCCTCGAATACCAGACGCACTACAGGCCATAGCGTGTTGCGGTGAATGCGGTCCGCAGATGCGACGCCAGGCACTACTACTCGGAGCAGCCATATAGAGAGGAAGCCAGCCAGTTGAGCCTCCCTGGACAGAGGCCTGCGACAGCACCTCAAATAACTATAGGCCTTAGTGCCTTCAGGATACTTTCCCGTCCCTTTGTCGAGGAACCGGTCCGGAGCACCAGCATCCACTATGAGATCGTCAACTACCTGAGCATTAAGCGCACTCAGGGGATTCACAGGCAGATCCTTGCCCTCCAATACCTTCTCCGGCTTAACAGTCCTGGACCGGTGGAAGAAAAGATAGGACGTCCATTTGCTGGTGTGAGCCAAATCTGAGGGCTCATCATAAAAAGCGGTGCAGGCGAGGTAGTGGCACATTAGCTCCTGATAGACCTCCACTACCCGAGGGTCTGAACCTTCCAGCTCCCGGTTCGTGGGAACATACTCTTCGTATGGAGTGTCCCCCATCGGCAGTCTTGAGATCTCTGCCATCTCATGTAGGGCCAATCCCAACTCCCCCAGTGGAGTGACGAAAGTCCCGGTGAGCGAAGTATATCGCTCCATCAGTGCCAGGAACAGGTTAGGGTTAGGAGGTAACCCAACACTGGTGGCACTCACAGCGGCAAACAGACCAATGTTCTCCAACTCGGTCTGGAAATGCTTCAAGGCCCAATCAACTAAGCGAGCCCATCGAAGGTTTGAAGGGGTGATCCACCCGCCACACCGAGGGTTCACCTTAGGGTATACTCCCCCACGCCCCATAAAATCATTACAGAAAGTCGATAGCTGGACCGGCTGGATCACCAAACTGTCTTCACTCGAGACACTGCCCGGGCACAGCCCCCTGAACAACGTCACAGAGCCAGTAGGGCGGCTGACAAATGACCCCTGGTCAGCTTCTCTCAGATGAAAGATCTTCCCTGGCTTGCCGTGAAGATCGGAAGTCAACGTCCACGACATCTTCCTGGGATGCGTAGCATGGAAGAAGGCCGAGATGGGGTAGTCTCTCTGCATAATGGGCAGATACAAGACCAAATCCACGGTAGGAAAAACCCAGAGTTCTCTCTTGGGCTTTGTCTGGGACTGCTTGTCGATCATGTCCCCGAAGAGAAAAGCCGGCTTCAGGTATTGCTTCCCGTCTACGTACGTTAAGGGCTCCCCATTGATCAAATTTAGCAGCGTTCGCTCGCCCTGAGCCGATATCAGAAATACCCTTCCTTCGGGATATTGGGGCCCGGAGATAGGAAATGTCACGTGTGACAGATCCTCCAAATAGTTGGAGTGCAGCATCCCGGCGGCAGAGCCCATCACTTCAGCTAGCGGAGACTCATGCAAATTGACTGCAAAAGTACAGGAGAAACAAGTCAGTTCCTATAAACTAGACCTCACAGGACTTGCAGCATCCGCAGGAAAATCAACAGTCCGTGCTCTACGCCGAGACTGTGAAACTTGAGCCTTTACGCTGGAATCCATTTCCTTAACGAAAAATTCAAGATTGGCGGTATACAGTCTGTGCTTTACGCTATATTGATTAAAATAAGTTATTACGTCAGAATTTTCATCCACAAGCGTAAAAATCAAATTTTAATAGTATACACCAAGTTTTTGGCGGTCAAAGCTTTTACGCTCGACTGCGGAAAAATGGAGTTTTTACGCTGACACATTAGAAATATGGGCGTAGAAAGATGAAACGTCTCCGTGCATCATCTTCCTCGAAGAGGCTATCAGCACAGAAGACGACCTAGCGCGGTTACGTTCAACGTGTACAAAGGATTTTCATTCGTTCTCATTCATCCCAAAAGCTCTACCTTCCAGGCCGGGTGCACTACTCGTCGACGGGATGCTCCGCTCAGAATGAAGTTTGCCTTGTCCGACCAGAGACGCTCTCGCTTGAGCGGAAGAACGAGAAAAAGAATCAACCTTCTTTCCCTTAGTGGAGGAAGCTTGCTTCGAGGCCATTGTTGGAAGACTTTGAAGACTCGAAGAAGAAACGGAGAAGAACTCGAACAGTCGAAAGCTTTCTCTCGCAGAGACGATGGAAAGTTTTTCTTTCAGAAACTTAGGATATATATAGAGTTCGGATGAAACTCCTCGGACCCCGGACCAAATCCCCTAATTAATATTCGGTTATGATTGGGTCCTACGTCAGCCTATTTATTCAAAGAAGACGGACAGTCAGCGAATTCGAAAAGTTTTTTTTTGCGCAAAGCAGGTTCGTGGTTTCTACGCTAAGGAGCTTTCTACGTTCGACAGCTACAGATCTACGGTTTTATGCTCGCAAGCTATAAGTCTATGGTTTTTATGCCCGGATGCCTTTGTGCTCGGTAGCTTTTATGCTCGAGAGGCGACAAACCTACGACTTCACGCTCAGCAGATACCAAATCGATGATCTCACGCTCGGTGGCGCTTAGTTTACGCTCAGAGGCGACGGATCCACAACTTCACGCTCGGAACATTTTCTTTTCAGAAGCAACAAATCTACAGTTCTACGCTAAGGAGCTTTCTACGCTCGACAGCTACGAATCGATGGCTTTACGTTCGACAGCTACAAGTCGGGTTTTACGCCCGGATGCCTTTGTGCTCGGTAGCTTTTATGCTCGAGAGGCTACAAACCTACGACTTCACGCTCAGGAACTATAAGTCCATGATTTCATGCTCGATGGTGTTTAGTTTATGCTCAGAGGCTGCCGACTTATGATTTCGCGCTCCATGACTTCCCGCACATCTGAAAGATATGCAGGCCAGAGTACGCGTACATCTGAACGATCCTCAAGGCGGTCAATTACAGGAGTTCACACAAAAGATACTCCTTCTTGACCTCAAGATATTCCAAGTACCCGAAGCATACAGAGTTCAACATTGAAAAATTACTCTTCTTTATGGGTCGATTCAAAGTTCATCCAGACTCCAGTCTGAATATTTCATCTACCAAGATGGCAAATTAGTTTGACAGCCATTTCTCGCCCTGTTCCAAGGGATTTTTTGAGAGATCATTCTTGAAGATGATGTCTGAACAAAGAAATTCTGTTTATCAGAAGTAACAGTTCAGAATTCTACGCGGTTTCTCACTCCTAAAAAGCAGGACAGTTCGAACACTCGAATGCTAAAGCGGCTTTCTACGCATCACTAAGTTATGCGTAAAAGACAGGACAGGACCTAGCACTCTTTCTAAACAGAATCAGCATAAAGAATCAGACGTGTCGAAGCTACACATATTCAGACTTCACAGCAAAGTATGGCAACATGATCATATGAAGAAGAAAGACGGTTTTATTAAGATTAAAGTCATGATTACATATGAGGAAAATCTAGTCTACAAGGGTTTTTCTTTATTTTTCATGACTACATGAGGGAAATCCTGTCTACAAAGGGGTTCCTCATCGTCGGCTGAAGACCACACCGAGAAGCTATTCTGCCAGGTTCTCGCATTGGTGAAGGTCTTCCTCTTCTTCTAAGACAGTTCGTCGACACCCACAGTCGATGAACAAGAAGATGATCAGTGGTGGGAGGATACAAAACTGGGCATAGACCCATCCTCCAACAGAAGGAAAGCAGAGTAAATCTGCTTGTCTACATCCCGCGCCACGGAGGTAACGGGAGAAGGTGCCACTTGCAAGCAGCGTGGTGAAATACGATTCTTCTTCTCTCCCGAAGAACCACCATACAAAGTTGCTGATTATCCCGAGCAAAGGAGGCTATGATATCCTTCCATGATCCATCGTTACAGAGGACATTTGCTCGAAGATGCCATCTTTTTTGGCTTCTTACATACTGGAAGAGCATGATCTCCTTCTTTCTCAAGATGACCCGACGAACTCCGGCCATCATCTCTATATGAGGAAGGAAGGGTGGAAAGAACAGGAGAACTCCTCAGCCTTTTTATAGGCGAGAGAGAGCATCGATCCCCAATAAATCCGCCATAAAGTCAGCCTCGATCATTTCAAAACTCCATTCAGAAATGTTTCGAGTTACGAGGAGCGGTTCATGATTCATTCAAAATGTTTCAAATTATGAGAAATTTAAAAGCTTTGAAGGGGGTCTTGTAGAAGCATAAAAAATACGCTGGATAGCTCTACGCAGCATATTGATGCAAAATAGCGTAAACAGAGGACTTCAGAGCCTTCAACGTGCAAACAGAAGCTTCTCCGCCTAAACACAGCGTGAAATATAGGCTCAAAGACCATCCGTGTAGGACAGTATGTCCAGGCTGCTTCAGCGTAAACGGGTTGCTTCATCGCCTATATGGCGTAAAACTCATCCTCTTTTCATGCAGCATTGAAGTGTAGGAGGGACGCTTCGTATTCTCCGAAGTGAACCTGTCAGATCCTGCAATGAACCTGTCAGATCCTGCAATGAACCTGTCAGATCCCGCAATGAACCTGACGTCTCGACTTCTGACAAAGGGATACTGCTCGACTACCCAGGCGACGGCTATAATGATAGCGCGGCACTGCAACTCAGGCTGTTATTTACTACCATTTCCCTTGCGTAAATCACTTTTACGTAAACAGAGGAACACGCTGCCTAGTTTTTTACAGGTAGATGAGAGCTCCTTACGCTCCGCGAAAGACAAAATCGCCTGCCACGTCAAAAGCTGCACTCCGTACGGGACTCGAGGTACGTCTGTACATTTTATGCACAAGGTGGTGACAGGCCCTCAAGGCACGTCTCTGCAATTAATGCGCCAAATACTGACAGATGCCTGAGGCACGTCTCTGCGTTTGATGCACAGAAGGGTGGCAGACCTTCAAAATATGCCTCTGCATTTAATACGCAGGATGATGGCGGATCTCCACATTTAATGCAGGAGATTTGATTAAGTGTCACTGAACCGTCGTTTAGTGGCATCCCCTTAGCGAGAGCTGCTCCTACGCATACAAAGGAATATGCTACCTAGTTTTACACAGGCAAACGTGAGCTCCTTACGCTCTGCAGAAGACGAACAGACTGCCACGACAGCGGTTACTCTTCGCACAGGATTCAATGATGGGGGGCAGATCTCTGCATTTAATGCAAGAGATCTGATTATCTCCAAGAGCCATAATTCTGGCTAAGACATCCACATCATCACTCTGGCACGTCACGCAGGGGCTTCTACGCCTATTCAGCTTCGGTGCATGCTCGGCTTCTGCGCCTATTTTAGCTTCGGTGCATGCTCGGCCTCTATGACCACTCGGCTTCTACGCCTACTCGGCCTCTATGACCACTCGGCTTCTACGCCTACTCGGCTTCTATGCCGGTTTGATAACTATTTGGCTTCTATGCCATGGTGACAGACATTTGGCTTATATGCCAACCTCTTCTACACGAGGGATACCTACCTACGTGGCTTCTACGCCGTGATCTTCGTAGCCGTTATACGCATTTTGTCCCTTAGTTGGACCCGCGTCACACGCTCATTCAAAGGATCATCTATACGTAGACATTGGTTATTTTAACCGTTGTGTAAAAAGGTGCTGTACTTTCCACTACTCGGTTTTTATACCGATTGAGTGGTCACTGTCACTAAAACTCTATAAATAGAGACCTCTATCAACAGAGGACAAAGGTCGAGAAATGGAAAATAGGTCGAACAACCGGAAATAGGTCGACAAATTGGAGAGCCGAGAGAGAGAGAGAGAGAGGAGAATCCAGAGCTCAGGCAAAGAGAAGGGATCGACGACTTTGGCATCGGGTATCCACCCTCTTTAGCAACCTTCGAAGCTGCTACCTGTCTTCCACGGCACTTCTTCAACATCGTATGGTCCAAGGGCTAAAGTGATCGACTGCAGATTAGACACCTATAGTAATATTTATCCAGATTAAATAAATTGTACTTAGACATCCTCGTGTAGGATCGAATTTGTACAATCTTGTTTGTAAACAATAAAAGAAGGGGCGGGTCTTCGCACAAGACCTCGTTTTCCCTTATTCATCAAATCTTTTCTCGTTTATATTATCCTAAACAACGCGTCAGTCACGTCATAGGCACAGAAATCTTCGAGAAATTTTATACGAACCTCCAATAATATCTGGCAAGTTCGAGAAAACTCCTAATCTCTGTAACTGATATAGGGGTATGCCACATCTCTACTGCAGTAATCTTCTTTGAGTCAACTGATAGTCCATCTTCGGTGATTATGTATCCCAAAAATGGTACTATATCCAAGCAGAACTCACATTTGCTGAGCTTGGCATACAGCTTCTCCTGCCTCAGCATCTCCAACACGATCCTGAGATGTCTTTCGTGCTCCTCCTGGCTCTTGGAATATACCAAGATGTCGTCGATAAATACCACCACAAACTTATCTAAGTACTGGTGGAAAATATTGTTCAGCAGACTCATAAATATTGCTGGGGCATTGGTTAAACCAAACGGCATAACTAAAAACTCATAGTGCCCGTACTTGTCTGAAAAGCCGTCTTCGGAATATCCTCGAGAATACACATGCACCACTAAGCTGATCAAATAAATCATCGATGCGTGGTAGTGGGTACTTGTTCTTTATCGTTACAATATTTAACGTCTTGTAATCGATACACAACCTTACCATCTCGTCCTTCTTCGGCACAAATAAGATGGGTGCTCCCTATGGAGAAATACTAGCCCGAATAAAACCCTTATCTAAAAGATCATCTACTTGGACATTTAACTCAACCAACTCCTTCGGTGCTAGTCTGTAGACGGGAAAAGTAATTAGCTCGGCTCTGGGAGTCAACTCTATAGTAAACTCCATCTCTCTGTCAGGTGGCAGGCCTGGAAGATCCTCTGGAAATACATCATCAAACTCTGATATAAACTGAGGGTACATCGGTTCACCTTATGCAATGTGTGTTACTAAGGTAGGTTGGACACCATGCTCTCGGGCTCCCCGAAAAAACTCAAACTTAGGGTAATCTGGTGGTCTAAATATAATACAACTACGTCGGCAATCTAGCGCTACGTGGTATTGGCTCAACCAACTCATGCCTAGGACGATGTCATAATCTAGATTTAATCCTTATAATAAAATTTTCCGTTCTATTTACAACACTAATCCTCCTAAAAAATTTCTTCCTTCCCTAATGAATAATTACTCTTCTCTTCAAATTTTTTCCTACAATTGTATTCCTCAAATTTCTTCTTTCCGTTATTTATTGCTCCGAGTCACATAGTGCAATTATCATAATGGTATTACCCAAATACATGCTAGAATTCCTGGTATCAGATTATCATCTTCCAGATGAGAGCCTAAAATTTTATCTTCTCCAGTTTATAATATCGTTCCTGGTATCGCTATCATATGCTACAACTAATTCCTAGCATCGGGCTATACATTTCCATAAATTATTCTAGAAGGTTAGAATCAACGATCTTTCTAGCTCTCAGTACTTCCCAAATCACTGCTATCTCAAGTACGGGTAGGGTTTTACTAGTTCTAAGGACATACTACTGGGTCCAATTCTCTTGCTAACCTTCTACACTAGTTCCAGAATCTAAAAAGAACCATCAACCTACCCTACTGAGGGTAACAATCTTCTCAGAGAATATTACACGAATCCTGTCTTATGTCGTCTGGACTACGATCTTCTTCTGGAGGGAACCATCAGGCACAAGCATTCGTCCTTTCAAATAAAAGGAGATAAAAAACAAGGATAACAATATTTGTAAAATAAACGAATACATTTAAGAAGTCCAAGGGCGATAATCAATTACAAAGTGAGTTTTAAAAATCGATTATGGATTGAGATCCTATTCAACAATAAATCCTAATTTGCAGGCTCATTTTGTACAGTAACGTAACCGAACGATATGCTCTAGACCTGCATGGGCCACCATAAAAATATGTCATGCTTCAGTCCCAAAATACGTAGGACCAGGAATACGCAACACGCTAACTACGCATTCGACCAGACTCTGGTCCGACTCAAATATGTATAAACTGTATAAAAAAGGTCACTATCTAAATAATTTAGTAAATATAAACATCTATGTCTCAATACACAATGAACAAAAATACACAAGAATGAGCTACATGTGCTACAGTCAGCCGCCCAATAACACATAAACTCGAATAGACTAGAGAAGAAATATGAGTCTATAAAAACTAGGCTATAACAACAGATGAATAATAATATAAATAAATATAACCATAACGCCGGTAGAAATGATATAAGTACCTGGTACCAATGCCTGCAAGACAAGCAACTCCATCAGCAACTCCAACATGCTCCGTAATCATCTATGGTGCAAAACTGGCAGGGGACCAGGTCCTCAGAGGGACGTAACAAGGTACAAAATACAGCATGCCAAAGTATAACAGAAAGTACAAATGTAATGACGGTGTAATCTAGCATAACCACCTAAGTGAGACACAGTTTGAAGATAATATTCGACGCGTGGGCTGTCCAAAATAAAATCGTAGCTTCAAACACAGAGACACACGGGACGTACCGTAGCTCCGAGCACAGAGTCACACGGGTGATATTACTAATCCGGATATAGGAATACTATAAAAAGTAGAACATATACATATACATAGCGCGTGCAGATGAGCCCAAACATCTAGTAATTGTCTTCCCCTTCCCAAGCGGTTAACGATTATGCACTGAACCTGAACCTCTATCTAGCAGTCTCGTCATACTGAAGTAACTATCAATGATCACGACCCTAAAGTCATCCCAATTTTTGGTCATGCTGTCAGTATCAGGATACAGGAAATCTGGCACGATAAAAGTGTCTGAATGTGTTCTAGGGTTATGATGTAACCAAGTGTGTACATTAAGGTATTGCGAAAATCTATCACTCGTTACCAGACGTTACCGACGAACGTCAGCACCCGGTTGTGACCCGGACGTGAAGTAACCATTCTAATCAAAATACGCACAATACATAAATTAAATCAATAAATATCAGGTAACTGAAATACAGGGTGGCAAGGTACACTTGCCTGGATCCGGCTACTGAAGATGGGGCTCCGGTACAACGTCCAAGTCTACGGGTCCCGTAGTACCTAGAGACAGGATACAAGCTCAATCAATAGACTATCACGTGGCTAAAAATAGGAGGTGACACAAGTCTAACATATGTTTTAATCTTAGTTATAAGTCACCTAGACATTAAGCTAGAGGGTTGACCAAAGTTGACTAAAGGTATGTTGCACCTAATACGATCAATCACAGTATACTATCATCAGACAAATCCTTAATCTTATATTTTATCACGGTGTTTATCAATATCTCAAGCCATGATCAATCCTCAGGTTTCATCCCGGTGTTCACAGACGTTAACATGCACATTTAAATATCATCCTCGAATAAATAATTATTTATATATTTAATCCCTCGATTATAAATACCATCAATAAATTATTTGAACACCGCTTCCCAATAACCTAGCCACTCCTCAAATAAATTCATTATTAAATATTAGCTCTCAATATTAACTAATGCTTTGATATTACAATATCATTCTACGATAAATAAATCTGCACCCTAATAATATTCAATATTTTTAATACTGTAACATCTCTTCACAACCATTTAAACTGCTCATGATCAATAAACAATATGCATAAATTAAATAAAATACCCTAACATCCCATACCTAGCATTCATAACCCTACACTTAATCTATATCGTTCACAACCATCAAGTGCATATTATAACCTGTAATAAACCTAAAAATCAACCCTATATTTAACCATCAATTGCATAAATTTTGTCACTACCACATTTCAGAATAGGAGTATTTTCATCTTTTTAATTATTTAATTGAATGTGTTAATGATTGCATAATATTTAATTATATTTAAGTGTTGTGATTTTATTTGTTGTTGTACTTTATCGTTGCTTCGATAATTATAGCGCTACACTAGCCATTGCCTTCCTACAAATTTTATACCCTTGTCCTAGAAGTGCCAGTCTTCTACTTTGATCTTTGTGTAACTCATAATTATGCCTTGTTGTGCTTCATTTTAGTCGTACAATATTCATCGCAAATAATTATATTTAATTCTATATAAATCCAACTTTGTATTCTTGTGCGTTCCAATCGAAATTGGAGACACAATCTCGACCCGTTTTGAGCAACCCAAATTAGGATAATATTTTATTCAGAGTCTTCTTCATTCATAACACTTGTGTCCCACTTAATTCTAGTCCTATGTACTTCTAATTAATTTTAGAATACCAATGATATTAATTTTAATTAAATTAAACCAAAAACCCAACTTTGTACAATTTTCTAATTATTGGGCACTTTTATGCAAAAGTGCACTAAGCTGTCCACCCCATTGGACACAACACATGAAAAAACCCATTTCTCCTTTATATAAATTTTTCCATAATTTTTGGGAGTGTGTAAAATTCAACATCAACCTCCTCAAACCAAAGCTCTCCATTATTTTGAATCAATGCAATCCTAGCCATCCATTTCAAGCAATGAAATCATAGCCTTAAAATTCTATATGACAAGCCCTTTTCCCAAGGAGTATGTAGACCAAATTTCTAGGTCAACCCAATACTTTACATGTATATATATATTCTTTTCCTTTTTCTTTGTTTTTCCTTTTCTTTTCTAAACCTAAGCTACAGCCGTAACCTTTCTCATCTTCCCTATTCACCATCTTCTTCTTCTTCTTCTCGCCATCCCCTCGCCGGAGTTCACCGCCAGCACTCGCCAACCCACTCACCCTACCCGCCGTTCTCCTCCAGACCCGCTAGCCTGAAGTCGGAGACCCACCGTTCTCCTCCAGACCCGCTCGCCTGAAGCCGGAGACCCGCCGTTCTCATCCAGACCCGTTCGCCTGAAAGCCGTTGACCCGCTGCACCCCGTCGATGACTCGGCGGAGAAGCCCATTGTCGACGACTGAACCAAGCACCCTCCTCGATGAATCGTCGAACGCCTCGTTCCCGCACGCACAGGTTCAAGATACACTTCTTGTTGCGTACACGTACTCGTACGCGTATACGTATATTATATTTTGATGGGTGTATGTATATAATTGGTATGTGTATATTACTTATTAGTATATGTTTAGTATGTACGTATTTGGTATATATATATATATATATATATATATATATATATATATATATAGTATATGTATTCAATTGGTATATATATATATAGTATATGTATTCAATTGGTTTGTATATAATTATTGGTTGTTATATACGTATATGAATATATGGTATGTGTATATATATTGTAAGTAATTAAATACTATGCTAGTTAAGACTATATATATTTATATATGTATTGAGAGACCCTAGTGTAATTACGGATATTCCGTATTTACGTTGACCATGTGACCCTGTGAATTGTTAGTAGACTGCCTTATGTACGCTGACGTACTGGCAAGACCCATATTATTTTGACTGTCTGTTTATGTACAGCAATTACATACGTGACACCTGTGTAACTAGACGCACACATGACCCTGTTAGAGGACAAGTACCCCTAGCGTAGTCTTTGAGTTCATTATATTATTGATTGTGTGTTAGTGTATCGACTGATTTTGTATTATCATTAAATGATGTCTATAGGACTGTTGGATTATTCAGACGATACTTTGAAAACAGGACATTGGTATTGCCAGCTAAAGACCACAGGCGAGTATATTTTCTGACAGTTTTCATTATATTAATTATCTCTATAATTCTAGTTGTATAGCGTACATGATTCTGACACTGTGTTTACACGAGTTGGCATCATCGAGACCGATCACGAGGAGTCGTGATTTAGGATCCATCGTGCTAGCCGGGGACAGGAAAATATTAGTAGCTCATGTGTTCATACCCAACTCTACATGCATCATAGCTCACCCACACCTCACGTCGGTGCAGCCTGACCATTACATGCCTCATAGCCTATTACATGTGATTAGCCTGACTATTGCTCGCATCATAGCTATTCGGATGGTTAGCCTGACCTTACATGAATCATAGCTAATCATATGTAATAAGCCTAATCAGTCCCAAGTCGATCACATGATATACTGATATTTCACACACTTAGTTAGATATTCTTGACATGTATCTCTAGTATATTGATATAGCATTCCTTATGTTCTAGTTATTGTTCTAGTATTCACTTATATTCTAGTTCATTGTTCTAGCATGCACTTGTATTTCTATTCATTGCTAGATGTACATTGATGATGTCATATGCTCCAATATTTCTTATTTCTAGTACTTTATTATTCCAGTATTGCTATTACTAGTATTCATATCGATCTTGTATTTTTTTACATTGTATTATATTTTTTGTCAATATATGTGGAACTACTGTTAGTGCTTGTACTTCGTTCCAATCCTGACTGGATATTTTTCCAAAGGATCTTGAGGACTTCTGTCCTACACATTGTGGACCAGGTATAGATGCAGACTACACACCAGATATCTTAGAGGAGTCAATTCCTTTAGAGGAGACACTACCTGCAGCTATCTAGACAGTATTTATTTCATACATTTGAGACTTATTTGAGGTTTATTTTAGTTATGTTAAGACTTATGTTAAGTTTAATTTGAGACTTGTGGAGACTTATTATGTTGGACAGCTAGATTGTAGTTTATCTCTATTTTGAGACATTGTGTTTGACTTTGTCTTTCTTCTCCTTATCTTTTATCGTGCCTTTATACTCTTATAGTTTTGTGATTGAGTTTATATTATGAGCTATTGTGAGATGTTATTTCATTGTCCTCCTTATGGAGTTGATATCATTGACAGGTTGTGAGTTATGTTTAGTATTTATTGTGACCTAGACAGCATTCTACCGCTGATGCTGCGGCGTAGGCTGGACGTACCCATGACTCATGTCCAAATTCCGGGTGTGGGTCTTGACAAATTTAAATGTGACCAAACCTTAAAACTCAAGCATATACAAACCCTAAATAGCTAAGTTATAGCCATAAGAATAATGCTACACTATAATACATAAGTAGAGGGGGAGGGGTTCACCTCGACGATATGGTGGTAGTGCTGGCCGGTTGTGTTGGCGATGATGGTGGTGAGTCTTACCGGAGGGAGAGGTGATGGAGGTTTAGGTGTTGATGGTGATAATGATGATGATGTTGATGGTGTTGATGATGAAGGTAATGATGATGATGATGACAATGTTGCTGATGACGAAGGGTGGTCGGAGTAGGGGTGCAGCGGGTTATGATGGTGGTGGTACGGGTGATGTAGTGATGTGGAGGTGGTCGTGGAGGGACGTTGGCTGGAGGAGCTCGGCCGAGTTGGTGGAGATCGTGGTGGGTTGCTGTCGAAAGGAGGTGATGACAGCAGGAACGGGTGGAGATTGGTGACTCACCGGAGTAAGGGATGGCGCGGTCACAGGTGGAGGTTGAAGAAAATGGTGATCGAGCTTCTCGTCAGAGGGAGCGGGGGAGCTCGGATGGAAAGAGATGATGGCCGTCGATCGAGGAAGTGATAGCTGGTCGAGGTGGGTAGCTCAGCCGGAGTGGAGTGAGGCGGCTACAGCAGGTGGTTACGATGGTGCTGGTGATGGAGATGTCAGGGGGATGGTAGTAGTTCAGGCGGTGGCTGGAGGTTATCATGGCAGCGGGAATGGGTGGAGGAGCTCGGCCGAAGCTACTATGAAGGGGAGAAGAAGAAGAAGAAGAAAAAGAAGAAGAAGAACAGGAAGAGGAAGAGGAAGAAAAAGAGAAAGGGAAGAAGGAAGTTTCGGCTGTAGCAATGTAGAAAGAGGGAGAAGAGAGAGAGAGGGGGTAGGGTTTTCAATGTTTGGGAATTAGGGCCGACATGGAAAAGAGTGAAGTGATGAGACATTAAATAGGAGGGTGTGATGGGGAGTGTGTGGTGAGGATGAGAGTTTATTTTGAATGGATGGCTTGGATTTATCATGAAGGAAATTTTGTTTACACAAAGGAGAGAGAGAGGGGTGAGGTTGGACCGGTCAAGGGAGAGAGGGGTGGCTTCTTTATTGGTTTAAACCAATGAGGTGATGACACCTATTAATACTTTTGCAAATTAGCCCCTTAACTTTTGGATATTTGCACAAACATGTAAAATAATAGAAAAATAGTGTGGGAAATGGTATTTGGTGTTTTGTAAGGTGAGTGGGTGTTATATGTTTTGCATGGGCTTAATTAATAGAATATTGGGTTAAATTGGGGTTAAGTTAGGATTAGTCAAAGTTGGTATCCCCAATTTAATTAAAATAAAATATCATGTGCTCTTAAATTAAATTGGGGCACATGGGGTCTCAATTTGGAGTGACACAAAGGTCATGAAAGGTGTAGGCTTGGTGTCAGTCTTGGACCCTTTAATTGGTCTGGTTAAACGGGTTAAGTTGGTATCTCAAAATTGATGGCAACGATACAGGTGCGCGACACAGGATTAAAGAATGGATTTCGGGTACGAAAAGTTGTATAATTAAATTAGAGCACAAGAGATTATGATTTTGAGTGACGAAAAAGTCCAGCTCCTAAGTTGGCTTGTCAAGTCTAGAATGCAATAATTAGTTGGAAATTATGGGCTAATGTTGGGCTCCAAATATTGCAACAATGGTAGGATGCACCAAAGGTTATAAATAATAAATTAAACAACTGCAACTAAATTCTAACCCTCAATTACTCTGACGCTACAACAATATTTCTAACAAAATCTGGTCTATGTAAATTAAAATTTTGAGGGGGTTTACACAGTCTAAGTGTGCAATACACACCTGTGAACTATAGGAGGACTCGGCTTGGCATTGGTATAGCTTGGTTGAATATAGGTGTAGGGGATATGAACTGAACAACAAAGGGGAGAATTGCAGCAAGGTGTGTGTCTACTGACAGTTTTAGTATGAGATTAGATGAGGGTGTGAGGGAATATGAGTGATTGTGTGTGAATTTTGTGCATAGAATTGAGAGAGATGTACTGCTACAGCAAGTTCAATGGTGCATACTTTATAAAGGCAGTGGTTGAGTAGTTGCAGTATGCAACTTGGGGGCAGATATGCTAGAAGGTGGTGCAAGCCTATTGTGCTGAAATAAAGTTAAGTATGGAGTAATGAGTGTGTGACAGTTGAGTGAGGGCAAGTGTTGAGTGACTTGAGTATAATTTAGTGAGGTGGTGCAGTATAGTAGTGGTGTGTAGAAATTGTATCATAGGTACTTGAGTATCTATGAGACATGATACTTGGTATCAAGATATATTCTCATATGATACCAATGAGTAGGTAACTCGAGGTATGTGGTAATGATACCAAGATAATGGGTAATAAGTTTAGATATTAAGTTAATATATTGGTTTATATAGATATCTATATAGTATAGTATATGTCATTAGCTAAGGTATATGTTATATATACTAAGATATTGGTTGATACCCTATGATACCATTGTATATGTTAGATATAACATATTTATATGAGTTATGGTGTCTATATTAGCTAGCTATGACCTAGAAACTTAGCAATATCTTAGTACAACCTAGTAATAGCTAGTATCAACTAGTATGACTTCATAGACTAGTTTAATAGTTAACATTGAAACCAAAACTTAGGTAATTAGCTAGTTTCCAATCCAAGACCTAGTTTAGACTTAGAGACCTAAAACTTGACTAAATAAACATGTTTATGATTCCAAATCACCTATTTGACATGGAATTTCATATATATGACTTCAAGCCTCCGATACGGACATTGTTTGATATTTCAACACAGGACCACAGGCGAGTGTATTCTTTGATAGTTTTCTTTATTTGATATTTACTATGATTCCTTGACATGATGGATACACGAGGTAGTATTATGGATTTATTTTGAGATACGTGATTATTTTTATTGGCCCATCAGGACTCTTTTACTAGCATCACATTAGAACTCATTTACTGGCATCACTTATATTTATCTGTCTGATCTTGTATTTGATTTATGTGTCTGATATTTTACTAGCATCACATTTGAATTTATTTGTACTAGTTGGGCAGGAATATACTTTAGTAGACATGTAAACATTCCTAAATTTGGAATCTCCTCTCAGGTCTAATCAGGAATGATAGCACTCGCATATTTCATCTGCGTGATGATGTATATTACCCCTAGATATTTACATGTTGAAAGTAATATTTTAAATTATACTAGTTAGGTGCAGAATTTATGGTTTTATACTATACTTGTTGGTTACATTCTTATCTACCATGCTTACTAGATTTCATATATTTTCCTATCTTTATTGTCATATTTACATGTTGACCCTATTTATATTTCTATGCTTCTACTTAATCTATTTCACTCTATTCTTGTACCATAGTTCATTGCTTATCTGTTCATCATGTATTACTTTACTATTACTGTTTTATAGTCTTTATCAATTAACTGGAACTACTATTATTGTTGTACTCATTCCATCCTGACTGGATAATATTTTTCAGAGAATTTGGAGGATTGGTGTCAGACTTATTATGGACCACAGTTGGGAGTAGTTGCACCTTTGGACCCTGTAGTTCAAGAGTGATTGTCGGGAGGTCTAACCGGTGTCACCAATTATCTTAGCTATCTTTACTTAGCATTTTAGTACCAGATCTGTCTTCGACATTTACTTAGATATTTGATATTATTATTTTGATTCCTAGATTTTATATTAGTGTTGTTAGACTTATTAGACTTGAGGATATTATTGTGATCTAATTTAGACTTGTGATTTGGATCTCTTTCCTTATTATCTTATCGTGTCATTTATCTTCCTTACAGTTTTTTGGTAATTGAGTATTATTATTATATATTATCATCTTGTCCTCCTTATGGAGTTGAGATATTATTGACATGTTAAGTTTAAATTATTATGTGAGATTGATAGTTAGTATTGTGGATCTAGACAGTGTTCTACGCCATTGTTACGATGTAGGTTGGATGTGCCTACGTACTCGTGTCCCGATCATCCTAATGCGGGTCGTGACAGGTGGTGATAGAGTGATTTATGATGTATAGTGTATAGAAGAAGTCTGACTGTGTGCAGATGTTTGAAGGATCAGTGTGCAAATCTTGGTGTAGGACATACGGTACAAATTGGTATGGTGCAAGAACTTGTGTGTGTGTTGAGTGTTAGAGAATGTTTAAGTTGTGTATGTATATGTGTGTATGTGTGTGTGTGTGTGTGTATGTATGTGTGTGCGTCTATATACATATATATTGGAGAGTGTGTATATGTTGCTAGGGAGTATGGGTTGTAGAAGGGGGTATCTGAACTGGGGAGTATTGGTGGCAGTGCCAGAGTTGCATTTAGCAACTACATGCTGAACCAAGTAGCAGGTGCACTGTTGTGCACTTGAGATTAAGGGTTCAGGTAGCAGGGTACCAGAGATGTGCCCTCCATATAAAGTTCTAGGAGATTATGAAGACAACAGTAGTGCCCTTGGAGAATCAGGCCGGGTGGAGTGCTCTGGTGATGTGGTATAGGATATTGGGGGTTTCTGAGTGCAGATAATAGCAGGGGGTTTTCAAGTTCTTAGGCAATTTGCTGACTGAAAGGGAGAATAGGCAACTCTGTGAGCATATTTAGTTTCAGTTCATATGAGGGAGCTAGAGGGAAGAGATTTGCAGTCGGGTAGTGGCATGCCTTAGGCTAGGTAGAGGCATTAGAGGAATTTTAGCTGAATGGTTGAGTGCAACTGGGCAAAGGCTCGGGTGCATGGTAGGGGTGCACTGGCTTGCTGCTAGTACACAGTTTAGTTGAGGGGTTTGGAGCACATCAGGTTGTTGAGCATTGCAAGCAGTAGCAGTTAGTGATCGGGTATAAGGGAGTGTGTGCAGGAACTTCCAATCTATTATGTATCAAGATTTGTATGGGTTCTACATGTGTGCAGGTAGAGATGGGTTGCAGAGGTTACTGCAGTATGGTTGAGATATTGAAGTACAGATTTAAAGGGGCTGCTAAGTATCAATACAATTTGGTGCATATCAATCTCTGGCAATGAAATAAGCCTCTTTCTTTAAATATTACAGCAAAAAATCCATTCCTGGAAGTAAAAGAGTTCCAACTTGCCTTCTTCTTAAAATGATTATTACTTGACTTAAGAAAATGGCAGTAGATTAGGAATATGGGTATGCTCAGTATATGAGTATGTTGAATAATGTGTGTAATAGCAGTAGTAGCAGGTGTGAAGGGGGCTCAGGCTCAAGCAAGCAATACAATAGCAGCAGCAACAATGCTTTGATTGGACAAGGCAACAACATTGAGGCTTGGATTGGGGTTTAGGTACATAAGTGAAGTAAAGTTTGAGGGTTTTGGAGTGTACTGTGTGCTCATATATAGGGTCCACAGGTCTGTGCATTGGGCATACAGACTGTTTATGAGCACAGATATATCATTGTAAGAATGGAGTGTTGTTCAGTTATGTGGAGTCGAGTGATCAGTGCATAGTGTTGGTATGCATCATGGATTGAGGTTTTTAGAGTGTTAGTATATGTATTGGTTTTGAGTACTAGGATACTAGAGTATGAGTATCAAGGATATGGGGATATAGAGTATACTAGTTAGTATCAAATGTTAGAGTTAGTTGAGATAAGTATCAAGGTAAGTTAGAAAGTAGTACTTGGGATACCTAGGTAGTGTATTGAAGATGTATCCATAGCTAGTATAGGTAAGTGAAGTTAGTGGGTTGAGAGAGTAGTACCAATGTAAGGTTATAAGGTATTAGTAGTGGAGTTAGGCTAAGGTATTGGATTTGGGTAAACCTAAGGAATTAGTTATATACTAAGGTAATGACTAGGTATTAAGTGTTAGGCTAAGTTATACTATATCATTGAGTCTATTAGGGTATATATGATACCTAGTATATAATTATCTAGTATAACCCAATTTGACCTGAGTTTGACCTAGAGACTTAGAAACTACCTTAGTTATGCATGTTTATGATTCCAAATCACTATTTTGACTTGAAAATTCATATTTAGGTCTATGAGACACCATTTCAGACACAGTTTGATATTGAGCACAGGACCTCAGGCGAGTACATTCTTTGATAGTTTTTATTATTTGATAATTACTATGATTCAAGTATTTAGAAATGTTATACCTAGTTCCTGACATGGTGGTACAGGGATTGGTACATACAATGGATCTTCAGTCATGAGATATTACTTTGACTCATCACATTGATATTGACATTATTCATCGTATTGACTTTGGACATCGATTATTGTATCGTAACGTGTCATGGTTGGATACATCGTACTAGTCGGGGAAGAAAAGTGCTAGCTAGATATGTGATCATAACCATTATAAGTAGTATAAATCATCGGCTACTAGCTAATCATACACTTCACGTATGATTGAGCTAGCTTTTCCTTAGTGTAAATGATCGAATAACCTAAGCTGGTCACATATCTAACTAGTATTTTAAAAAACTTAGTGTAGTTACAGTTCTTTCTGCTAAGTTCATACTTGATGATTATATTGCCTTGCACATGTTACTTACAGTTCATTACCTATCATGCCTTAGCTACAGTACTATTATTTATTTCTCCTTACTGCCATGCCATGATATTAGTTTATTACTTTTTTATCATGTATTATATCACTATTTACTGTGTTTATAGTCTTTGCCAATTAATTGGAACTGATATTGAGTTGTACTCATTCCATCCTAACTGGATAATATTTTTCAGTGTTGACTTAGAGGATTGGTGTCCAACTTTTTGCGGACCACAGAAGGATATAACAGCAGCCTTGGACTCTGCAGTTCATGAATGATTGTCGAAAGGTCTATCTGGTGTCAGTAGTTATCTTAGATTCTTTATTTAGTATTTTGGTATCGGACCTGTCTCTGGCATTTTCTTAGACTATTGGTTTGTTATATTGCATTCTATATTTTATTATTGATGTTGTTCAGACTTATCTAGACTTGTTAGACTTGTATTTCTTTCCTACATCATATCGTTCTATAATTTTTCTTCTAGATTCTCGTGATTGAGTATTACATTATTGTATTGCCATCTTATCCTCCTTATGAAATTGAGATATCATTGACATGTTATGATTATATTATTGTACGAGATTGATAGATAATATTATTGACCTAGACATCGTTCTACCGCCTATGCTGCGACGTAGGCTGGACGTACTCACGTACTCGTGCCCCGATCATCAGGGTACGGGTCGTGACAGACATGCCATAAATGCGTGTCAGAAACATAGAATGTTGTGCATGAAAAGACATGCACGAGTGGGAGGCGCATAATATTTTAAGTCGCATGACTAGCTGGATGTATGACACTTCATACGTCCAGTAAAACAGGAGCATAACTTTAGAACGCATAGGCAAAATAGTCATGCGCCTAACAAGATAGGCGAATGTTGTGAAGGGGTCCGCGGTAAGGAATTCGTACCGCATAACATTTCTGCCACATAGCCTCTGTGCCACATGAAACTTTATCATCCCAAAATAGCAAGTCTGCGATGGAAAAGCTCCAAAAACATGAAAACTTATTTTTTTCAATAAAATCTTCATTTTACTCCAAATCAAGTAAAACAAAATCCAAAATTGCCTGAAATTGAATTCTCTACCACACGGAACAAGTGGTTTTTAAAAATACTAAGTTTAATAGATCAAAACCAAGAAAACCATGAAACCCATAAAAAAACTTAACTTGGAAATGTAGATCTACTCTAATCCATCAATCAAAACCAAAAACACCAAGTATAAAAGATGTAAAGAAACTCATAGCACACATTATAGACTAATAATAAGTAAGAAAAATAAAGAAATAAAAATGCAAGGTTTTTCCATGTCATTCAAGATGTACCTGCCTAGCTCCAAGAAGAAAAAAGAGAAAGAAAGTGAAGAATGCAGAAAAAGAGAGAAAGAAGAGGGATTATATAGGCTAGGGTTGGATGCTTGGCCATTGGATCAAGTCATGACCAATCATAGCCACAGAAATAAACTATCATGCCCCAGTCCCAAAATATAATGGGACCGACACGCGACTAGGTTAGGTTCACAATTTAATAACCTTATCTAGATGTAATATGCTGTATAAATGGACTAAGTCCATAACTAATAGTAAACATAAAGTAGATAAATATCTAATCCCATCCACAGAATATAAATAAAAAGTGCTTAAATAAATACTGGAATAAAGTACGGAGTCTGAATGTCATAATACAACCCAAATAAGTCTGATGGGAACAAACCTACTGAATACAATACTAAAATGAAAGTACGGGAGATAGATAAGATAACTAGACTAGAACATAGACTAACTAGATAAAGATTCTCCAACCCTAGGCGAAAGGCCTACCAATGATTAGGGGTACTCCGAAGGAAACACCTCAAGCTCCTCCTCAGTCGCATACCTCGTCTCCTATCCGGGCCCGTACACAGTCGGGTAGTATGTCTTGCCCAAATCTGGAAGGAAACTGTCACGCCCCAGTCCCAAAAGTACGTAGAACTAGGACACGTAAGCATGCCAGCCGTATGGATATGGCAACTCCAATATATGGAAACCAAAATCCACACGTACGCTGTAATATGAATATCAATCCACAAGTGGTATAAACATATGTCACAATTCATAGGGTATAATCTAAATCTCATCTACAGAAAATCAATATAAATGATTAACCAGCATCTATATAACTAGATCTTAACATAAGTATGTAAGGACGATAGTTGGATGGAAACAAATCTACTACCAACTCGAAGGTAAAGATACAACACAATAAACACAATATAGGAATACCAGCTAACAATCATGGGCTCGGAGAGAAGACATCCTCAAAATATATGTAACCATCCGAATCTGCGCTCCTACAAATACTCAAGAACAGATACACCTGGCAGAGGACCAGGTCCTCAGAGGGAAGTAACAAGATACAGAAAAGCGAGCCAACTTAAATACAGTAAACATGCATATAATTTAAAAATAATTAAGTACGCTATATAAGACAATCTATATGAATGCAAATGAGGATAATTTTTCGACGTATGGGCAAGGGTAGGCTACTCGATCTAATTTTCACAACTCATGCACTAGTCAGTGGACATCATCAGCCGACATACCTCTGGGGTAGCGACCCTCGGACTCCATTAATCGACATACCTCGGGGGTAGCGACCATCGGACACGACCACCATAGTGCGTGCTAGTGACTACGGTGTTACCAGAGTGGTTAAAAGCCCATACGCCTAATAATTGTCCTCTATGATACTAAGTGTCAAGTGTGTGTCAACATATCTAATATATAGTAATGACTGAAAGGAACTACACATGCAATAAATAAACAAAAATGCAATAAATATACAGAAATATACTAAGCATGCAAAATACTGTAAGCAATTTGGCAAGGTATCTTGCCTGGTCTAAAAAGGATGAAGTCCCAACTCAAGGCGTCGTCCGATCTACCCGTCACATAAATTAAACAAGTTAGGTTACAAAAGTGGGTGAATAGTTTTCGCTATTTTAATCTATTTTAACTCTGAATAAAATAACCTAAATTAGTATTTTAATCTTATTATAATACGATTTTATTGTTAAGCTCTAATTTTGGTCCAAAGAAAGTCAACTTTAAGGATTTGTGATCCGTAGCACGCAAATCGAGGCAATCTGTTGACCAAAAAGTCAACCGACTCAACTCCTGGATTTGTGTATGGAATCCTATATATTTTAATGCTAAATGAACACTAGAATAGACAATTTCATAAAATCACAAGTCAGTAAAGAGTTATGGCCACAAGGGCGCACAGATGACAGTTTTTGATGGTTTCCTATTTACGTCTACGTTGCACAAATTTTACAGTAGAATAAGATTATATTTTAAATTCTAGAAAAATACTTTTCTAGAAGTTCATCATGTCAGCTTTCCGAAACTTCAAACGGTTCATGATTCTGAGTTCGGGATCTCCCAAAATCTCGAAAATACGAAAACATGTCTGATTTTGGACAGCTGACACTTTCGGAATATTCTGGAAAAATAGGTTTTGAAATTACTAAAATAATTTATATATTCAAAAAAATAACCTTGATATGATTCTAACAAAAAAAACTGGAGCGCGTTTGGAGTCCGGAGCTAGGAGATATCGTCTTTTTAATTCGTCATAACTAGTAGAAAATGAGGTTGGATTTATGACAAATTTTGACTCTTTTTGGACGAAAAAGAGAGGATTTTGGAGAAAAAAAAATGAAGGATGAGGTATTTATAATGGTGGACACTACTTAATTAAATACGACTAGGATTGGTTAATTTGGATAGGATTATGATGAATTTAAATAAGGATAGGACATTCATGAAGTTGCTTTCCTAGTAGGTTCATGATTTGAATTAATTGAAAATAGAGTTTAAATTTATCTCAATAATTTATAATATTAAATATAATTAAAGATAATACAAATAATTTATAAAATCTTATTAATATCTATTAACACTAAATTAGCATCTATCTAATATTAAGACTATATATATTCAAATAAATCCTAAATAATTTTAAAATTCTAAATAAATTTCTTAAAATTCCAAATAAATTACAAAAAAATATAATTAAATATTTTAAACTAAAATAAATATTTGATAGGAACAACATGCAAGTATGGTCGTATATTAAATTATAGAAGTCCTAGAAATTTATGTTTCCTAAGGTTTAATTACCAAAAATTCTAGAAAAATCTCCAAAAATCTAAAATAGCCTAAAAATGATTCCAAATAAATATTTATATAAGTAAATATACTAAGAAATTTATTTTCTAATTAACTAAGAGAATACTCTAAAGTAATTTAATATCTATAATAAATATAATAATATAAAATACACATAAAATATCTATTTTTGGTGAGGGGGTTTACAATCTACCCAACTTACAAAAATTTTGTCCTCGAAATTGACACTAACCCATATTCATAATAATCACTATAGCTATTACACTACATAGCTATCTAGCATTGCTTCCTAAAAGTCATGGTCTGCTATTCTAACACTTCTCATTTATTGTCCATACACTATCCTATTATCCTCTAACTCGTCTACACTACCCATCTTACAAAAATTCTACTAGTAGTCACAGTCTCTTGAGGCTATTGTCTAGGTTGTAAGATGAATATATTTATTGGGTCGAGAATCTTGGGGTACTTGTCTTGAATCTCACAACCATAATTTTTCTTTGTAACCTTCAAGTATCGTAGTCTAATACTGCCATGCCACCTGACCAATATGTCTGCAAATACTTCGACTACTTTACTACAACGGTCTAGCTGCAGCTGTCGCTACTTTGCCAGCAATTTGTCATAGTTGTCAGTTCGTAACAAGTGCCTTCAATTCTTTTCTAGGTATAGTCTACGTTTTTGGGCAACAGTTAAAGTCTTGACTAACTTATAAAACTATTAAAAGTATAAACTAGCTCAAACAGTCTAACAAATTCCTATTAGCCTAAGGGATGCTATACATGGTTTTTAAAATAATAAGAGGATATAGATATTGCTATAGGTTATATACATAAGGGTTATTATTAAGAACTTATCCTTTAGTTATTAATCATCTACTAAACCATTTACGTTTTAGCTAACAAAACTAAGGATGGGGTCGAAGTAGACCAATAATTCATGTTGGCACAAAAAAGACGTAACTACGATAGGGAGAATTAAGCACGAGATAATGAATGAATAGAGAAGAGAAGATGAGCCACCTCAGGGGGCGATATGGTGATAGAAAAAGAATACTACTACTGCTATTCGCATCATCTATTAGCATCACGTGTATGCCATCTGGGTAAAATATCAGTATATCCTCATAACTGCTAAACCAACACCTATATAATTCTACGTCTACTATGCACCTAAGATCTTGTGTCATAAAGAGGGTCATGAGTATGCAATAACACATATAACTAAGGTCGTACCTGTATCTACGGCTTCCTATGGCCACGCTCTCTTGTTTATCATTATGAGTGATTGGCCTATGGAGTATATCTAGTACTATTCATGTATCAAACTTATACTAAGCACGAACGTTCGTCTTTCTGAAATAGGGCAAGACGGAAAACAACAATAAAGAGTTCAAGGAGGAGGTGATATAATACAAGTACGGGTTCCAAAGGCATTAAAGAATTTTGAAAGGGAGTTGCTAAGGCAGTTGTGGATTAAAATCTTATTTTGGTAAATTTTTATATGCATGTTCATATCAGAACAATTATGTACCTGACATGATATGCTCTGACCAGTCTAGAGGGCAAGTATATTCGTCTAGCAAGTTGAGTCAACTATATCTCAATCCACATAAAGTAGTGATACAAAGAGCGAACCAAGTGCACTACGATTGATCAGACCATAATACACGGATTCTGATTTAGATAATGTATTAGTGTGGGCCCCCAATAATACATATGTTATGAACAAGCTTAATAAAAGAATAAGCTTACAAAACTAGGCTATAATAGCAGCATAAGTCGAGGTAGTAAAAATATAAGTACGCTTGATTATGATGGAGGAAGGTACTGAATAATCTAAGTTCACCAAGAAGATCGGTGTTGTGCCTCTATAATTGCCATACTAATTTCTTGTCTAAGTCTAAAGTCAACCAAATGGGTGTATGGGCCTCTAAGTTCTACAGTCCAGAATAACACTAAAGTTCTATAGTCTGGATAAACACTATCTTTTTATGCAAGTCTATAGCTGGTGTCATTCAATTATACTTCATTAATGGGGGCAATATGACTATGTGTTACTAGGTTATGAGACATACTATCCAACTTACAATAATTTAACTAATAGTGTTATTGAATACTAGAGGGTATATACCTAGTATAAGTCATCTTTCTAACCTCTATCAAGCACGAAAGAAGATCGACGTTGAGAAGGGATCAAGCAAGATGCAATACAAGCAATCAAATGAGAGTGCGAAACAAAATCAAGGGAGGTGATAAATAAGTGGATGAGATCCTATATTCTAATCCTATACGCAGGCTTGCTCGGTACAGTGACGTAACTGAGACAATATGCTCTCGACCTGTATGGGCCACCACAAAAACATGTCACGCCCCAGTCCCAAAAGTATGTAGAACTAGGACACGTAAGTATGCCAGCCGTATGGATATGACAACTCCAATATATGGAAACCAAAATCCACACGTACGCTGTAATATGAATATCAATCCACAAGTGGTATAAACATATGTCACAATTCACAGGGTATAATCTAAATCTCATCTACAGAAAATCAATATAAATAATTAACCAGTATCTATATAACTAGATCTCAACATAAGTATCTAAGGACGATAGTTGGATGGAAACAAATCCACTACCAACTCGAAGGTAAAGATACAACACAATAAACACAATATAGGAATACCAGCTAACAATCATGGGCTCGGAGAGAAGACATCCTTAAAATATATGTAACCATCCGAATCTGCGCTCCTGCAAATACTCAAGAACAGATACACCTGGCAGAGGACCAGGTCCTCAGAGGGACGTAACAAGATACAGAAAAGCGAGCCAACTTGAATACAGTAAACATGCATATAATTTGAAAATAATTAAGTACGCTGTACAAGACAATCTATATGAATGCAAATGAGGACAACTTTTCGACGTATGGACAAGGGTAGGCTACTCGATCTAATCTCATAACTCATGCACTCGTCAGTGGACATCATCAGCCGATATAGCTCTGGGGTAGTGACCCTCGGACTCCATTAATCGACATACCTCGGGGGTAGTGACCATCGGACACGACCACCATAGTGCGTGCTAGTGACTACGGTGTTACCAGAGTGGTTAAAAGTTCATACGCCTAATGATTGTCCTCTATGATACTAAGTGTCAAGTGTGTGTCAACATATCTAATATATAGTAATGACTGAAAGGAACTACACATGCAATAAATAAACAAAAATGCAATAAATATACAGAAATATACTAAGCATGCAAAATACTGTAAGCAATTTGGCAAGGTATCTTGCCTGGTCTGAAAAGGATGAAGTCCCAACGCAAGGCGTCGTCCGATCTACCCGTCACATAAATTAAACAAGTTAGGTTACAAAAGTGGGTGAATAGTTTTCGCTATTTTAATCTATTTTAACTTTGAATAAAATAACCTAAATTAGTATTTTAATCTTATTATAATATGATTTTATTTTTAAGCTCTAATTTTGGTCCAAAGAAAGTCAACTTTAAGGATTTGTGATCCGTAGCACGCAAATCGAGGCAATCTGTTGACCAAAAAGTCAACCAACTCAAATCCTAGATTTGTGTATGGAATCCTATATATTTTAATGCTACATGAACACTAGAATAGACAGTTTCATAAAATCACAAGTCAGTAAAGAGTTATGGCCACAAGGGCGCACAGATGACAGTTTTTGGTGGTTTTCTATTTACGTCTACGTTGCACAAATTTTACAGTAGAATAGAATTATATTTTAAATTCTGTAAAAATACTTTTCTGGAAGTTCATCATGTCAGCTTTCCGAAACTTCAAACGGTTCGTAATTCTGAGTTCGGGATCTCCCAAAATCTCAAAAATATGAAAACGTGTCTGATTTCGGACAGCTGACACTTTCAGAATATTCTGGAAAAATAGGTTTTGAAATTACTGAAATAATTTATATATTCAGAAAACTAACCTTGATATGATTCTAAAAAAAAACTGGAGCGCGTTTGGAGTCCGGAGCTAGGAGATATCGTCTTTTTAATTCGTCATAACTAGTAGAAAATGAGGCTGGATTTATGACGAATTTTGACTTTTTTTGGACGAAAAAGAGAGGATTTTGGAGAAAAAAATATGAAGGATGAGGTATTTATAATGGTGGACACTACTTAATTAAATACGACTAGGATTGGTTAATTTGGATAGGATTATGATAAATTTAAATAAGGATAGGACATGCATGAAGTTGCTTTCCTAGTAGGTTCATAATTTGAATTAATTTAAAATAGAGTTTGAATTTATCTCAATAATTTATAATCTTAAATATAATTAAAGATAATACAAATAATTTATAAAATCTTATTAATATCTATTAACACTAAATTAGCATCTATCTAATATTAAGACTATATATATCCAAATAAATCCTAAATAATTTTAAAAATCTAAATAAATTTCTTAAAATTCCAAATAAATTACAGAAAAATATAATTAAATATTTTAAACTAAAATAAATATTTGGTAGGAACAACATGCAAGTATGGTCGTATAATAAATCATAGAAGTCCTAGAAATTTATGTTTCCTAAGGTTTAATTACCAAAAATTCTAGAAAAATCTCCAAAACTCAAAAATAGCCTAAAAATGATTCCAAATAAATATTTACATAAGTAAATATACTAAAAAATTTATTTTCTAATTAACTAAGAGAATACTCTAAAGTAATTTAATATCTATAATAAATATAATAATATAAAATATACACAAAATATCTATTTTTGGTGAGGGGGTTTACAGAAACCAGGTCCTCAGGGGGACGTAACAAGATACAAATGGTACATGTCGAATATAAATACTGAATAAGTAAAGAGGGTGTACTATCCATCTAAGTGAAATACAATCTGAGGACAACCTTGGTACATATGTGTAGGTATAAGGATAACATCTACGCTCTGAAGAGTGTGGTATATCAGCACATGTAACATCCATAATTCTGAAAAATAAGGTATCTGCAAATATATATACGTCCGTAACGCTCCGAAGAACGCGGTATCTGAATAAGAGGGTTATTGGATCCGTGGCTCCTCTGGATACTATGGATACTAATGTGTGTATTCCATATGCCTACCCGTTGTCCTCCCCGCCCAATGCAAATATACAAGTCAAATACACGACGTGAATACTTCATAACTAACATGACAGGTCATAATTAACTAGAACTATCATGACTAAGCAAAATATCGTGATACGTGTCGCTTGTACCGATAGCTAGTCGGGTACGCCAACTCGCATCCCAACATGAATTGATTTATGATGTGAGCAATATATGACAGGGTCTTGGGAGATATAGAAATACGTCCAAATAATTAGGTGTCTTCGCTAGAGTCTAAGTCTCTACACTACTCATCGAAGCATTCGTCGACTGGACCTGAGTCATTCTCGGACGCGCACAGTTATATAAAGTAATTACAACAACAACTCATGCAATATTTAATAACTTGAATTTAAACAGTAAATAAGGCATGGTATACTTGTCTGGATCCAAAATCTGAAATAAAGAAGCTGATGCAGAGCCTGAGTCCAAGGAGCCCAAGAAACCTAAAGATTAAATTATAAATTAATCATTTAACCTATCATATTATGAACTTGCTTATCATTAACTTGGCTATAATAAATGAGGATTCAAGGTTGCATACTCTAAATGAGTACTACGCCTAATATGCCAAATACTGACCCCATTTAACCCATTATGTTATTTATAACCTCGCTTTACTTAAACACATAAACACATGAGCATAAGATTTTACTATTGATCCTTGTCCAGTTACTCCATATAACCTCCTCCAAGTTATTGAATTCACAGTGATCTATTTTCAGTGGACACCTAAATCGAATTTTTCTGCTCCAACTCTCCATTACCAAGTAACGTACACACATGTATACATATCACTATTGCTATCCATATTTTAAATCACTATTTGAGATCACTCCTCAATACAGTGCTTCTACTACAGAATGACGCATTACAAATCATGATAATTAGGGTGAATCTATCATCAACAACCATGATAGCAACAACTGGGAATGAAATAACATAAATACTCATGCAACTATTCACGTTCTTCTCTATATCATACTGATTTCTTATACTTTGCTTCCCCTCAAATAATACTACTCACATTCCCTCATGTATATGCTCCTACTTATGGCATACTCGTACAAGGAGACACAATAGTGCTAAACTCTAGATAATTAAACTTATATATATATATATATATATATATATATATATATATATATATATATATATATATATATATATTTAGAGGAAGAAGAACAAGAGGATGAAGGAGGAAGAAGAGTGAGTTACCAACACAAAAGAGGAGGGGGCTCAGTTTGGGGTGGTTGCTCCTTGGCCAGAGTTATGGTGGTGCTCGGTGGGAGGTGGCCGAAGGTAAAGGTGAAGAAGAGGGCAGTAGTGGCAGCAGCTAAAGCCGTAGTGGCAGCAGCAGCCTTATATTGAAGTAGCGATAGCAGTAGCTAATACAATAAGGTGGCAAGAAAAGAAGGGTGCAGGTGGAGGTAGTGGTGGTCGTGGTGGTGATGGAGGTGATGGCGGTGGCGATGGTGGCTCGGTTGAGTGGAGGAGATAGAAGTGGCGGTCGTGGTGGTATCATTGGTTATTGTGGGAGGAAGAGAAGGTGATGGTGGTGATGATGGTTTTGGGTTGGGAGAGGAGAAGGTGGTGGTGATGTAGGATGATGGTGTGGCTGTCGTAGAGGTGAGGGTACAGTGGTGGTGGCGAGTTGAGAAGAAGAAGAGGAAGGAGATAGAGGTGGTTGTGAAGATGATGGTGGTGGTAAAGTTTCGGTTGGAGAGGGAGAGAGGAAGAGTATAATAAATTGAGAGAGGGGGATGATGCATTTAATAAAGAGGGAAAGATGGGGTCTTGGGATTAGGGTCGGCGGTTCCCTAGGCATGGATGTTTGGTTGTTATGAAGAAAATGGATGAGGGAGATGTGTGTGAGTTTGAATGGAGGGTTTGGATGGATTGTAGGCACATTTTGTTGTATAATGCCATGTAAAAAGGGAGAGGGGAGGGGATATGCCGGTCAAGTATGAAAAAAGGCTCTCTTTATTTGTTCCAACCAATAGGAGGTGGACACCTAGACAATCATTTACACATGAGTCCCTAATAGTTTATGATTTGCACAAAATAAGGGGAATTGGATTGGATGTGGGAAAAATCTATGTTTGGTGTTTCGTAGTAAGGGAAATTGGTGTGTGATATTTTGTATGAACCATGAGGGTTTGAGTGTGAGTTTGGGTTGGTATTTGGTCTAGTTTTGGGTTAGGTTAAGTAGGTTGCCCCCAAATATAATAGAAATTATATCGTAGGTGTTCTTTAATAAATTGGAAGTGCATAGGATTTAAATTGGATAGAAAACTAGTATTATAGACGTAGCAAACTCAGAATAGATTATCATCATATATTGGATTGCAAAAAACGGGTCAAGGTTGTGTCTCCAATTTCGATTGGAACGGTCATAGGTGCGAAGTTTAGGTTTAAAATTAGGTATTGTTTGACGAATATTATGCGATTAAAATGAAGCACAAGAGATAGTATTTATGAGTGACACAAAGATCAGAATAGAAGACTGGCACGTCTAGGTTAGGGTGTGAAATTTGTTTGGAGACAAAATTTAGAGTAGCGCTACAAATATCGAAACAACGATAAGGTACACCAAGTGATACAAAATTTGTACAGTTAAATAAAACACCATGTTCTAATTCTAAATGACTCTAAACTAACCTTAATCTCTATCTAAGCCAAGTATACCTAAATTTGGTTGAGAATGTTTACAATCAACCCTCCTTAGAGTATTTTGTACTCAAAATTAAAACAGACATATGGTATAAACTATTGACTAAAAAAAATACTACTACATACCTAGGCCCTCAAAGAGATGGGGAAAACGCTGTCGAATATCATCCTCCCATTCCCATGTTGACTTGCCTGGTGTATGATGACTCCATGCAATACGAACTAGAGGGATAGTCTGACCTTGCAACACCTTCTTACTCCTGTCCAGAATCTCTACAGGATCCTCCTGATATGACAAACTCGGCCAGATAGTGATCTTCGAGTGGTCAATGTAAACCCCATCAATAATTTTTTTTGGGTAGACTGGGTATAGTGTGAATTTTGGTTTAGCTTTAGGTTGATTTAGGATTAAAAATTATGATTATGGAGACTGGTTCTTCAATTTATACTCTTGGTTCACCTTACTGTTACTACAATATTTGGAGCACAACAATAGCCTTTATCTTCCAACAAAATTTTGCACACTTGACCTAGACGAGCCAACCTAGACACAGGATATTTCTGTCACTCACAGACATACTCTCTTGTGCTCTATTTTAATTACACAACTTTTTTGTCACAAAAGAAATCAATTCTTTAATCCTATGCCTTATACCTATGTTGTTGTCATTGATTTGGGGACACAAACTTAACCCGTTTCGCCTAACCAATTAAAGGGCCTAAGACTAACACCAAGCCTACAACGTCCATAACATTTGTGTCACTCCCAATTGAGACTCCATGTACTCCCATTTTATTTAACAATACTTATGACACAATATTTATTTAATTTGGTAAAACCGACTGAACTTAACCCCAACTAAACCCTCACACCCAATTATGAGACTCATACAAAACACCCAATACCCTCTCCATCCTACAAAATACCAAACACAATTTCTACATCAAATTCTCACTCTTTTTTCTTTATTTGTAAACCCCAAACTTTAAGGGACCCAAATGCCAAGATAATGCAAGGTGTCGACCTCCTATTGGTGCAAGCCAAATAAAGAACCTCTTTGGGTCATGTGATCGGTCAACTCTCTCTCTCTCTCTCTCTCTATATATATATATATATATATATATATATATATATATATATATATATATATATATATATCACTATTCATTCTTATCAACTCATACTAAATCCTAGCCTTTGATTTAAACCTCCCCCTATCACAACCACCCATTTCCTCTATTTTAACACACACACACCCTCAATCCCTAGGCCGGACTTAATCCCAAGGAAAATCGTTCTCACGTCACTCTCTCTCCTCCCCTCCCTTTCTCAGCCGACACCTTCCTCCATTTTTCATCTTCCTTTCTTCTTCCTCACCTCCCTCCGGCCAACACCATCATCGAATACCACCCTCACTCTCTCAGCCGACACATCCAATTTTCTTCTTCTTCTTCTCCCTCCGGCCAACACCACCAATGAATACCAGCCTTTCCCTCTCAAACGACACATCCCATTCTTCTTATTCTTCTTCTTCTTCATCTTCTTCACCTCCCTCCAGCCAACACCACCACCGAGCACCACTACCATCACCACTACCGAGCACCACCCCCACTTCCATAGCCGCCATCACCATTACTATTACCACCATCGAACCACTCCACTATCAGCTGCTACAGCAGCAGCTGGAGCACCACCACCCCCTCTACCACCCTCACCACCACATCCAATACCACCACCACTTTCACCACCGTTAACACTGTCACCACCGTCGACACCAGCACCAGTATCACCACCGTCGACACCACCACCACTGTCACCACCATCAACACCACCACCACAACCAACATCACTACCACTACCATTCCGTCAATACCATAACCATTACAACCACCATCAGCCGCCACTGCCACCACCACAACCACAACATCACCACCACTACCACCACCTTACAACAACAACCCCACCGCGGCCAACCACCACCAACGACAACAGCAGCTAGGCCACTACCTACACCACTGAACTCCCCTTCTGGTATCACTCCTCGCTTCATCTCCTTCTTTATTTATTTTTGCAACTCTTCCAATTCGTTAAAAACCCTAGTTAGGTTATAGGTTCCATTGAGCAATACTTGTTAACACTTTGTTAAATATCCAAGTTTAGTTTATATCCAAGATTAATAGCATTCATTATTTGGGGTTATATATGTGTGTGAAATGCATGAGTTGATGAGGATGTTGTTCAAATAAAATTTATGTTAGGTAGTATTGATGGTATAACTAGAAGAATAAAGATGTAATCATTCTGCGTATTAAGAGGTGACAACTAATTTATGACTGATGCACTTATTTTTATGGTTACATTAATGAGATGGGTTGAGGATGAACATTGTGCTCAGTTGATCAAATCTATACTTGATAAATACTAGTGGATAATGTTTGAGGGTGATATGCGTTTTGATGATTATGTATTTTATTATAATGCTTCCCTAGCCAATTTTGGTCAACACCCTGGTTAGTATGTTTAGTCGTGAGTTGTACTATGACAATACCTAGGTTAATTTCTCAATGACACATTTTTAAATAATAAATAGACTTCGAATTAATTATTAATTAGTTTTAATTACTCCTTTAGGTACTTTGGAATCCTCAGACTTGGATGTTGTATCAGAGCCCCGCCTTCAGCATCCGGATCCAAACAAGTATACCTTACCATTCTATAACTCAGTTCCAGTTTTACTTATTTATTTTATTTAAACATTGTGTGCACTTTGGATCAAAATTATTATTTAGCGTCCAGGTCATATCCGGGTGTAGACGTTCATCAGTAACGTCTAGTATAAATTGTTAGATTTTTTTGATACCTTTATGTACCTACTTGGTTACATCAGAACCTTAGGACACATTCAGACACTATCATCATACTAAACTTTCTATATCCTGATGGTTTCAGCATGATCGGAACCTGTGATGACTATAGGATCGTGATTGGTGCTAGTTACTTCAGTATGACGAGACTGTTTAGATAGAGGTTCAGGCTCAGCGAGCTGCAGATGCGTCTCATTGATCGCATTGGGAGGGAAAAAAAGTTACTAGACACTTGGTCTACTTCACATGTACTATATATATATCCTTATTTACGTAGAGATCCTGTATCCGGAGTCGTAGTACTTACTTACTGTGTGTCTCTGTGCTCGGAGCTACGGGTATGCATCGTGTGTCTCTGTGCCTCGGAGCTATAGATTTATATTTGGAAAGTCCATGTGTCGAACATTGTCTTCAGGTTGTGTCTCACTTAAGTGGCTATTCTAGATTACACCGACGTATCACATATTTCCTTTCTGTTTTACTATGGTATATTTTTTTGTACCTTGTTACGTCCCTCTGAGGACCTGGTTTCCTTCCAGGCATAGGCGATGAGGACTACCCGGAGGAGTACTGACCGGGTGTATATCCAGGAGCAGGACTTGTAGCAGAGGACGAGATTCTTCCTGAGGACTTTGCTTGATCACCAGTAGTGACTTCACTTTGGGTCCGGTATCATTATCTAGTTAGAAGATATCGGCCCTAGTTATCTTATTGCTTCATTTCATTCAGTACTTATATTAGCGGGTTTGTTCCCGTATGACTCTATCCATTTGGAATTATGATTCATTTTCAGACTTATTTTTCTTCCTGCATATTAATAGACTTGTTTTCTCTATGTGTTTCATATTCTTATATCTATGGATGAGATTAGTTACATTGCTTATGTTTAAATATTGGGTTATATTATTGTACTTTACAGCTTAGGTGCACTCCAACGGGTCCATTAGATTGGGATGCCCATTGGAGTGTACCCGTTGGCCAATGCCACATGGCTCAGTTCCTTATATTTGGAACTGGGGCATGATATAGTTTTTTTGGTGGCCCATGAAGGTCCAATTTAAATCATCTTGGTTACCTGACTGTGCCCAGCGAGCCTGCAATTAGGAATAGATATTAGGATCTCATCTATATGCTTGAGTACTTCACATAACACCTCTATTTTGATTTTATTTTGCCAAATTTGTATCTTTTTTAATTCATAAATGTTGATCTTAAACATGACTTCTTTTTAGAGTTATGAATCTCTGTAGCGGACGTGTCACACAGCCGGGCAATGTCCCCCGTGACGCCGGGTCATCTGGGGAACCAACACTGGGGCAGGTTCTTTTATTGACCCCAGCTCTCCAGGGAAAGTCATCTGGGAAGCAAGAGGTACCTTCGGAAGGGCACCAGTCTCCGTACCAGCTAGATCATGAGGGCCAGCTGGCAGCAGGATAGGAGGAGAAACAATTGCCCCCACCACCTCTATTTCCCCCACAGATGCCATCCATGCCCTTCCCACCAGGAAAACCCATGGATGGGCCGTAGATGTTCTAGATGATGTATGCTATGATATATGCCCAACAGCAGGTCCAGCAGGAGGGTCAGCATCAGGCCCAGCAGCGCCAGGCTGAGTCTTTAAGAGAGAGTATTATCACGGCTTTGGGACAAGCACTACTACCAGCTCACCAGTCGATGATGGGATCTGTCATAGTCTTCCGTCGTATGATACCACTTCCATTTACTGGCACGGAGGAGCTGACGGAGGTACATGCATGGCTTACCAACATTCAACACCAGTTGGAGGCTACCGATCTTTCGAGATATAGATGGATGACCGCTAATAGGATGCAGCTTACCAGCAATGCTCATCATTGCTAGCTTTCAGAGGAGGAGAGTTTAGGGTCCGATTGGGTCACTTGGGAGGAGTTCTCTAGGCTCTTCAAGGAGATGTTTATTCCTTCTACTACCAGTGCCGAACTTCGGACAGGGTCCAAAACCACAGGGAGGGCAGTATGACCATTGAGGAGTACAATGCTGAGTTCCTCCGCTTTAGCCATTTTGCCCTGTACTTGATTCCGACTGAGGAGAAGAAGGCCGAGAAGTTTTACGAAGGCCTAAGTTTTGAGACACAGAGGTTTATTGGACCTATAGTCCCCACCTCCTACTTCGAGGTTCTGTTAGCAGCCCGACGCCAGGATCGTATCAACAAGATGGAGGCCAGTATAAATTGCTCATATGGATCATCATCGTCAGTTCGAGTACTACAGGGAGGACCAGCAAAATGTCCCATGGTACCACAGGAGCAGAGAGCAGCAACCTTGCAGGGACCAGTGATTCCCACTTGCCATTACTGCGGCAAGAGGGGGCACATATTGAGGGATTGTCGACAGAGGTTGGGAGTATACATAAAATATGGATCTGACTAGCATGCAGTCAAGGAATGCCCAAAGCAGAGGGTTCCAGTACCGATGGTTCATCGACCAGCCTTACCAGCACCGAGGCCCTACCAGCAGCCTCCTGGGCCAGTCTTTCCAGGACCGAGGCCGCCCTACGCAGGAGTTGGGGCGATGCGACCACCAGCACCAGAAGGAATTTAGAGTAGGCCACCCTTTGCCCCATAGGTAGTTCGTTTCCAGCAGGCTTGACAGTAGTCGAGGGCACCAGCACCGGGACAGGGCCAGGGCTTAGCGATGACCATTGAGGAGGCAGAGACCGCTAGAGAAGTGACCGCATATACTATTTTAGTAGCTTCATTACTAGTAGTAGCATTATTTGATTCTAGTGCCACATACTCTTTCATAGATGCTAGTTTCGTGGCTACCCATTGAATAACAACTGCACCCCTTTCGAAGATTAAGAAGATTCTTACGGAAGGTAGAATAGTACTGGTTAGCGACACTTATAGATCTTGTTCAGTAGTTATTTGCGGGCAAGAGATGCGTGCCCGATTTCTAGTCTTTTCCATGCCAGACTATGACATTGTCCAAGGCATGGATTGGTTGAGCCAATACCGTGCGACGCTAGATTGCCGACGTGGAAGTATTATATTTAGACCACCGGATCACCCTGTGTTTGAGTTTCTTCGAGGATCCCGAGAGCATGGTGTCCAACCTACCTTCGCATCACATATTACAAAAGATGAACCAGTGTACCCCCGCATTATATCATAGTTTGAGGATGTATTTTTCGAGGATCTTCCAGGCCTGCCACCTGACAGAGAGATAGAGTTTACTATAGAGTTGACTCCCGGAGCTGAGCCAGTTACTTCCCATGTCTACAGACTAGCACCGAAAGAGTTGGTTGAGTTGAAGGTCCAAGTAGATGATCTCTTATACATGGGTTTCATTCAGGCTAATATTTCTCCATGGGGAGCGCCCATCTTATTGGTGCCGAAGAATGACGGGATGGTACGTTTGTGTATCGATTATAGGACGTTAAATATTATAACAATAAAGAACAAGTACCCTATCTACTGTGCATCGACGATTTATTTGATCATCTGAGTGGCACATGTGTATTCTCGAAGATCGATCTCAGGTTTCGCTATCATCAGATCAAGGTGATAAAGGAGGAAATTCTGAAGACAACTTTTCGGACGAAGCACGGGCACTATGAGTTTTTAGTCATGTCGTTTGGTTTAATCAACGCGCCAGCAGTATTTATGAGCCTAATGAACAAGGTTTTCCACCAGAACTTGGATAAGTTCATGGTGGTATTTATCGACGATATCTTGGTATATTCCAAGAGCCAGGAGGAGCACGAGGAGCATATCAGGATCGTATTGGAGATACTGAGATAGGAGAGGCTGTATGCCAAGCTCAGCAAGTGTGAGTTCTGCTTAGATAGGTACCATCCCTTGGTCACATAATCACTAGAGATGGACTATCAGTTGACTCAGAGAATATCATCGTAGTGGAGACGTGGCCTACTCCTACATCAGTTACGGAGGTTAGGAGTTTTCTCTGACTTGCGGATATTATTAGAGGTTCGTGGAAAACCTCTCGAGGATCATTGCGCCTATGACGCGATTGACGCATAAAGGTGAAAAGTTTATCTGGACTAAAGAGTGTCAGGCGGCTTTCGATAAGATAAAGAAGCGTCTAACAAAAGCACCGATCTTGACACTTCCTTCTGGATATGGAGGATTTGTGGTATATAGCGATGCGTCTAGGAGCGGACTAGGATGTGTACTGATGCAGCACGGCAAGGTGATAGCTTATGTAAACTCCCTCACCCAAAAATAGGAATTTCATGTGTATTTTGTATTTTGTATTTCGTATAATTATTTTTGATTATTTTTCAAAATAATTAAAATTCAATAATTTTATTATGATACTTCACCATGGTTTGGACATTAATAATATAGGATAGCTCCAAAATCTGTATTTTCCTTCATAGGAAGTAGCCTACACAGGAGACACTACTTTTAGGGTCTTTTCGTGGCGCAAAAATTCGATCCCTTGGTGTTAGCATGACATTAGTGTAACGACCATAGATTAATTGCTAAATATTTAGATAATTTATATATAAATTAATTATGGTTATTTTTCTATCCCAACTTCCTACAATTAGCATCCCATAATTTTTATGCCAAATTAGGTAAATTCTCTCTTTATAGATGTGCATATTATTTACAATTTCATATTTTGTGGATAACCATTTAATTAATTACTTAGCAAATTAGATAATACAATTAATTGATTTATTATAACTAGATAAATATTTAATTATTAATTATAAAATATTTTATAAAATATTTTGGGTGTAAAAATTTATTAAATCTTTACAAATCAATTTTCTGGAATTTATTTTTGGTGTGCAAATATTCTTTTTGGATTTTTATAATTCTATCTCTCTCTCTCTCTCTTTCTATATATATATATATATATATATATATATATATATATATATATATATATATGCGTAAATAAACATATAGTTAATAATAATAATAAATAGAAATAGTAATAATAATAAGAGTAATCATAATAATAATAGGAATAATAATGGTAATAATAGTAATAATAATAAAAATAATAATAATAATAATAATAATAATAAAATAATAATAAAAAGAAAAGAAAAGAAAAAGAAAAGAAAAGAAAAAGAAAAAGAAAAAGAAAAGGAAAGGAAAGAAAAAGATAATAATTAAAAACCTAATCAAATCCTTAACCTAATCCCTTAAATCTAAACTAACTATTCCTTAAACTACCCTAACCTAAAACCTACAGAACCTCCCAAGCAAACCCACGACCCAGCGGACCCGACCCCCCTTCCATAACTCTATCTCTCTCTCTCTCTATCCCTCTCTCTCTCTCTATATATGTATATATATGTATTCATACAAACCATTACTCAAACCCTAACCCCAAACCGTGCCTCCACGGCCGGCGACCACCGCCGTCCGGGGCTGCCCCGCGTCGCAGCCCGCCGGCCGGCCGCCGTCCGTCCGCATGTGCGCACCTCTTGCGTGCACAGAAGTGCAGTCCGTCGCCGCTTCTTCAAGGTACCGTATCTCTCTCATCTCTTATCCTTTTTGCATGTAATTTGTTCGTGTACGTTCATAACCTAACCCTCTAAGATTTCTATTCAAGCGGGACGAGTTTTCGTGTCCCAGATCGGTCAAAAATTTGACCGAAAAACTGACCAAAATAGTTCAAAATTTTGAATCCAAAATCCCATGTTCACACCCAATTTGCCATCAACCTGTTTATTATTTTTGAAAAATAATTAAAGGATTTTTCTTCTCCATATAACTGAGAATTTTTCTTTTCTTTTAGTTTTTGTTAATTTGTTCTATGTATTAAATTATTCAGCCTCCAAATCGACCAAAAACTTATTTTTAAAATATTAAAAAATTATGATATGGAGTGAGCCCCGTCGTGTAATAATTGTACCGAAAGGCGCGTATGGTATGTCCTGATGTGTGGGCTTTTGCGAAAACTGATTTGGACGCATGTGCGCGTCAAAATTAACCCGTATCCGTAAAAAGTTTTCGTATCGTGACTTTTGTAAACTACTACCCCATTTTGTATACGCTCGTCCGAATGCGACAAAACTTACGCCATTGGATTCGTGGTATCACGCTGATCCTGTGACCCAAGTTTCATGCGTTTCTGAGACAATTGACCAAGCTGCCTATTTGCGGGCCCCATGGTTGACTTTTAGGGCGAATTTGTGTTCGGCTCACCAGAATCCAAAATTGGACATACAGTTGAGTTCGTATTAACGTTTAGAAATTGTTTGACCTATAATTTATTCCATTTAGAGATATTTATCTCTGGCACGCTTTTTGGTGCAAAATGGTCCACACGTGGACCCGCTTTGGTCCAAAATTATCGTTTTGCCCCTGTGTTCAAATTGGACAAAAGGGTAGTGTTTTCTAGCTATCTCGCTTATTCCGGAAATGTTGGTGATATTTATTTCACCATCCGGGGATGTTTATTTGGAGGCCATAGTTTCTGATCTTGTGTACTTGACGTCTGGATGTTTATACTACGCAGCTTTCTTTTCAGGCAAGTATACTTTGCCATTGTACTGTGATTTACATTCAATATGTTGCATATATTTTATTTTTGTTATTTAGTTCATATATTTTAACTGTTATATAAACTGCGTGTCCAAGGATAACTTCGGTGCAACGATGGTGGCATCGTATTCTGTTTTCATTATATATTATGCATGTCGACCTAGTTTTACGAGACCACCACATGATCATGAGGCATTCTTATGTTTCCTTAGCCGTAACACAGTTGTTACACAAGTGTGAGTCTCATGTAGGACACGAACTTGCGTACTCGACTGATCACTGGTACTTATGGGATGTGCGACGGATAGGGATAACTGCTGTTAGAAATTGCATGCTATGAGACTTGACAGTTATTAGAAGTATTATCGTTTCATGGATATGACATGCTTAGAGCATGGGGTGGGAAGAATAACAAGTAAGGCGTTTGGGCTCCTTTGTACTTTCCTTGTGTAACTTGTACGCTCCGCCGGAGATGCACGATCATGATGACCCCTATATATTACCTGGCGGCCTCTGAGGTTCAAAAGACGTCATGCTTTGTAGGCCCCTGAATCTCCAAGAGAATCATGCCAATCCTATTTTGGCCAGATAGCCCACTTATTAGAAAGTTGTTCTCAAAGTGCATTCACATAGACGGTTAGGCGACCCATTGGATGTTATTTTCAGTACTTTAATGGCATACTTCTATGTATCTTGTTACATCCCTCTGAGGATATGGTCCCTTTCCAGGTATAGACAGGCATGATTATCTACAGGAGTACGGACCCGGACCTGACGCTTCATACCAGACTGATGAGGTCTTACCTTCAGAGTACCTTTGATTCATTGCAGCTGATGGATATTCTAGTTGCTATTTTTCTTTATTGTCATTTATCTCATATTAGAGTTTGATCTTTTCTCTCATTTAGTAGTTTTTAGTATAGTCGATTGGCAGTAGATTTGTTTCCATCCAACTATCATTCTTTGATATTTCATATTTGAGATTCAGTTATTTATTCCTATTTTATTATTTATGCTGTAGATGAGATATAGATTGTGTGTGACTTGTGTTGACAGTATATTATCACTTGTGGATTGGATATTCATAATACAGCGTACGTATGTGTTATGGTTTCCATATATTGGAGTTGCCATATACATACGGCTGACATGCTTACGTATTCTTAGTCCTACGTATTTTGGGACTGGGACGTGACATATTTTTACTGGTGGCCCATGCAGGTCGAGAGGATATTGTCTCGGTTACTTTACTGTACTAAACAAGCCTGAAAATAGGATTAGATTATAGGATCTCATCCATATTTGACTATGACTCATCTTTCTTCCAATCCGTTCTATTTAAATAATTACATCCTGCTTGATTCATGTACTTTCCTACTAGTTTCTTGAGTGTAGCCTTCTGCTAGAATATAGGAATCATTGTTGTTAGGATGATAATTAGGGTAACATTCCTACTAAGAATACAACAAGAATATTGACACATCATTAAGTTTAGAATACCTAATGAATCCTAGCATCCCTTACCTGTAGACTAATTGACCATTATTCTTTGATATATTTATGAAGGACTTGAGAGTAGTATAGACACTACTAGGGTTAGTTAGAAATTTGACCATATTGTTTGACCCTAGTATTGAGGAACCAATAGAAATTCAAGGTTGAATATTAGGACTAAACCTAACTTTCATAGTAAAATAATATTAGAGAACTATAAATTTAGCTTTTTATCTTGATATTAGCATAACAGTACCTTAGGAAGCCAAGAGGAATGAATATAATATTTTCCTTGATCATACCTCGAACACAGATATTAGCATACCACATTTCCTTAGAAAACCATGATATTACTAAGTGTCTCTCTATTTAATTTCATATCTTGTTCCTCCAAAACCTTAGCGCTCGTTATTTGTGCAACGACTAAAATTTTTCTTCATCTTTCAATTCGTGCCACCTAACCGTTCTGATTGTAGGCCAAGTGATTTCTTTTATATTAGGATATATAGTTTATTAGGATTATAGTTGTAATCTTGAATTTTAAAATTATGTGCTTAGTAGTTAGAACTTGATAGTTGAGCTGTTTATTTAGATTATGATTTTATGATTATCACTTATTTTTAAATCACGTAATTTGTACCCATATCTCCATATAGGTTATATTCTCTTTCACTTAAGGTCCAGTAACTTTTCCATTCTTAAAGTTAACACTTTATTCTATAAGCACTATGATTAAGACTTAAGATGACTATTATCTATGGAGTTTTATAATGCAATAGGATACCCTAATAGGTACCAAGATCTTTTCCTCGTGTACCCCAATAAGATTTTCTACTTTATTTACAAGGGCAAGGTTATTTTGTAGAATCCCTTTAAGGCAGTTACAATATTAGTTAATTCTTTTAAGTTGGGTAGTATGCCTCACAACCTAGTATCACAAAGCCCTTTTGACTGATTAATGAAGTATAATTGAATGACACCAACTATAGACTTGCATAAGAAGATGGTGTTTATCCAGACTGTAGAACTTAGAGGCCCATACCCCATTTGGTTGACTAGAGACTTAGACAAGGAGTTAGTATGGCAAATATAGAAGCACAACACCGGACGAGTTTTATCTTCTTGGTGAATTTGAATTATTTTGTACCTTCTTTCATCATAATCTAGCGTACTTATATTTTCTGGACTACCTCGACTTATGCTGCTATTATAGCCTAGTTTTGCAAGCTTATACTTTTATCAAGCTTGATCATGATATATGTATTATTGGGTATACACACTAATATATTGTCTAAAATCAGAATCAGTGTATTACGGTTTGATCAACCTTAGTACGCTTGGTTCGCTCTTCGCATGACTACCTTGCGTGGATTGAGATATATAGTTGACTCAACTTGTTAGACGAATATACTTGCCCTCTAGACTGGTCAGAGCATATCATATCAGTTACATAACTGTTCTGATGTGAACATGGGAATAGAAAATTTACTAAAAATAGGATTTCAATCCACAATTGCCTTGACAACTCCCTTTTGAATCCTTTAATCGCTTTGAATCCTGTACTTGTATTCTATCACCTCCTCCTTGAATTCTTTATTGTTGTTTTTCATCTTCCCCTATTTTGGAAAGACGAACCTCGTGCTTGGTATAAGTTTGATACGCGAAGTGTACTAGATATATCCCATAGGCCAATCATATTACTTGGTGACTATTTTTCGTAATTAATGGCACATCACATGTGATATATTTTGTGTGATAAAAACTTTTGAGGATTGAATAACATGATTAAATAATTTGAAGAAGCTTTTATTAAATGTATAGCCTTATATTATATATGGATAAATTCTGAGTTGGGTAGAAGTTAAATCGTTAATTTGAGGTGAATTTCTTTTAGATGTGATCAAGTAAGATTGATTGAGAGATTTAAGTCATTTTAAATTTTGAGAATTTTTTTTGAAGTATATTACGATGATGAGGATTTAGAAAATCATGCCTTGTTTTTAATTTCGATGACGAAATTCTTTTAAGTTGGATAGATTGTAAACTCACTCACCCAAAAATAGGTATTTCGTGTGTATTTTGTATTTCGTGTAATTATTTTAGATTATTTTTCAAAATAATTAAAATTAAATAATTTTATTAGGATACTTCACCATGGTTTGGACATTAATAATATATGATGGCCCCAAAATCTGTATCTTCCTTCATAGGAAGTAGCCTACACAGGAGACACTACTTGTAGGATCTTTTTGTGGCACAGAAATTCGATCCCTTGGTGTTAGCATGACATTAGTGTAACGACCATAGATTAATTATTAAATATTTAGATAATTTATATATAATTTAATTATGGTTATTTTTCTATCCTAACTTGCTACAATTAGCATCACATATTTTTTTATGCCAAATTAGGTAAATTCCCTCTTTATAGATGTGCATATTATTTACAATTTCATATTTTGTGGATAACAATTTAATTAATTACTTAGCTAATTAGATAATATAATTAATTAATTTATTATAACTAGATAAATATTAATTATTAATTACAAAATATTTCAAAAAATGTATTGGGTGTAAAAATTTATTAAATCTTTACAAAGCAATTTAATGGAATTTATTTTTGGTGTGCAAATATTCATTTTGGATTTTTATAATTCCATATATATATATATATATATATATATATATAAATATAGATATGCGTAAATAAACATATAGTTAATAATAATAATAATAATAATAATAATAATAATAGTCATAGAAATAGCAATCATAATAAGAGTAATCATGATAATAACAATAATAATAACAATAATAATAATAATAATAATAATAATAATAATAATAATAATAATAATAATAATAATAATAATAATAATAATAATAATAATAATGGTAATAATAGTAATAATAATATTATTATTATTATTAGTAATGGTGATAATAATAATAAGAAGAAGAAAAGAAAAGAAAAGAAAAGAAAAGAAAACGAAAAGAAAAGGAAAGAAAAAGATAATAATTAAAAACCTAATCAAATCCTTAACCTAATCCCTTAAATATAAACCAACTATTCCTTAAACTACCCCAAGCTAAAACCTACAAAACCACCCAAGCAAACCCACGACCCAGCGGACCCGACCCCCCTTCCATAACTCTCTCTCTCTCGATCCCTCTCTCTCTATATATATGTATATATATGTATTCATACAAACCATTACTCAAACCCTAACCCCAAACCGTGCCTCCACGGCCGGCGACCACCGCCGCCCCGCGCCGCAGCCCGTCGGCCGGCCGCCGTCCGTCCGCATGTGCGCACCGCGAGCGTGCACAGAAGTGCAGTCCGTCCCCGCTTCTTCAAGGTACCGTATCTCTCTCATATCTTATCATTTTTGCATGCAGTTTGTTCGTATACGTTCACAACCTAACCCTCTAGGATTTTCATTCAAGCGAGATAAGTTTTCGTGTCCCGGATCGGTCAAAAAATTGACCGAAAATGACCGAAAAACTGACCAAAATAGTTCAGAATTTCGAATCCAAAATCCCATGTTCACACCTAATTTGCCATCAACCTGTTTATTATTTTTGAAAACTAATTAAAGGGTTTTTCTTCTCCATATAACCAAAAAAAATTTTGTTCTTTTTGTTTTTGTTAATTTGCTCTATGTATTAAATTATTCAGCCTCCAAATCGACCAAAAACTTATTTTTAAAATATTGAAAAATTGTGATACGGAGCATGCCCCGTCACGTACCAATTACACTGAAAGGCGCGTATGGTATGTCCTGATGTGTGGACTTTCGCGAAAACTGATTTGGACGCGTGTACGTGTTGGAATCACCCGTATCCGTAAAAAGTCCCCGTATCGTGACTTTTGCAAACTACCACCCCGTTTTGTGTACGCTCATCGAAATACGATAAAGCTTACGCCATTGGATTCATGGTATCACGCTGGTCCTGTGATCCAAGTTTCATGCGATTCTGAGATAGTTGACCAAGCCGCCTATTTGCGGGCCCCACGGTTGACTTTTAGGGCGAATTTGTGTTCGGCTCATCGGAATCCAAAATTGGACATACCATTGAGTTCGTATTGACGTTTAAAAATTGTTTGACCTCTAATTTATCCCATTTAGAGATATTTACCTCTGGCTTACTTTTCGGTGCAAAGTGGCCCACACGTGGACCCGCTTTGGCCCAAAATTACCGTTTTGCCCCTGTATCCAAATTGGACGAAAGGGTAGTATTTTTTAGCTATCTCGCTTATTTCAGAAATGTTGGTGATGTTTAGTTCAGCATCTGGGGACGTTTATTCGGAGGCCATAGTTTTTGATCTTGTGTACTTGACGTCTAGATGTTTATACTACGCACCTTTCTTGTCAGACAAGTATACCTTGCCATTGTACTGTGATTTACATTCCATACGATGCATGTATTTTATTTCTGTTATTTAGTTCATATATTTTAACTGTTATATAAACTGCGTGTCCAAGGATAACTTGGGTGCAACGATGGTGGCATAGTATTATATTTTTATTATATATTATGCATGTTGACCTAGTTTTACGAGACCACCATATGATCATGAGACATTCTTATATTTCCTTAGCCGTGACACAGTTGTTACACGAGTGTGAGTCTCATGTAGGATACGAATTTGCGTACTCAGCTGATCACTGGTACGTATGGGACGTACGACGGATAGGGATAACTGCTGTTAGAAATTGCATGCTAAGAGACTTGGCAGTTATTAGAGGTATTATCGTGTCATGGATATGACATGCTTAGAGCATGGGGTGGGGAGAACAACAAGTAAGGCGTTTGGGCTCCTTTGTGCTTTCCTTGTGTAACTCGTATGCTCCGCCGGAGATGCGCAGTCATAATGACCCCTATATATTACCTGGCGGCCTCTGAGGTTCAAAAAACGTCATGCTTTGTAGGCCCCTGAATCTCTAAGAGAATCATGCCAATCCTATTTTGGTTAGATAGCCCACTTGTTGGAAAGTTGTTCTAAAATTGCATTCACATAGACGGTTGGGCAACCCATTGGATGTTATTTTCGGTCTTTAATGGCATGCTTCTATGTATCTTGTTACGTCCCTCTGAGGACCTGGTCCCTTTCCAGGTATAGACAGGCAGGATTATCTATAGGAGTACGGACCTGGACCTGACGCTTTATACCAGACTGATGAGGTCTTACCTTCAGAGTACCTTTGATTCATTATAGCTGATGGATATTTTAGTTGCTATATTCCTTTATTGTCATTTATCTCATATTAGAGTTTGATCTCTTCTCTCATTTAGTAGTTTTTAGTATAGTCGATTGGCAGTAAATTTGTTTTCATCCCACTATCATTCTTTGATACTTTATATTTGAGATTTAATTATTTATTCTTATTTCATTATTTATGTTGTGGATTAGATATAGATTGCGTGTGACTTATGTTGACAGTATATTACCACTTGTGGATTGAATATTCATAATACAGCGTACGTATGTGTTATGGTTTCCATATATTGGAGTTGCCATATACTTACGGCTGACATGCTTACGTATTTTTAGTCCTACGTATTTTGGGACTGGGGCATGACAGCTTATGCATCGAGACAACTGAGGGTTCATGAGAAGAATTATCTGACACATAATCTAGAGCTAGCTGCCGTGATATTTGTACTAAAGCTATGGCAGTACTACCTTTATGGACAACGGGTTGAGATTTACACAGATCACAAAAGTCTGAAGTATGTCTACACTCAGAAGGATCTCAATATGAGACAAAGGCGTTGGCTAAAGTTGATGACAGACTATAATATCGAGTTATAGTTCCACCCTGGCAAGAAGAATATTGTAGCAGATGCCATAAGAAGGAAGCCCATGGCATACTTTTTGACAACTCAACGCCATTTGTTAGATGACCTTCAGGAGCTCGGGATAGAGGTTGTATTACCAGGAATAGATGAAAAGTTGGCCAGTCTAGAGGTTCAGTCTATATTGGTTAAGAGGATCAAGGAAGCATTGCCTACTGATGCGAGATTCTGGCGACTGTAAGAGAGGACATAGGCCGGCATGCAGACGGGACTCCGAATTCATGAAAATAGAACGTTGAGGTATGGAGATCGCCTATATGTTTCGAGTGTCGAGCTACACCAGGAGTTGATGACCGAGGCCCATAGTTCAATTTATTCTATTCATCCTGGGGGTACAAAGATGTACCGAGATTTAAGACAATACTACTGATGGCATGGGATAAAGAGGGAGATTGCGAGATTTATGTCGAGATGTTTGGTTTGTCAGCAAGTCAAGGCCAAACATCAGAGTACTGCAGGACTATTATAGCCGCTTTCTATTCCTGAGTAGAAGTGGGAGCACATTACCACGGACTTCATCACAGGATTTTTGAGGACCCCTAGCGGGAAGGATGCAGTCTGGGTTATCGTGGATCGACTCACCAAGTCGGCGCATTTGTTGTCCTTCAGAGTTGGGCAGTCCACGGAGATATTGGATGACATGTATATGAGAAAGATAGTATGACTACATGGAGTGCCTGTCAGCATTATTTCGGATCATGATTCCAGATTTACGTCATATTTCTGGCGGAGTATGCAAGAGAGTCTAGGAACTCGTCTCAAGTTTAGCACTGTATATCATCCACAGACTGATGGTCAGTCAGAGCATACGATTCATATACTAGAGGATATATTGAGAGCGTGCATGATCGACTTTGGAGGATCTTGGGAGGACTATCTATACTTGGTAGAATTCTTCTACAACAACAGCTACCAAGGAAGCATCCAGATGGCACCGTTTGAGGCAATGTATGGCAGGAAGTGCAAGTCTCCGGTGTGTTGGAGTGACTTAGGAGAATGCCAGATACTTGGTCCAGAGTTGGTGACTTAGACAGTAGAGAAAGTGAAGCAGATTCAGAGCCATCTCCGCGCAGCACAGGACATGCAGAAGCATTGGAAAGATGCACACCTGTAAACCCCCTAATTTCTCAAATTATTAAATCTTGGACTTTTCCCAATTTTCTGGAATTTTCTGTGAATTTTCTGTAATTAAAATCAAGGCCTTTAATTAATAAATGATTTTTAGTTGGCAATAAATAATATTAAAATATCATGAAAATAACATTTTTGGGTGTAAAATGAAAAACTGGACTTAGGGTAATTTTTCTGGATTTTTCTGGGCCTCAGACATATTTTTAAATGCCTAAAAAGTATTTATTTATTTAAATAATTATTTATTAATTAATTATTAATTAATGATTTTATATTATTATTATTATTATTTTTATTCGAACCCAGTCCAGCCCATTGGGCCGGCCCAGCCCGGCCCAACAGCCCGAACCCAGCCCAGACCCGTTTCCCCCGGGTCGGGTCGGGTCTGACCGCGCCGCCCGACCCGCCCGTACCCGGCTGACCCCCTCTCCCCTGTGCCCGACTTTCCCGCCGCCTCCGCCGCGCCCTCCGCCCGCGTCCGCCGCGCCACGTCTCCGCCCCCCCGCGCCCTGCGCGGCCACGACCGCCACGTCGCCCGCCCGTCTCGGCCTCGACCCCCGGCGCCCCAGCCTATAAAACCCCACCCCTCCGGCCCTTCTCCCCCGAACGCCACCGAGCTCCGCCACCGTGCCGACCACCTCGCCCCTCCCCGCCGGACGCCGCGCCGACGTCGCCCAGCACCGCGCTCCGCCGGCCGCTCCTCCCTCCTCTCCTCCGGCAGCTCGACAGCAGCAGCAACAGCCTTGGAGCCGCCTCCCGTCGGCCTCCGGCGCCGCCCCGCCCGTCGACGGATCCGCCTCGCCCAGGCGAACCCTCCCCGACCACCACCGGCCAGCCAGCGCCGCCCAGGCCTCCGGCCGACCGCCGCTGTCCCGAAACCCTAACCCTAAATCCCCTTTTCTTCGTGTCGTGTCCGACACGACACGGACACGTTTTCGACCCTGTTTTCGGGTCCCCTTCAGGTACGTGTAACTTTCGCCTCGTAGCTCCGTTTTCAATTCCGCAAATTGCGTTGTGAAGCCTGTATGACCCTCTCGGTGTCCGGACAAACTGTTCGGGGCATCGCGTCCTGTGGTGATCGCACACCGCGATCCAAAAACAGGAAAAACCAGACCCTGTTTCACCCCGGAACCGAGTACGTCCCGCCAAACGGGACGACTTGGTCGCGTGCGGTCTTCGCAGATACGTACGCACCGTCGATACGGACGTGTGAGTCTTCGTGGAAGCTGATTCGGGTGTGCGTACACACCGGAATCAACGCGTATCCGCGGACATCGCCCCGTATCCGCCTTTTCGGCAATTCACCCTAATTTCGTGTACACTCGTCGGATCGAGACGAAACTTGCGCCATCGGACTCGTAGCGATACGCTGGTCCTGTGGGTCAAGTTTGGTTCGATTCTGAGAACGTTGACGAAATCGCGTGTCGCGGGCCCCACAGGCCCCGCTCGACGGGCGATTTTGTGTTCGGCTCATCGGAATCCAAATCTGGAAGTTCCGTTGGGTTCGTATCAGCGTTCCTGACCTGTTGACACTAAGTTTGGTGAATTTGGAGACCTTTGACCCGGACACGTTTTTCGGTGCAAAGCGGGCCCAACGGCGGACCCCGTTTTGACCCGAAACTGCCGTTTTTGCCCTTGTCTCCAAATTGGACCCAAGGATAGGCGTTTCTAGCTATTTGACATCTTCTGAGCATGATGGTAATGTCTGTTTCAGCTTTTGGACTCATCTGTGGAAATTCCCCCCCAAGAACCAAGTTAAACAGATCCAAACAACAGGCAAGTACCTGCACTTCAAGTTAAATCTAATTATATTGTGATAATTAAATTCCTGCTTTTCTAGTACCCTTGATGATTACACCTAGTGTCAGAAATGCTGGATTTTCATGTCTTGGATATATTAGTCCATGTCTTGTTATCATGTCGGGTGGGAGAATACTGAAAGGCATGTAGTTTACCCTTTCCCTTGTCGTGAATAATAGCTGTTGGTACACGACTGTCCATCAGCCGGATCTCGATTATTCGTGAATAATAGCCGTTTATGACGGCCGGATTAGCCTTATAAACCCCTACATGCCAACTAAGTATTCTAAAAACAAACACAAGTATCATACAGATAGTTTCTAGTCATGTTATGTTTCTTGCTGATTGTAGTAGTTTCATTTCCTGCTCATTTACTTCTATTCTCTCATATTCCTGTTTATAGTTGTGACTCTGAGATATTGACAATCTTTTATGCAATTTCCTTAACATGATATTCAATATTTAATTGTCATAAATATTTAGTTTAACCTTGCTGTGCACTGTGTACTTCGCTCCTTTCCTGACTGGATCTGTTGATTTTAGGCGACGATGAGGATCTTGCCCCTACTTATTATGGTCCTTATGAGGGTACAGATGATACCTATGAAGAACCAGAACCCACCCAGGAGACCCCTGCTGCTGAGTAGCTAGTTTTAGCTATCTTTTATTCTGTTTTCTATCTTATTTAATCGGGTTTGTCCCCGATTTTATTTGGAATTTCTGTATTAAACATTTGAATTGCTGTCACATTTATTTCAGTTTGCAAATTTTAAGTTTCTATTCCCATTATTATCTTGCCTATGTTAATTGTGAATGAGTTAGATTAGTTAGATGGATTGACCTAGACAGCGTACTACCGCCGACTCTGCGGCGTAGGCTGGACGTACCCACGTACTCGTGCCCGAACTTCCGGGTGCGGGTCGTGACACGTTTTTATGGTGGCCTATGCAGGTCCTATCCTTAAATAGGGTAATACCCTAGGACAGGGTATGGAATAAGATTGAGGATTCTAGGAAAAGCTCATTCACAGTATAGTATTCTTATTTCAATTCCTGATATCATTTTGCTCAATTTTTCTATCGCCCTTGATTTCCAAGTATTCTATTCTGATCTTCCTATCCCTTAATCTTTCAGAATGGTCCAGACCAGGAACACAGTAGGAGGCACATCAGAACCAGCTGAGCCGAATGTGCCCGAGACTCTTGTACTCCCGCCGCCCCCATCTGTTCCGGCAGTTACCTTAGATGGGGCACAGCTAATAGGAGTATTCCAGGGATTAGTGGAATCCCAGAAAGAACAGACGGCACTTCTGCGGACCAGCCTCTCGGAAGCTCTTAAACCCCAGGAGTCGTCACTCAAGAGGCCAGGGAGTGCTAAAGACTTCAAGAACCTTAGGCCTCTGGAATTTTATGGAACTGAGGGCATTCTCTACGCTGATGAGTGGATAGAGAATGTCGAGAGACTCCTGAAGACTGCTCGGGTTCCCGACGATCTCAAAGTGGAATCCGCTAGCCTGCAACTGTTCGATATTGCTCGAACCTGGTTCAGAGATGAACCCCAACTATCTGCTCCCGACGTCACCTGGGAGGACTTCAAGAGGCTATTCAAGGAGAAATTTTATCCCGAAGTGGCTCGGGAAGCTCTCGAAAGCCAATTCGAGAGACTGGAACAAGGTAACATGACTGTTGATGAATATACTGCTGAATTTAGCAGGTTAAGCCACTTTGCGGAGTACATGGTTCGTACCCCGGAGGACAGAGCCCGAAGATTCAAGAAGGGGCTATCTCCGGACATTCGCCTCGCTGTCACCACCAGCCGAGCTCGCACCTATGAGGAGATCTTGAGCGTGGCTCAAGGCGTTGAGAGAGACATGGGGCATAAACTGAAACGAGAAAGAGATACCGGGAATGCGGGATCCAACAAACGCCCTTTTCAACAACAACAACAGCAGAGGGCCCCGCAGCAAAATCAGCGTCCTCCCCCTCGAGCTCCAGCACCCCAGGCTCAAGGACAGAACCAGCGAGCTCCCCCTTGCAACTATTGCCAAAAACCAGGCCACACTTGGCAAGACTGTAGAAAGAGGCTAGGTGCTTGCCTCTATTGTGGTTCCCCAGCACATCAATTGAGGGACTGTCCTGTTGCTCAAGGACGTCCAGCTGCACCAAAGGCTCCAGTCCAGGCCAGGCCCCCAGCAGCACAACAAAGGGGACCCCCGCTTCCAACTCAACAACAACGCTTTGCTCAGCACCAGCAGCAACAGAGGGGTGCACCGCAGCAAGGCCGTGCTTATGCAATGACTCTGGAAGAAGCAGAAGCCACAGCTGACGTGATTACAGGTTCCGTGCTTATAAATTCAATACCAGCTATTACTTTATTTGACTCTGGAGCTTCTCATTCATTCATGTCAGTAGATTTCCTTATGAAGCATAGCTTAAGCACTAAACCCCTTAGGAATTGTTATAAGATCATTACCGGTGGAGGAATCATTCCGGTTAGTGATGCTTGTAACAATTGTCCTATCACATTATGTGGAAGAGAACTGTATGCTAGACTACTTGTAATGCCAGTGCCCAGTTTTGACATTATACTGGGTATGGATTGGTTAAGTCAACATCATGCCACAATAGACTGTCACAGGGGCAGTGTAATCTTCAGACCCCCTGGCCAGCCAGAATTTGAATTTGCTAGAGGTTCTAGAGAAATGGGTAATAACAAAATTTGTGGAGCCCTAGTAACAGAAGAGTTGCCACCTATCATCTCAGAATACCTAGATGTCTTCCCTGAGGATCTCCCAGGCTTACCCCCAGACCGAGAAGTTGAATTCTCCATTGACTTAGTGCCAGGAGCAGCACCAGTATCTCAGAATCCCTACAGAATCAACAAGAAAGAGATAATAGAACTTAATGAACAAATCAAAGAGCTAGAAGACAAAGGGTTCATTAGGTCTAGTGTCTCACCCTGGGGAGCCCCAATACTTTTTGTGCCCAAGAAGGACGGAACATCCAGAATGTGTATTGACTATAGGGCCTTAAATGCCTTAACAATTAAGAATAAGTATCCCCTGCCCAGGATAGATGACTTATTTGATCAGTTGAGTGGAGCTCGGGTCTTTTCAAAGATTGATTTGAGGTCTGGTTACCACCAAGTAAGGGTGAGGAAGGAAGACATTCCTAAAACTGCTTTCAAAGCCCGGAACGGACATTACGAATTCTTAGTGATGCCGTTCGGGTTGACGAATGCTCCAGCAGTTTTTATGAACTTAATGAACAGAGTCTTCCAGCCATACCTAGACAAATTTATAGTGGTCTTTATTGACGATATTTTGATCTACTCCAAGACCCCCGAAGAACATAAAAAACATTTGAGGCTAGCATTGGAGACTTTGAGGAAGGAAAGGCTTTATGGAAAATTGTCTAAATGTGCTTTCTTCCTAGACAAAGTAGAGTTCTTGGGACATGTTGTGACTGGAGATGGGATAGCAGTAGATCCTAAGAAAATAGCGGCAGTAGAATCCTGGCCCACTCCAGACTCTGTAGCAGAGATTAGAAGCTTCCTGGGACTAGCTGGCTACTATAGGAAGTTTGTAAAGGACTTTGCTAGGATTGCTGAACCCATGACAAAGTTAACAAGGAAGGATGAAGAGTTCACCTGGACTGATGAATGCCAGCATGCTTTTGAGGAATTGAAGAAAAGGCTGACTTCTGCCCCTATTCTGACCTTACCTTCTGGAACCGGAGGTTTCGCTATTTATAGTGATGCTTCTGGAAAAGGTCTAGGTTGTGTATTGGAGCAGAATAAGAAAGTAATAGCATATGCCTCTAGACAGCTTCGACCACATGAAAAGAATTATCCAACCCATGATTTAGAATTGGCAGCTGTCATTTTTGCTCTTAAACTTTGGAAGCATTACCTTTATGGAGAAAGGGTGGAAATATTTACAGACCATAAAAGTCTAAAATATATTTTCACTCAGAAAGAGCTAAACATGAGGCAAAGAAGGTGGCTGGAGCTAATGAAAGACTTTGATATCACTCTTCAATATCACCCTGGGAAGGCAAATGTAGTTGCTGATGCTCTAAGCAGGTATCCTATGGCGATGTATTTGACTATGGACAGACACCTGCTGGAGGACTTGGAAAGTTTGGGTATTGAAGTAATTATCCCAGGAAAAGAGGGCCAAATGATGAACTTGCAGATTCAGTCTACCTTAATAGACAAGATCAAGGAGACTCAGTTTCAAGACGAAGGCCTGCGAAGCCTTCGAGGTCAAGTGCAAGCTGGATTAGTAGAAGAGTTCAGGATTCATGAAGATGGATCACTGAGGCATGGCGACAGATTATGTGTACCTCAAGGAGACATAAGAGAAGAAGTTATGCAAGAGGCGCACAGATCGCAGTACTCTATACATCCAGGAGCCAACAAGATGTACAAGGACCTGAGGACGCATGTTTGGTGGCATGGCATGAAAAGAGAAGTAGCCAGGTTCGTATCTCGTTGTTTAGTGTGCCAGCAAGTTAAGGCTGAAAGACAATGACCTGGAGGGTTGCTTCAACCACTACCCATTCCGGAGTGGAAGTGGGAACATATCACAATGGATTTTGTTTCCGGACTTCCAAGGACACCTAGTGGAAAGGATGCAATCTGGGTGATAGTAGATAGACTGACCAAGTCTGCACATTTTCTACCTTTCAAAGTAGGGCTATCTACAGAGAAGCTGGCAGAGTTATATATCAGACATATTGTTAGGCTGCATGGAGTTCCAGTAAGTATTGTCTCCGACAGAGATTCAAGATTCACCTCTCACTTCTGGAAGAGCTTACAAGCCAGCTTGGGGACTCAACTCAAATTCAGCACAGCTTATCATCCCCAAACCGATGGACAATCGGAACGTACCATCCAGACACTTGAAGATATGCTCCGTACATGTGTTCTAGATTTTGGAGGATCCTGGGAAGACTATTTACATCTGGTGGAGTTCTCTTATAACAACAGCTACCAAGCCAGTATCGAGATGACTCCATTTGAAGCCCTGTATGGCCGAAGATGTCGTACCCCGCTATCATGGGACGACGTTGGAGAAAGAGCCCTACTGGGACCAGAGATGGTGATCGATTCAGCTGAGAAGGTAAAGCAAATAAGGGACAGACTTCGAGTGGCTCAAGACAGGCAACGACATTGGGCAAATAGCCACCGAAGGCCCTTAGAGTTTGAGGTAATTAAATTTATAAAATTCAAGTCAATTTAAATATTTTGCTTATGGAACTAAGACCTGATTGTGACTTTATTAAAGGTTGGAGAGCTGGTGTTCTTAAAGATTTCCCCGACACGTGGCACCATTAGGTTCGGAAGGAGTGGAAAACTCAGCCCAAGATTCATCGAACCTTTTGGCATACAGGAGAAAATCGGAGAAGTGGCATACCGACTGGCATTGCCACCCTCTCTGGATGGAGTACATAACGTCTTCCACGTGTCGCAGCTGAGGAAGTACGTGTCAGACCCCAGTCACATTTTGGATCACTCAGAACTCGAAGTAGGCCCAAGTTTGACTTACCAAGAGCAACCCATGGAGATCCTGGATCGCTCGGAGAAAGTCCTACGGAACCAGGTTATCTCACTGGTTCGCGTAGCTTGGAAGCACCATTCTCCCGGCGAATCCACCTGGGAGCGAGAAGACGAGATTAGAGAGCGATACCCCTACCTTTTTGAACCCTGAGGTATATTGTATTTTATTTTTCGGCCTTTCCTTTCGTGCCTTGTTATTCTTAAATTTTGAGGACGAAATTTTTGTAAGTTGGGTAGGTTGTAAACCCCCTAATTTCTCAAATTATTAAATCTTGGACTTTTCCCAATTTTCTGGAATTTTCTGTGAATTTTCTGTAATTAAAATCAAGGCCTTTAATTAATAAATGATTTTTAGTTGGCAATAAATAATATTAAAATATCATGAAAATAACATTTTTGGGTGTAAAATGAAAAACTGGACTTAGGGTAATTTTTCTGGATTTTTCTGGGCCTCAGACATATTTTTAAATGCCTAAAAAGTATTTATTTATTTAAATAATTATTTATTAATTAATTATTAATTAATGATTTTATATTATTATTATTATTATTTTTATTCGAACCCAGCCCAGCCCATTGGGCCGGCCCAGCCCGGCCCAACAGCCCGAACCCAGCCCAGACCCGTTTCCCCCGGGTCGGGTCGGGTCTGACCGCGCCGCCCGACCCGCCCGTACCCGGCTGACCCCCTCTCCCCTGTGCCCGACTTTCCCGCCGCCTCCGCCGCGCCCTCCGCCCGCGTCCGCCGCGCCACGTCTCCGCCCCCCCGCGCCCTGCGCGGCCACGACCGCCACGTCGCCCGCCCGTCTCGGCCTCGACCCCCGGCGCCCCAGCCTATAAAACCCCACCCCTCCGGCCCTTCTCCCCCGAACGCCACCGAGCTCCGCCACCGTGCCGACCACCTCGCCCCTCCCCGCCGGACGCCGCGCCGACGTCGCCCAGCACCGCGCTCCGCCGGCCGCTCCTCCCTCCTCTCCTCCGGCAGCTCGACAGCAGCAGCAGCAGCCTTGGAGCCGCCTCCCGTCGGCCTCCGGCGCCGCCCCGCCCGTCGACGGATCCGCCTCGCCCAGGCGAACCCTCCCCGACCACCACCGGCCAGCCAGCGCCGCCCAGGCCTCCGGCCGACCGCCGCTGTCCCGAAACCCTAACCCTAAATCCCCTTTTCTTCGTGTCGTGTCCGACACGACACGGACACGTTTTCGACCCTGTTTTCGGGTCCCCTTCAGGTACGTGTAACTTTCGCCTCGTAGCTCCGTTTTCAATTCCGCAAATTGCGTTGTGAAGCCTGTATGACCCTCTCGGTGTCCGGACAAACTGTTCGGGGCATCGCGTCCTGTGGTGATCGCACACCGCGATCCAAAAACAGGAAAAACCAGACCCTGTTTCACCCCGGAACCGAGTACGTCCCGCCAAACGGGACGACTTGGTCGCGTGCGGTCTTCGCAGATACGTACGCACCGTCGATACGGACGTGTGAGTCTTCGTGGAAGCTGATTCGGGTGTGCGTACACACCGGAATCAACGCGTATCCGCGGACATCGCCCCGTATCCGCCTTTTCGGCAATTCACCCTAATTTCGTGTACACTCGTCGGATCGAGACGAAACTTGCGCCATCGGACTCGTAGCGATACGCTGGTCCTGTGGGTCAAGTTTGGTTCGATTCTGAGAACGTTGACGAAATCGCGTGTCGCGGGCCCCACAGGCCCCGCTCGACGGGCGATTTTGTGTTCGGCTCATCGGAATCCAAATCTGGAAGTTCTGTTGGGTTCGTATCAGCGTTCCTGACCTGTTGACACTAAGTTTGGTGAATTTGGAGACCTTTGACCCGGACACGTTTTTCGGTGCAAAGCGGGCCCAACGGCGGACCCCGTTTTGACCCGAAACTGCCATTTTTGCCCTTGTCTCCAAATTGGACCCAAGGACAGGCGTTTCTAGCTATTTGACATCTTCTGAGCATGATGGTAATGTCTGTTTCAGCTTTTGGACTCATCTGTAGAAATTTCTCCCCAAGAACCAAGTTAAACAGATCCAAACAACAGGCAAGTACCTGCACTTCAAGTTAAATCTAATTATATTGTGATAATTAAATTCCTGCTTTTCTAGTACCCTTGATGATTATACCTAGTGTCAGAAATGCTGGATTTTCATGTCTTGGATATATTAGTCCATGTCTTGTTATCATGTCGGGTGGGAGAATACTGAAAGGCATGTAGTTTACCCTTCCCCTTGTCGTGAATAATAGCTGTTGGTACACGACTGTCCATCAGCCGGATCTCGATTATTCGTGAATAATAGCCGTTTATGACGGCCGAATTAGCCTTATAAACCCCTACATGCCAACTAAGTATTCTAAAAACAAACACAAGTATCATACAGATAGTTTCTAGTCATGTTATGTTTCTTGCTGATTGTAGTAGTTTCATTTCCTGCTCATTTACTTCTATTCTCTCATATTCCTGTTTATAGTTGTGACTCTGAGATATTGACAATCTTTTATGCAATTTCCTTAACATGATATTCAATATTTAATTGTCATAAATATTTAGTTTAACCTTGCTGTGCACTGTGTACTTCGCTCCTTTCCTGACTGGATCTGTTGATTTTAGGCGACGATGAGGATCTTGCCCCTACTTATTATGGTCCTTATGAGGGTACAGATGATACCTATGAAGAACCAGAACCCACCCAGGAGACCCCTGCTGCTGAGTAGCTAGTTTTAGCTATCTTTTATTCTGTTTTCTATCTTATTTAATCGGGTTTGTCCCCGATTTTATTTGGAATTTCTGTATTAAACATTTGAATTGCTGTCACATTTATTTCAGTTTGCAAATTTTAAGTTTCTATTCCCATTATTATCTTGCCTATGTTAATTGTGAATGAGTTAGATTAGTTAGATGGATTGACCTAGACAGCGTACTACCGCCGACTCTGCGGCGTAGGCTGGACGTACCCACGTACTCGTGCCCGAACTTCCGGGTGCGGGTCGTGACAACACCGTAGACCTTTGGAATTCAAGGAAGGTGATCAAGTATTTTTTAAGATATCGCCTACTCATGGTACCATCAGATTTGGGGGCAGAGGCAAGCTGAGTCCGAGGTATATCGAACCTTTTGACATCTTGGAGAGAGTTGGCGAAGTAGCTTATCTTCTTGCATTTCCTTTGTCATTAGAAGGCGTGCAGGACGTATTTCACGTATCATAGTTGAGAAGATACGTGGCAGACCCTAGCCCCATGCTCAATCATTCAGAGATTATAGTTGGGCCCAGTTTAACATACTTGGAGCAGCCAGTATAGATACTCGATCGCAGTGAGAAGGTTTTGAGGGGACAGACTATTTGACTGGTCAGGATTGTATGGAAGCATCATTCGCCATAGGAGTCTACCTGGGAATGTAAGGATTCTGTTCAACAGTATTTTATTTATTTATTTGAGGACCAAGGTACTAATTTAGGTACTGAATTTTAATTACCTGTTAACTTTTTTTTTAATTCTCGCAACTCTTATTCGTGCTTTACTTTTAATTTCGGAGACGAAATTCTTCTAAGTTGGGAAGGATGTAAACTCCCTGATCAATTTTTTTTGGGTAGACTGGGTATGGTGAGAATTTTGGTTTAGCTTTAGGTTGGTTAAGGATTAGAAATTAGAGTTATGGAGACTGGTTCTTTAATCTCTTGGTGCACCTTACCATTGCTACAATATTTGGAGCACAACAATAGCCTTTACCTTCCAATAAAATTTTACACTCTTGACCTAGATGAGCCAACCTAGGCACATGATATTTTTGTCACTCACAAACATACTTTCTTGTGCTCTATTTAATTACACAACTTTTTTGTCACAAAAAAAATTTAATTCTTTAATCCTATGCCTTGTACCTATGTCGTTGCCATCAATTTGGGGACACAAACTCAACCTGTTTTGCCTAACCAATTAAAGGGCCCAAGACTAACACCAAGCCTACAACGTCCATGATATTTGTGTCACTTCCAATTGAGATTCCATGTACTCTTATTTTATTTAAGAATATCTATGACACAATATTTATTTAATTTAGTGAAATTGACTGAACTTAACCGCAACTAAACCCTCACACCCAATCATGAGACTCATACAAAATATCCAACACCCTCTCCATCCTACAAAACACCAAACACCAATTTATACATCAAATCCTCACTCTTTTTCCTTCATTTACAAACCCCAAAATTTAAGGGACCCAAATGCAAAGGTAATACAAGGTGTCAACCTCCTATTGGTGTAAGCCAAATGAAGAACCTCTTTGGGTCATGTGACCGGTCAACACACTCTCTCTCTCTCTCTCTCTCTCTCTCTCTCTCTCTCTCTTTGCATGTTACTATTCATTCTTATTAACTCATACTAAATCCTAGCCTTTGATTTAAACCTTCCCCTATCACAACCACCTATTCCCCTTATTTTAACATACACACCCTCAATCCCTAGGTCGGCCCTAATCCCAAGGAAACACTTTCTCACCTCACTCTCTCTTCTCCCCTCCCTCTCTCAGCCGACACCTCCCACCAATTTTCTTCTTCTTCTTCTTCTTCTTCCTCCGGCCAACACCACCACCGAATACCACCCTCCCTCTCTCAGCCGATACATCCCATTTTTTTTCTTTTTCTTCTTCTTCCTCACCTCCCTCCGACCAACACCACCACCGAACACAACCCTCCCTCTCTCAGCCAAAATATCCTATTCTTCTTCTTCTTCCTCACCTCCCGCTGGCCAACACCACCACCGAGCACCCCCCTCACCAACACAGCCGCTATCACCATTCCCGTCACCACCACCGAGCCGCTCCACCACCAGCTGCCACAGCAGCAGCCGGAGCACCACCACCCCCCTCGACCACCCTCACCACTACAACCAACACCACCACCACTGTCACCACCATTAACACTGCCACCACCGTCGACACCACCACCATCATCGACACCATCATTGTCACCATCGTTAACACCACCACCAAATCCAACATCACCACCACTACCATTCCGTCAACACAACCACCATTGCCACCATCATCAGCCTCCATTGCCACCACCATAACCACAACATCACCACCACTACCACCACCTCACGGCAGTAGCCCCACTGCGGCCAACCACTACCAATGACAACAGTAGCTAGGATACCACCTCCACTACCGAACGCCCCCTCTAGTATCACTCAATGCTTCTTCTCTTTCTTAATTTATTTTTGTAACTCTTCCAATTGGTTAAAAAACTCTAGTTAGGTTATAGGTTCCATTGAGCAATATTTGTTAACACTTTGTTAAATACCTATATTTAGTTTATAGCCAAGATTAATAGCATTCATTGTTTGGTGTTAGATATATGTGTTAAATGCATAAGTTGATGAGGATATTGTTCAAATAAAATTTATGTTAGGTAGTATTGATGGTATAATTGGAAGAATGAAGATGTGATCATTCTGCGTATTAAGAGGTGACAACTAATTTATGACTGATGCACTTGTGTTTATGGTTATATTGATGAGATGGGTTGAGGATGAACATTGTTCTCAGTTGATTAAATCTATACTTGATGAATACTAGTGTTTGAGGATAATTGAGGGCGTTATGCGATTTGATGATTATGTATTTTATTATAATGCTTCCCTGGTCAACTTTGATCAACACCCTAGTTAGTATGTTTAGTCGTGAGTTGTACTATGATAACACCTAGGTTAAGTTCTCAATGACACATTTTCAAATAATAAATAGACTTTGAGTTAATTATTAATTAGTTTTAATTACTCCTCTAGGTACTTTAGGATCCTCGAACTTGGACGTTGTACCGGAGCCCCGCCTTCAGCATCCGGATCCAGGCAAGTATACCTTGCTATTCTGTAACTCAGTTCTAGTTTTACTTATTTATTTTATCTATACATTGTGTGCGCTTTGGATCAAAATCGTTACTTAGCGTCCGGGTGCAAACATTCGTCGGTAACATCTAGTATCAATTATTAGATATTTTTTGATACATTTATGTACTTACTTGGTTACATCAAAATCCTAGGACACATTCAGACACTGTCATCATACCAGACTTTCTGTATCCTAATGGTGTCAGCATGACCAAAATCTGTGATGACTATAAGATTGTGATTGATGCTAGTTACTTCAGTATGATGAGGCTGTTTAGATAGAGGTCCAGGCTCAGCGAGCTACAGATGCATCTTATTGACCGTATTGGGAGAGAAAGACAGTTACTAGACACTTAGGCTACTTCACATGCACTATATATATATATATATATATATATATATATAGAGAGAGAGAGAGAGAGATCTTGTTGTAGAAGCATGAAATATGCTGGAGAATTATACGCGTATTATACAGTCAAAACCCAACATACATGAAGCCCGCGTAAAACAGAACTTCAAAGCTGTTTGACATAAAAAAGAGCTTCAGAGCTGCCCGCGTAAAGCAGCACTTCAAGGCTGTCTGGCGTAAAAAGGTTGCTACACCTCCCTCCGACATAAAATACGTTTGTGCAACGTAAAGTTGTACGAGGAACTCTTCGTATTCCTCGGATGAATCTGTCAGACAAAACAGTGAACCTGACTCATGACAAAAAGTACTACACAATGATCGAGAGGATGGCTGTGATGATGATTTTGCACAGAGACCCAGACTGTCGTTTAGTGACATATTCTTGATACAAGTTATTTTTACGCATTCAAGGAATACGCTGCCTATTCTACATGGGCAGAAATGAGTTTTTACGCTCAAGATGAGACAAAATCAGACGCCACGTCAAAAGCTGTTTCCCGTACAGAGCTCGAGGCATATCTCGGCATTTAATGCACGAGATTGAGGCATATCTCTGCATTAAATGCACGAGATTTGGTTCTATTCTTTAAAATTTTGTCATGACTGGGAGAGCTAAAACTGTGACTAATACGCTCACACCACCATCCTTATATTTTATGCCAACCAGGCTATTTTCAACTATAGGAGTACGTCGTATGCTATCTCCTCGAAATACGCCAATATTTGCAAAGGTACGTGATAACGCTATTTGGCCCAGAATACGCTCAAGACCTCAGTCAGGAAGGATAATTGGCTATTTTTACGCTGGTTATCTATTATTCATGCAGCATCAAGTTTTACGCAGAATTTGGCTTTTATGCCAACAAGACAGCTATTTGGCTTTTACGCCAACAGGACAGCTATTTGGCTTTTACGCCAACAAGACAGTTATTTGGACTTTATGCCAACCATCTTTACGCGAGGGACAGTTACCTACGTGGCTTGCATGTCATGATCTTCGAGAAGCAGTTATACGCATTATCTTATAATGGGACATGTGTCATACGCAGATTTAGAAGGTCATTCAAACGTGGGTAGCTGTTATTATAACCGTCGCGTAAAAGGTTCAACTTTCTTCACAGTTGGGCTTCTACGCCAACTGGACAGTTATTGTGACTGATCTCTATAAATAGAGATCCCTTCATAGAGACACAAGGAGGGAGAGACCAGTGTAAACTCCCTGATTTTGCAGAAATTTTTAATTTGAATTTTTCACAATTTTTCTGGAATTTCTCAGTATTTTTCTGTAATTAAAACTAAGGTATTTGAAATTAAATATATTTTTTAATAATATAAATTAATATTAAAATATTATAAAAATAATATTTTCTGGTGTAAAATAAAAAATTAGACATAGGATAATTTTTCGGGAATTTATTGGACCCCAGAAGCATTTTTAAAGCCCTAAAAAAAACTAATGTATATTTAAACCGAATTAAACCCTAAACTGAACCCGGTTTATTTTAAATAAACCAAACCAAACCGACCCAAACCGCTGTTAAATCGAACCAAGCCAAACCTATCTCTTAACGGGTCGGGTCGGATCCAAAGTGAACCCGACCCGGACCCGAAACCCGGCCAAAAACCCTAATCCTAATCCTAACGGAATCACTGTTCCGGCGGCTATATAATGTCCTCGATTTCCACGCTCCGCCACCGGAAAACTCCATCTCTCTCCTCTCTCCGCCGCACAGAGCCGCTCCGGTCATCCCTCGGCCGCCCTAGCCTGAACCCTAACCCGGCGCCTTCCCTCCTCCTTCCTCCGCCCTGTCCCTCGACTACCTCCTCCCCCTTCATCTCTCCCCGCTCGAACCCTCGCCACCATCTCTCCCGTCGACCACCACCCTTCGTCACCCACTGCCTGAACTCAAACCCCCGACCAGAACCTCGTCGTCCTTCGCCCGTCCCCGACCCGCAGTGCCCGATCGACTCGAAACCCGGCCGCCCGTTCCATCTTCCTCCTCCGCCACGACGAGCAGCAGCAGCCGCTGCTCTCCCCGCGGCACGTCCACCTCGCTGCCTTCACTCCGGCGACGCTGTCCCCCTCCGTTGATGCCCTGAACCACCACGGCGAAGCCCCGGCGAGTCTCTACTGAACCTTGACTCCGACACAGCGGCACCCTGACTCGGACACGGCACTACACAGCAGCACCGTGTCGCAGTGTCGTGTCAACCCGGACACGAGAAAACCTCGTTCCACGGAGCCATGTTCAGGTAGCCCGTTCTCTCTCCTCGTTGCTCTGTTTTCCATTCCGTCAGTTGTGACGCATAGGCTGTGTAACCCTCTCGATGCCCGTGCAACCCGCTCGGTGCGTCGCATCCTGTGGCGATCGTGAACCGCGATCCAAAAATAGGAAAAATGATACCCCATTTTTACCCGAAATTGAGTACGCCCCGCCAAATAGGACGACTTGGTCGCGCACGGTCTTCATCAAAAGGTGCGCGCCATCGATACGGAAGTGCGGGATTTCATAGAAGTTGATTTGGATGTGCGTGCACACCGGAATCAACGCGTATCCGCCGACAACGTCCCGTATCCGCCTGTTCTAGAACTCGTTGTAACTTTGTGTACACATGTCGGATCGAAATGAAACTTGTGCCATCGAACTCATAGCAATAAGCTGGTCCTGTGATCCAAGTTTGGTTCGATTCTGAGAACGTTGACAAAATCGCGTATCGTGGGCCCCGCGACTCCACTTGATGGGCGATTTTGTGATCGGCTCATCGAAATCCAGTTCTGGAAGTTCCGTTGGGTTTGTATCATCGTTCTTGATTTATTGACACTAAGTTTGATGAATTTTGAGACCTTTGACCCTGACACATTTTTCGGTACGAAGCGGCCCACATGTGGACCCCGCTTTGACCAGAAACTGTCATTTTTGCCCCTGTGTCCAAATTGGACTCAAGGACAGACGTTTCTAGCTATTTGATATTTTCTGAATCTGATGGTGATGTCTATTTCAGCAATCAGAGGAGTACCTGCAGATCACACTGAGACTAGAGCTACAGTTGGAGCCAGAACCCCAGGCAAGTGTATCTTGCCAACCTTTTAGTTCTTGTTACATATTATTTCCTTGACTTATTTACATTGTTGTACATGCTTAACCTAGGACCGTGTGACTTTACTTAGCGTCTGATTAATAGTCGGGTGCCAACACCGTACGCGGAGTCGTGTAACGTCACCTAGAGATGGATATCGTGACCCTTTACATTCTCGTACTTGTCTTATCAAGTACATCATAACCCAGGACACTTGACACTATTCATGAGACATAATCTTTCTGAGATATTCATGGTGATTCTGTATAGGATACAGGTTTTATGACATAGATATTATATTCATAGACATTATATGACTTGTTGTATTAGTTTTGATCTTGCGTGTCATGGACGTGAGACGTGTGATTATATTGGGTGGGAAGAGACACACAGGCTATATGCAGATTTGTATATATATTTATTATAGTGAGGCCTTAGACTCTATATCAGAGCTAGGCACTCTACTAGTGAGATATTATTGTGAGGCCTTAGACTCTACATTAGAGCTAGGCACTCTACTAGTGATATTACTCCTACCGGCTCCCCGACACAGAGCTTGTAGTAGCTCAGCCTGAGTACTAGTGATGCTCTCACTTGCATTTCACATAGATGGTTACATATTTACCCTGTTTATTTTATTTCTTATTTCACTGCATTTATTTTGGCATGAGTTATTTTGTACCTTGCTATATCCCCTGAGGACCTGGATCCGGATTATGTCCCCAGGATTAGCTGACGAGATCTATCCCGAGGTATACGGGACCGGAGCATTAGCAGAAGCCGGAAAAGGTGCATACATTGGAGCAGTACTAGAGGACGAGATCGTGCCAGAGGACTTCTCCTGAGTAGTGGCTTCATATACTCATTTATTTCTTTTTTTAGTTACTTTATTTCCTGTCTAATGCATTGATGTATCAGACTTGTTCTCGAATTATTCTCTGGGACACTTTTATTGAGAGATGTTAGTTTATATTTATTTGCATTTATTCTGGCAATTGATCTGTGATTATCTGTTGTGGATGAGATTAGAATAGACTGTGACTTGTATCATTAGACCTACTTATTGTTGTACTACAGCTTAAGTATGCCCCGATGGATCCATTAAATTGGGTTTGTCCATCGGTGTGTGTTGCTGGCCATCGCCATGTGTCTAGTCCCTCGATATTTTCGGATTGGAACATGACATAGTTTTTGTGGTGGCCCATGCAGGTCGACGACTAAATTGTTCGGTTTCAACATAGGGATCGAGCAAGCCTGCAATAAGAATATGATAAGTTTTTAGGATCTCATCCACTTGCTTGAAACGTTCTTGATATCTATATCAAATTTAAATTAATTTCTTGACTTGCATCTTGCCTTGATTCCTGTGCGCCTCTTATAGTTTATTTTTGATGCAGAGCAATGGATTCACAAGCAAACAACGAGACTCCTGCAAGATCACCACGAATGCTGTGGTAACCAACGAAGATGAAGTAACACTAGTGGATGGAGGTCAATCAGCACACCAAAGCAGTCAAGCGAATCAGCATGCCTCGGGAATCCAGCAAGATAACATTCCACCATTGATGCAATTTACTCCACAAATGCCCGTATTTCCACAAGGGCAGGCTATGGACGGACAACAGATGTTTTAAATGATCTATGCAATAATGCAAGCTCAACAAGAGGCTTTGAGTCACAGCCTAGTAACCGCACTAGAGCAGGCAGATTTACCAGTACGACGGCCAACGACGGGCTCTATCACCGATTTCCGCCAGCTGAAGCCCCGTACCTTCTCAGGCAAAGAGGAGCCTACAGAAGTTCATGAGTGGCTCACCAACATACAACATCAATTAGAAGCAGCTGAGCTTCCAAGGGAACGTTGGATGACTGCCGTCAGAATGCAATTAACGAACAATGCACATCACTGGTGGCTATCTGAGGAGACACGGCCAGGACCAGACCGAGTCACTTGGGAAGAGTTTTCTAGACTCTTTCAAGAGATGTACATTCCGGCTATCGCTCGATCAGAACTTCGGGACAAGTTCAATCGCCTCACTCAGGACAGTATGACAGTGGAAGAGTATAACGCGGAGTTCATTCGTCTAAGTCGCTTCGCCCCAACCTTGATCCCGACAGAAGAAGAGAAGGCCGAGAAGTTCTTCGATGGACTAAACTTCAAGCTACAGAGACTGATCGGATCCGTTGCACCTATTTCTTACTCGGACGTCCTTGCAGCAGCCCGACGCATGGAGCGCGTCATCAGGAGAGAGACCAACCTGAGCGGCCTTCCACCTCCGCACCAACCAGAGCAGCACAAGAGGAGTCTGCAAAGCGTCAACAGATAAATCCACCACCAAGAGCAGCACCAAGAGCAGCACCAAGAGCCTAATTCCTTCCTACTTGTTACTACTGTGGCAAGATAGGCCATATTGAAAAAGAATGCAGACGCAAGCTGGGAATGTGCTTAATTTGCGAATCCAGACAACACTTAGCCAGAAATTGCACAACACATCAAGAAGAAACACAAATAATTCATCAAGAAGCTTTACCAGTACCAAGGCCAGTCTATCCAGCATTGGGAGTACCACAGACGGGAGTTCAAGGAGTCAGACCACAAGCCCCAGGAGGGTATCAGCCGAGGCCACCCTTGGCACCACAAGCAGCACTCTTCCAGCAGGCCCAGCAGCAGCAGAGGAATCCACCGCGAGGACGCGGACAAGCTTTCACGATGACTTTAGAGGACGCACAGATTCATGGAGTAGATAATGCGCGTAAGTCTTTTATATAGTTATCTGCTTCTAGTATTGCTTTAGTTCGTGCCTGTTGGTTCGTGACCTTAGCCTTAACCTGATAGTTTTAACTTGCTAGTAATTGATAACCTAGTAATTTTGAATTTGCTGATAATTGATAACCTAGTATGTTTTTAAGTGATAACCAAGTTTTTCTAAACCGTAGTTTTCTAGATTTCCTTCATCTGGGAAATTGCATAACTTTTAATTCTTAGGGAAAAGATTTTCCCTATGTGTTATTCTTACACCCTCAACCTTGATTCTCCTTGATCGTGATGTGCTTCGAATAAATGATTGCAACTGTGTCATCTCTGTTGATCGGTTATTCTTTGATTGCGAGGACGCAATCCTCTTAAGGGGGGTAGATTGTAAACCTCCTGATTTTTCAGAAATTTTTAATTTAGATTTTTTACAATTTTTCTGGAATTTCCTGGTATTTTTTGTAATTAAAACTAAGGTATTTGAAATTAAATATATTTTTAAATAATATAAATTAATATAAAATATTATAAAAATAATATTTTCTGGTGTAAAATGAAAAATTAGACATAGGGTAATTTTTCGGAAATTTATTGGACCCTAGAAGCATTTTTAAAGCCCTAAAAAAAACTAATGTATATTTAAACCGAATTACACCCTAAACTGAACCCGGTTTATTTTAAATAAACCAAACCGACCCAAAACACTGTTAAACCGAACCAAACCAAACCCATCTCTTAACGGGTCGGGTCGGATCCAAAGTGAACCCGACTCGGACCCGAAACTCGGCCAAAAACCCTAATCCTAATCCTAACGGAATCACAGTTCCGGTGGCTATATAATGTCCTTGACTTCCACGCTCTGCCGCCGGAAAACTCTGTCTCTCTCCTCTCTCCGCCGCGCAGAGCCACTCCGGTCATCCCTCGGTCGCCCTAGCCCGAACCCTAACCCGGCGCCTTTCCTCCTCCTTCCTCCGCCCTGTCCCTCGACTACCTCCTCCCCCTCTATCTCTTCCTGCAACCCCAGCCGACGACCCTGCTCGAGCCCTCGCCACCATCTCTCCCGTCGACCGCCACCCTTCGTCACCTACCGTCTGAACTCGAACCCTCGACCAGAACCTCGTCGTCCTCCGCCCGTCCCCGACCCGTAGTGCCCGATCGACTCGAACCCCGGCCGCCCGTTCCATCTTCCTCCTCCGCCTCGACGAGCAGCAGCAGCCGCTGCTCTCCCCGCGACAACTCCACCTCACTGCCTTCACTCCGGCGGCGCTGTCCCCCTCCGTCGACGCCATGAACCGCCACGGCGAAGCCTCGGCGAGTCTTTGCTGAACCCTGACTTCGACACAGCGGTACCCTGACTCGGACACGGCACTACACAGAACCCGGACACAGCACAGCAACCGGATACAGCAGCGCCGTGTCGCAGTGTCGTGTCAACCCGGACACGAGAAAACATCGTTCCACGAAGCCCTGTTCAGGTAGCCCGTTCTCTCTCCTCGTTGCTCTGTTTACCGTTCCGTCAGTTGTGACGCATAGGCTGTGTAACCCTCTCGATGCCCGTGCAACCCGCTCGGTGCGTCGCGTCCTGTGGCGATCGCGAACCGCGATCCAAAAATAGGAAAAACGATACCCCATTTTCACCCGGAACGCTCTGCCAAATGGGACGACTTGATCACGCATGGTCTTCACCAAAAGGTGCGCGCCGTCGATACGAACGTGCGAGATTTCGAAGAAGTTTATTTGGATGTGCACACCGGAATCAACGCGTATCCGCCGACAACGTCCCGTATCCGCCTGTTCTAGAACTCGTTATAACTCTGTGTACACTCGTCGGATCAAAATAAAACTTATGCCATCGGACTCGTAGCAATACGCTGGTCCTGTGACTCAAGTTTGGTTCGATTCTGAGAACGTTGACAAAATCGCGTATCGTGGGTCCCGCGACTCCACTTGACGGGCAATTTTGTGATCGGCTCATCGGAATCCAGTTCTGGAAGTTTCGTTGGATTCGTATCATCGTTCTTGACTTGTTGACACTAAGTTTGACAAATTTGGAGACCTTTGACCCTGACATGTTTTTCGGTACAAAGTGGCCCACATGTGGACCCCGCTTTGACAAAAAACTGTCATTTTTGCCCGTGTGTCCAAATTGGACTCAAGGACAGGCGTTTCTAGCTATTTGATATTTTTTGAATCTGATGGTGATGTCTATTTTAGCAATCAGAGGAGTACCTGCAGATCACACTGAGACCAGAGCTACAGTTGGAGCCAGAACCCCAGGCAAGTGTACCTTGCCAACCTTGCAGTTCTTGTTACATATTATTTTCTTGACTTATTTACATTGTTGTAGATGCTTAACCTAGGACCGTGTGACTTTACTTAGCATCCGACTAATAGTCGGGTACCAACACCATACGCGAAGTTGTGTAACGTCACCTAGAGATGGATATCATGACCCTTTACATTCTCGTACTTGTCTTATCAAGTACATCATAACCCAAGACACTTGACACTATTCATGAGATAGAATCTTCCTGAGACATTCATGGTGATTCTGTATAGGATACAGGTTTTATGATATAGACATTATATTCATAGACATTATATGACTTGTTGCATTAGTTTTGATCTTGCGTGTCATGGACATGAGACGTGTGATTACATTGGGTGGGGAGAGACACACAGGCTACAGGCTGATTTATAAATATATTTATTATGGTGAGGCCTTAGACTCTATATCAGAGCTAGGCACTCTACTAGTGAGATATTATTGTGAGGCCTTAGACACTACATTAGAGCTAGGCAATCTACTAGTGATATTAATGCTACCGGCTCTCCGACACAGAGCTTGTAGTAGCTCAGCCTGAGTACTAGTGATGCTCTCACTTGCATTTCACATAGATGGTTATATATTTACCCTATTTTCATTTATTTCCTATTTTACTGCATTTATTTTGGCATGAGTTATTTTGTACCTTGCAATGTCCCCTGAGGACCTGGATCCAGATTATGTCCCCAGGATTAGCTGACGAGATCTATCCCGAGGTATACGGGACCGGAGCATTAGCAGAAGCCGAAACAGGTACATACATTAGAGCAGTACCAGAGGACGAGATCGTGCCAGAGGACTTCTCCTGAGTAGTGGCTTTATATACTCATTTATTTATGTTTCTAGTTACTTTATTTTATGTCTAATGCATTAATGTATCAGACTTGTTCTCGGATTGTTCTCTGGGACACTTTTATTGAGAGATGTTAGTTTATATTTATTTGCATTTATTCTGGCAATTGATCTGTGATTATCTGTTGTGGATGAGATTAGAATAAACTGTGACTTGTATCATTGGACCTACTTATTGTTGTATTACAGCTTAAGTATGTCCCGATGGATCCATTAAATTGGATTTGTCCATCGGTGTGTGCTGCTAGCCATTGCCACGTGTCTAGTCCCTCGATATTTTAGCACTGGGGCGTGACAACCAGACACGAGAAAGAGATCAGAGACAGAGAGCACAGACAGAGAGTGTTGATTGGCAACTTTGGTAACGAGAGTTTAATCCCACCTGCAACCTTTGAAGCTTCTTCTTCTTCTACAGCACTTTTTCATTATCGTGTGGTCCAAGGGACAAAGTGATCGATCGTAGATCAGACTCTTATAGCAATTTTTTCCCAGAATTATTTTTTTATTGTACATAACATTCTCGTATAGGATTAATTGTACTATTTTTCTTGTTTGTAAACGAAGAAATGGTTTCGTATAAACCTAGTTTTATTTTTTTGTTTATCATCAAACACAAGATGACGACTCTGCTGGGGATCACTTTCTCATCTGAAGAGAAAGCAATTGCTCAATACGATGCTGTATCCGTCGGGTCGATGAAGAAGACTTTGGTCGTCCAGTTCGACCAATCTGCTTATGAAGACATGCTTCGTTCAGGTGGGTAGCTCTCGTTCCCCCTCTATCCAGAACAACAGGAAGATGCGTAAAGTTTCGATGCCTAAGACGTCCTCTACCCTTCCTGCAAGCTCTTATTCTCTAATCAACAAGGTTCTGACAGCACAGCCTGCACGCCTTGTGCGTAAAATTATATCTTCCATCTGTGATGTGGCAGATAAGACATCTGGCAATGCCTCAGTGCCAACCCAGAAGTCTCAGACGTGCCCTGTGCATAAAAATTCGTCTCCCGTCTGTGACGTGGCAGACAAAACTTCTGGCAATGCCCCAGTGCCAATCCAGAAGTCTCAGACGTGCCCTGCACGTAAAACTTCGTCTTCCGTCTGTGACATGGCAGACAAAACTTCTGGCAATGCTCCAGTGCCAATCCAGAAGTCTAACATGCGCCATGCGCGTAAAACTTTGTCTCCCGTCTGTGACGTGGCAGACAAAATTTCTGGCAAGGCCTTAGTGCCAAATCGGAAATTTCAAATGTGCCCTGCGCGTAAAAATATATCTCCCATCTATGATGAGGCAGATGGTCCTTTTGATCACATCAAGAAAAAACAAGTGGCGAGTCTCCCAACCTCTAGGCATGTACGCCCACAAGAGAAAAAATTATCCACTCTTCAGATTACGCGTGAAGCTGGAGGCCATTTGAGAACTTTCTCCGTTTTATGCGAACCTGTGCAAAACTCCAAATTATGCCAGGATAAGTCCGTCCGCGTAAAGAAGACCCGTTTCACGGGAAAATACACTCCCCAAACAGATGATGGATCATATGCTACTCATATGGGTGAACTGCTGTATTCCTATGGTAGAGAAAGGGTTATGATTCCTAATCTACACATTTCCACTGATGTAAAAGGGCAGAATAAGCCTTTCTCTTCTTCTTCTTCTGTTAATCCCCCTGATTTGCGTGATTTCTTGATCCAGAAACGCAAAGACAGGGGTCAAAATCAAGATTTAGTGCCCCTAACTACCAAACGTGGGGAGATCATATGGGAAGTAGCGTCAATATCTAATGTCATCATGATATATGGACCACATGAAGAATCTGTCTTTATCGTTCCACCTACTCGTAACGATCAGCATCTAATAGTCTTTGGTCGAATACGGAATAGACCGATTATACAAGAAGATTCTCACGAGTCTGATTTTAGAAAAATGCAAATCCACAGATATAGCCCACATGCTTTAAAGATTATGCAAAACACTGGTTATGATTTGAAGTTGAAGCAAGGCCTCAATTATGGAAAAGGCAGACGAATACCGTTGCATGGTGATCCTTACAGTCAACGAACTTATTTTGGGTTAGGGTATACCATATCTCTTGCAAACTCTAAACCCCCAGAGTCTGATCCTGTAATACCAGAGGCAGGTCCTTCTAAATCAACTTCTGTGGACAAAGGCAAACAAAAAGAAGAAGAAGAACCAGACAACGACATGTATGGGGGTAGTCTCCCTCGACAAAATAGAGCAGCATCCACAGCTGGGGGTAGAATTCCCTCTGGGTCTGAAGATGATGCAGCTAGGACTATCTTTCCTGAGGACCATACGACTCAGGTATCGGAAGCCCGAAAGACAAAGGGGAATTTCTCCTTCAATGAGGATAACATCATTAAAATCGTCAATATATTGATGAAGAAAAATAAACTTTGGCTACCCAACATTAGATACCCTGAAAGGGCTGGCAAGGTTGATGATCCAGAATATTGTCTCTTTCATCGGTACATTCATCACCTCACAAAGGCATGCTATGTACTAAAAAGGAGAATCCAAGAGTTGATTGACGCCAAAGTCATCTTTTTGTATTTATAAACAAGATGACGGTCATGACAAATTGATCTCACTCCCACGTGGCAATTTGCTCCTTCAAAAAAGTGCCGGATGATGAGTCCCTAAAACTCTCCCCAGCGGAGCAACCTTCAGGTCTATCCTCACTCAGCAAATCACTATCCAGTGAATTTTTTGGATATTGGTTCACGTCCATATTACCTATGAACTGTTGTCCAAATTTGTTTTCCCCAGCTGAGTTTGCCATGTCCAAGTAACCTCTGAGCAAACCTCCCAGGTTGTTGCTATCTATCGGTTCATGTCCATATTACCTCTGAACACGCCTCTCCACTTTCTCCGGCAGAGTAAATCTACCACCACAAAAATGGTCACTTCCATATTACCTCTGTCATGTTTTCTTTATCCCCACAGAATCATATCTTACCACGTCCACATTACCTCTAAGTAAGATATTTTTAGAACTTTTGCATGTCCATATCACCTATGAGTGAAGTTCTGCTCTTCGACTTTCTACTATCAAGTTCGCATAACCCCTGGTAGTGCTAGTCACTTCAGCTTATTATCTGTACTTAAGGTACGCCATGGGTAATAAGTCCACAACCCAGATGTACAAATCGACTCTTGGTTTTTCATCCCCAGCAAGTGCCTATGTGCAACATTTTCTCGGTCATCGAAGATCGAGAATCATATTCTATCATGTTCATATGACCTTTGAATAGATATGTTCAGCAATTTGGTATCCCCAGCAAGTGCCTATGTGCAACATTTTCTCCTTCGCTACAAATTCTTGTAAAAGTCATCATCCATATCCGAGAATCCCGGGTATGCAATGGATGATGGATCCTCAAAATCTCTTTAGCGGAGCAATCTTTAGGTCTACTTGCACACTCCCGCAGTAACTATTCAAACCAATCTCGTTAGACGCTAGCCATGTTCATATTACCTCTGAGCTATCGTCCCATCAATCTCCCCAACGGAATAAACCTTTGGTCTATCTTCATGTTCGGATAGACCACACTCAACAAATTACTCCTCAATGAATTTTTTGGACATTAGTTTACGTTCATATTACCTCTGAACTGCTGTCTTAATATTTCTCTCAGGCTGAGTTTGTCATGTCCATATTACCTCTAAGCAAACCCTCCTAGTTTTGGCTATCGATTATCATGTTTATATTATCTCTGATATCGGTTGTCATCTCAACTTAACACCCGTACTTAAATCTAAGTATGCCAGTAGTGTTAAGTCCACAAAAACTGCCACGTTCATATTACCTCTGGCAGGGCTTGTCTTAAACTTATTACTTGCACTCTCGTGCACAAGAAGTAATAGGTCCACCAAAAACCCCCTGTGGGATGCCAGCAATGGAAACGAATTATTCATGTCCATATTACCTCTGAACTATCCTCATTTTCCCCAGCAAAGAAAAAGTCAGGTCATGTTCATATTACATCTGAAATATGTCTCTCCACTATTCCCGCAGAGTCATATTTTACAGCGTCTGTATTACCTCTATCATGACTTGTCTCAAACCCATTACTTGCATTCTCGTGCACGAGAAGTAATGGGTCCATAAAAATCCCCCCAGCGGGATGTCTCTACTAGCCACAAAACTTATCACTTCCATTTTTTTGGGGCTTGTTTCGAACTTATTATTTGCACTCAACGTGCGCAACAAATAATAGGTCCATCAAAGATCCCCCAGTGGGATGTCCTCAACAAACACGGTATTGTACTACGTCCATATTACCTCTGGTACGACATCCAAAATTCACACAAGCAATCATAAAGAACGGGAAGGCCTTTATATGATTGAAACAATATTCTCAAATGGCGCTTACAGATTAGCCAAACCTAATAAAGATTTGATAATGGCTCCTATCAACTATAAATTCCCGAAGAAGTACTATGCTTGATCTCCTTTGCTTAATGGAGTATGATGAAGATTTTATTCTGACGATACTATGTACAAAGGTTAGCTGAATCATATTCTATCAGGTTCATATGACTGTTGAATAGATATGCTTAACTAATTTGTAAAACTATCATGTTCATATTACCTCTGATAGTATTTTGTATACAAATTTAGTTGGATTATATTCTATCAAGTTCATATTACCTCTGAATAGATTTATATTTAGCTAAACCTTACCGAAAGTATATCATGTTCATATTACCTCTGATATCACTTTCATCTTAGCCTATCATTTATATTCTAAAGTAATGGGTCCACAAAGTCAAAAAATATATCTTTATTATCTTTGAGAAAATAAGGAGCAAAAAAGTAAAAAGTACATCATTGGAGAGGAGCAGTTAAATCCTTGATCTGTCGCGCCAAAGCAGCCATCCTCTCATTCCTGGAGTTCAAAATGTTAGTGCAAGCCAGTTCCAGCCTTGCCTTATCATTGTTCAAGAGAGATAGTTCGGACAGAGAATTAATAAAAATTGCGTGGATGACACCCACATGTGTCAAGTTCTGCTGAGCTGTCTTCACTTGGCCCTCCAATACATCACGAACTAGCGATGCCTTGAGAAGCCTCTCCCTTGCCTGAGCCAGTTCAGCTTCCAATTCTCGAACCCTCGCTTCATATCCCTCACATTCGGCCCAGTTCTGAGCTAGCTGAGGAATACTCTCCACCAATACTGCTTGCTCTTTCTCCATCTCTTGTTAATGTTCCTGGATGGATTTGTTTAAAGTTTCTATCTTCTGAGCAAAATCTGCAGTTAGGGAGTCGTACTCAGCCTGAACCAAGTCATTGATGCAACCTCGGGATAGCTGCAAATATTCGTTAATGGGTTGTTCTAAACCATTAACCATTTGCTCTAGCGCATCAGCTCTTTCAACGTCATTGAAATTTCTAATCGGCACTATAGTGAGCTTGGAGGACGTCTTCAGAGCATTAAAGCCTAGATTCTTCTCCAGCACCATGGATATCAATTCTTTTAAAGTGAGGTAGAATATGCTAGTGTATTGTTCAACTAGCATAACAAAGATCGAATGTACGCTGGGAGTGGTCGCAATATCGATAAATCTCCTTTCTGGAATGACTGCAAGGGATGTTGCCACAGTCATTGCTTCAACAGATGGCGCGACAAAAGAAGAGACACCAACAACAGTTGAAGTTGCTGGCATGCTCGACGAAGGAGGCACAGTAGAGACGGTGGGTTCATCCATCTATGATATTATTTGAACTGCTGCTGGTGGGATTACGTCTGAAAATATTGCAAGGTCAACAGTTTCAAAGTTTGCTTCTTCGATGGTGGTCACCGTCGTTTCATCAGCTGGATCCGCAACAAAATTGGAGGTTGCTTCAACTCCGCCCTCCCCTGAGATGTCTTTGCCTGAAAATAAGATAAGAGAAAGTTAATATCAAATTGATGTTAATTTTTCTGAAAAAAGTATGAAAATAACATTTACCCATGGCCGATGGTATGTATGTGGCGTCTGCAGCCTGCATAGCTAAATCATTTCTTAATGATGCTAAACAAGCTGTCATACCTGGAGACGAGGGTACACCAACTGACGCTTGAAGTTTATCATCCCAGTCGTCACCCAGATCTACTCGAGGTTCATCGGTTGGAATCTCGCTTGAGATACTTACAGACGAAGGAGGGGCTATCCCCATTATTTGTTTGGGTAAAGGTATATTGATTCTTATTAACCTTGGTCTCGAAGGCAATCTAGAAATACCACCAGTAACGGTGGTAGAAGCAGCAATCGCAGGCAAAGAATCTCCAGCACCGTCAGCTGGGACTGTGGAGGCTTCCTCTTTAAAAGGCGAAGGACCCCTAATCAAAGAATCATCCCCAACAGGGGAGACAATATGTCCACTCCTGGAAGAGGCCCCCTTGGTGGAAGTCTTTTTAGGACCTCTAGTAGTCTGCTTCTTCTTGCAGGAGGAAGGCTCTTTCTGAGTAGAAGCCTTCCGTTTATTGGAAATAATGAGAGGCTCTGCTGGCAGAGCTATTACGCCTCTCGGTAAAATCAACAAATAGTCATCTGCACCGGTTGTCTCATCACCTTCATCAGAGAAAACAGATGGTATCTCCTCTCTTCCAGTGGACCTATGGGAGGGCATCATGAAACTTCCATGTACATCAAAATCACGATGGAAGGTTTTGATGGACACATAAAACTGTGCCTATGAATGAAGAATGCGCAACTCCATGGAGAGAGAAGTTGCGAGGACAACAAAAGTTGCTCCAGTATAACCCATTATGAAGTATCGCCATCCTCTAGCTCCATCAATAAGTCCACCTTTGAACTTGAAGCTGGTGATAGGATTTCCCATGTGCAACTGATCATATCCAAATTGCCTGGCGAAACGGCTAGGAAGATAAGGCTCCAAGTAGCAGTGGTCCTCACTTCTGTACAGCAGGTGGGAAGGTCTAATGCAGACCAACCAGTAAAAGGCTTCAGGAGAGAGAATAGTCTTCCCCTGACCTGCATCCTGAAGTTTAGTCCCCTGTTGAGTAATATGTACGGGGGGGGGGGGACGATGCAGAAGAACTTCCAACTATGGTCAAAATTTAGTGCTAGCCGACAATTTATGATGCTGGTCATATTCCAAGAAGAATTTCTGTAATTCAACAGAAAGTTATTGCCCGAACCACTGGCCGATCCAGGAGACATCACTTTGGTGTTGTAAAGGATTAACCATCCCATCAGATATAAGAATGGCAATTCCACTCTGGGATATCCTTTACGCTGCGTATCATCAGCCAATAGTCCCTCAATAATGGCCCTCAGGCCAGCTTGAATCCTGCATACCATGGCAGGGAGCAGGCCCAATCTTGCTCCAAACACCAAATGCACTGCGGGCCATAAGGTGTTGCAATGAATACGATCCACAAACGCAATGCCAGGAACCACCCATCGGCATAGCCAGATAGAAAGGAAGCCAGCCAGTTGAGCTTCTCTTGACAGAGGCTTTCGGCAATGCCTCATATAATAGGGTTTGGTTCTTGCAGGATAACCCCCTATCTCTTCATTGAGAACACAATCTTGAGCCCCTATATCTTCAATAAGATCATCGATTGTGTTGGCATTAAGAATGCTCAAGGGGTTCAAGGGTTTATCTCTGCTATCTACAACCTTGTCCTGCTTGGCATTTCTGGCCTGATGGAAGAAGAGGTAGGATACCCATTTGTTGATGTGAGCCAAATCAGAGGACTCTTTGTAGAAGGTGGTGCATGCAAGATAGTGGCTCATCAACTCTTGGTACACTGCCACTGCCCGAGGGTTGGTTTCCTTCAGCTTCCTGTTTATGGGAACGTACTCTTCATAGGGAGTGTCTCTCATTAGCAGCTTTGAGATATCTGCCATCTCATGAAGGTCTAGGCCCAACTCACCTATCGGAGTGGTGAAAATCCCAGTTAGCGAGTTATATCGCTCCATCAAAGCTAAGAACAAGTTAGGGTTGAGAGGCAGCCCAACACTAGTAGTACTCACAGCCGCAAACAAGCCAATACTTTCCAGCTCCATCTGAAAGTACTTCAGGGCCCATGCAGTTAAACTGGCCCATCGAAGATTCTGGGGGCTAAGTCATCCACTGGTGCGAGGGTTAACCTTGGGGTATACTCCTCCCTGCCCCATAAAGTCATTGCAGAAAGTCGCTATTTGAAGCGGCTGGATCAGTGAAGTGTCTTCACTTGGGATGCTGCCCGGCAGTAAGCCTCTGAAGGGCATAATAGGGCCTGAAGGACTGCTCACAAAGGATCCTCGGTTTAATCCTTTCTTATAAAAGATCTTCCCTGGCTGGCCATGAAGATCAGGAGTCAGAGTCCATGCCATCTTTATGGGATGTGTGGCATGGAAGAATGCAAAGATAGGATAATCTCTGGGCATCTTTGGAAGATACATGATTGTGCCCTCAGCAGCAAATATTCAATCTTCCTTCTTGGTCTTTGTTTGGGATTGCTTATCGATCACATCCCCAAATAAGAAAGTTGGTTTCTTATACTCAGTCCCATCTATGTATGTCAGGGGCTCCCCACTGATCATACTCAGCAATATTCGTTCTCGTTTCCAGAGATGGGGAATGTCACATGGGACAAGTCCTCCAAATAGTTAGAATTTAGCATTCCAGCAGCAGAGCCCATCACTTCAGCCAGAGGGGGGATCTGTAGGTCCACTGCAAAATGTAAGAAAATAAGTCAGTTTTACGCTAGACGCTACACTCTTGCAGTATACGCCAAAACCTAACAGTCTGAGCTTTTACGCCAGACTGCAAAAATTTGATTTTTACGCTGGAATTTACTTCCAGTGCGTAAAACGCAAGGTTTGCAGTATACGCCAAATTTTGACAGTCTGAGTTTTTATGCAAGACTGTAAAAATATAGAGTTTTACGCTGACACATTAAGAATGTGGACATATTTGCGCATACACGTACAACATGTGCGGAGGGTTCTCTATTTCTCTCAAAGCTTTACCTGTGATGCCCGGTGCATAGCTAGACGATGGAGCACTTCGTTCAGAATGAGGCTCGCTTGGCCTAGTAGGAGTCGCTCATGCTTGAGCAGTAGAGCGAGATAATGAAGCGCCTTTCTTTTCCTTAGCAGCGGAGGCCTGTTTTGGTGCCAAGGCGAATTTGAGTTCTCAGAAAAAGACGAAGACGAAGAGTTCTCAGAAAGAGACAAAGAGTTTTCAGAAAAGAGACGAAGGATTTTTCTCTCTCACGACCTAGGTCTATTTATAGAGTTCAGATAACTCTTCGAATCCTTAACCAAATCCGATTTTTAATAGTCGGTTATGATTTGGGACCACGTCAGCCTATCATTTGAAAAGGAAGACGGATAGTCTTACTGCGTAACGGATCCATATTTTATGCACAGAGAAAGGATCTATGATTTTATGCTCAGAAGCTACCGATCCATGATTTTACGCTCAGAAGCTTTTACGCTCAGAAGCTATAAATCTACGGTTTTACGCTCAGAAGCTACGGATCTATGATTTTACGCTCAGAAGCTTTTACGCTCAGAAGCTACAAATCTACGGTTTTACGCTCAGAAGCTACGAATCTATAATTTTACGCTCAGAAGCTTTTACGTCCAGAAGCTTTTATGCTCAGAAGCTACAGATCTACGATTTTACACTCATAAGCTACAAATGCTACGGATCTATAACTTTTCGCATATCTTAAAATTATGCAGGACAGGATACGCGTATATCTTGATAATTTGGGTCTTATACTCGAGAAAGCCAATTACAAGGGTTTACGCAGAAAATGCTCCTTTTTTTGGTTATAAAATATTGCAAGTGCCTGAAACACACAGATGTCAGCATTTGCAAACAGGCGACGAGTCTTCAGTAAACTTCTCCTCTTCTTCAGTCAGGAGCACTTCATCAGACGAAGGGCCAAGGAGTTCCCTAAAAATGTCTGTCTTCACTGGAGATAACTTTTCTTCCTTGGCCATTAGAAGTTCATTCGAAGTTTAGCCAAGATCATTTACATCTAGTTCAAGTATGGCCTATTCGGCGGATATTTCTTGCCCTATTTCGAGAAACATTCGGAAAGCCATTCTTGAAGATGATGTTCTGAACAGAAATTTTTCATATTAGAGAAGTAACAGTTCAGAATTCTACATGACTCCTCGTCCACAAACAACATGACAATTGGATTATCAAGACAATTTAATGCTGAAGAGCTTTTTATGCATGCATAAAAGTCAGAATGTGGCTGGAAGTATATTTGTCAGAATCAGCGTAAAAATTACTCAGGCATGTTGAAGCTGCATATTATCAGACTTTCTCACAGCAATATGGCAAAAATGATAGCGCGTAAAAGAAGACAAGTTTATTAATCATGATTACATATGATGGAAATCTATTTTACAAAAGATTTTTATTAATATTCAAGATCATGATTACATATGATAAAAATCTATTTTATAAAGGATTTTTATTAATATTCAAGATCACGATGGAAATCTATTACGATGGGTTCTCATCTGATGGAGATCTTCATTTCTTCTTCTACGGTACTTCTTCGGCTCCTATACGCCAGGGGCCAAGAAAATGGTTAATGGAGGGAGGATACATAACTGGACCTGTTTAAATTATTCAAGCACCCCTCCATACGTCATCGGCGGCCATGCTCAGATTTGTGTTAGGTATTCAGACCCAACACAATACTGGAAGACACGGCCAAGCTGCCCACCAGGGTCCAGCTTCATAATAGGGGAAAATATAGCTAGCAAGTTGTGTAGTTCAATGAGACCCTTCCTCTCTCCTTGACGAATCGCCATATAAAATTGCTGACTATCTCGAGCAAAGGAAGATATGATATCCTTTCATAGTCTATCGTTGCAGAGAATATTTGCTCGAAGACGTCTCTTTTTGCGGCTCCTTACAGGCTGGAAGAACATAATCTTCTTCTTTCTTAAATCTACCCAATGAATCTCGGCAGCCATCTTTATAGTGAAGGGAGTATGGAAAGACAAGTTTACTTGCTTGCCCTTATATAGGCAGAAGAGAACATGCAAATCCCAACAAGTTCTTAAATATCACCGAAAAATTAGCCTCGAAGAATGAGTCAAATTTGACCATTTCATGCTTCATTCAAAGTATTTCAAATTACGAGGAATTTGAAAACTTTGAAGGGGGTCTTGTAGAAGCATAAAATATGCTGGGGAATTGTACGCATATTATACAGTCAAAATCCAACATACATGAAGCCCGCATAAAACAGAACTTCAAAGCTATTTGGCGAAAAAAAGAGCTTCAGAGCTGCCCATGAAAAGTAGCGCTTCAAGGCTGTCTGGCATAAAAAGGTTGCTATACCTCCCTCCGGCGTAAAATACGTTTGTGCAACGTAAAGTTGTACGAGAAACTCTTCGTATTCCTCGGATGAATCTGTCAAACAAAACAGTGAACCTGACTCCTGACAAAAAGTACTACACGATGATCGAGAGTACGGCTGTGATGATGATTTTGCACAGAGACCCAGACTGTCGTTTAGTGACATATTCTTGATACAAGTTATTTTTATGCATTCAAGGAATACGCTGCCTATTCTACATGGACAGAGATGAGTTTTACGCTTAAGATGAGACGAAATCAGATGCCACGTCAAAAGCTGTTTCCCGTACAGAGCTTGAGGCATATCTCGGCATTTAATGTACGAGATTGAGGCATATCTCTGCATTAAATACACGAGATTTGGTTCTATTCTTTAAAATTTTGTCATGACTGGGAGAGCTAAAACTGTGACTAATACGCTCACACCACCATCCTTGCATTTTACACCAACCAGGCTATTTTCAACTATAGGAGTACGCCGTATGCTATCTCCTCAAAATATGCCAACTCATGCTATATTTACAAAGGTACATGATAAGGCTATTTGGCCTAGAATACGCTCAAGACCTCAGTCAGGAAGGATAATTGGCTATTTTTATGCTGGTTATCTATTATTCATGCAGCATCAAGTTTTACGCAGAATTTGGCTTTTACGCCAACAAGACAGCTATTTGGCTTTTACGCGAATAAGACAGCTATTTGGTTTTTACGCCAACATGACAGTTATTTGGCCTTTATGCCAACCATCTTTACGCGAGGGGCAGTTACCTACGTGGCTTGCATGCCAATCTTCGAGAAGCAGTTATATGCGTTACCTCATAATGGGACACGTGTCATATGCTAATTTAGAAGGTCATTCGAACGTGGGTAGCAGTTATTATAACCGTCGCGTAAAAGGTGCAACTTTGTTCACAGTTGGGCTTCTACGCCAACTGGACAGTTATTATGACTGATTTCTATAAATAGAGACCCCTCATCACAGAGACACAAGGATGAAGAGACCAGGCATGAGGAAGAGATCAGAGACAGAGAGCACAGACAGAGAGTGTTGATTGACAACTTTGGTAACGAGAGTTCAATCCCACATGCAACCTTTGAAGCTTCTTCTTCTTCTACAGCACTTCTTCATCATCGTGTGGTCCAAGGGACAAAGTGATCGATCGCAGATCAGACTCCTATAGCAATTTTTCCCCAGAATTATTTTTTTATTGTACTTAACATCCTCGTATAGGATTAATTGTACTATTTTTCTTGTTTGTAAACAAAGAAAGGGTTTCATATAAACCTAGTTTCATTTTTTTTTGTTTATCATCAAACACTTGTATCCGGAGTCGTAGTACTTACTTACTGTGTGTCTCTACGCTCGGAGCTTCAGGTACGCACCATGTGTCTCTGTGCCTCGGAGCTATGGATTTTTATTTGGAAAGCCCTTGTGTCGAATATTATCTTCAGGTTGTGTCTCACTTTGGTGACTATTCTAGATTACACCGGCGTATCACATGTTTCCTTTCTATTTTTCAATGGTATGCTATTTTTGTACCTTGTTACGTCCCTCTGAGGACATGGTTGCCTTCCAAGCATAGGCGAGGAGGACTACCCGGAGGAGTACGGACCGGGTGTATATCCAGGAGCAGGACTTGTAGCAGAGGACGAGATCCTTCCCGAGGACTTCGCTTGATTACCGGTAGTGACTTCACCTTGGGTCCGATATCATTATCTAGTTAGCAGATATCGGTCCTAGTTATCTTATTACTTCCTTTCATTCATTACTTGTATTAGCGGATTTGTTCCCGTGTGACTCTATCTGTTTTGTATTATGATTCATTTCCAGACTTATTTTTCTACCTGCACATTAGTAGACTTATTTTCTCTATGTATTTCATATTCTTATGTATGTGGATGAGATTAGTTATATTGCTTATGTTTAAATATTGGGTTATATCATTGTACTTTATATCTTAGGTGTACTCCAACGGGTACATTAGATTGGGATGCCCATCGGAGTGTACCCGCTGGCCAATGCCACGTGGCTCAGTTCCTTATATTTGGAACTGGGGCGTGACATGATTTTTGTGGTGGCTCATGCAGGTCCGATTTAAATTGTCTTGGTTACCTGACTGTGCCAAGTGAGCCTAAAATTGGGAATATATATTAGGATCTCATCTATATGCTTGAGTACTTCACATAACACCTCAATTTTAATTTTATTTTGCAAATTTGTATCCTTTTTAATTCCTAAAAGCTGATCTTAAACATGACTTCTTTTCAGAGTTATGAATCTCCGTAGCGGACGTGTCGCACAGCCGGACGATATCACCCGTAATGTCGGGACATCTGGGGATCTGGCATTGGGGCTGGTTCTTCTGTTGACCCCAGATCCCCAGGGACATTCATCTGGCCAGCCAGAGGTGCCTTCGAATAGTCACCAGTCTCCGTACCAGAAAGATCATGAGGGCCAGCGGGTTGCAGGACAGGAGGAGCAACAGTTGCCCCAACCACCTCCATTTTCCCCATAGATGCCATCCATGCCCTTCCCACCAGGGCAACCCATGGATGGGCTGCAGATGTTCTAGATGATCTAAACTATGATGCATGTGCAATAGCAGGCTCAGCAGCATGCCTAACTGTGCCAGGCTGAGTCTTTGAGAGAGAGTATTGTGACGGCTTTGGGACAGGAGTCACCACCAGCTCGGCAGTCAGCGATGGGGTCTGTCATAGACTTCCGTCGTATGATACTACTTCCATTTACTGGAACGGAGGAGCTGATGGAGGTACACGCATGGCTTACCAATATTCAACACCAGTTGGAGGCCACCGATCTTTCGAGACATAGATGGATGACCGCAGTCAGGATACAGCTTACCGATAATTCTCATCACTGGTGGCTTTCAAAGGAGGAGCATTTAGTGCCCGATCGGGTCACCTGGGAGTAGTTCTCTAGGCTCTTCAAGAAGATATTTATTCCTTCCACTACCTGTGTGAAACTTCGAGACATGTTCCAAAACCTCAGGCAGGGCAGTTTTGAGACACAGAGGTTTATTGGATCTATAGTCCCCACCTCCTACTTCGAAGTTTTGTTAGTAGCACGACGCTAGGATCGTATCAAGAAGTTAGAGGCCAGTCTGAAGTGCTCCTATGCCTCATCATCGTCAGTTTGAGTACCGCAAGAAGGACCTGCGAAACATACCATGGTACCACAACAACAGAGAGCAGGACCCTTGTAGGGACCAGTGATTCCCACTTGCCATTACTGCGGCAAGAGGGGACACATGTTGAGGGATTATCGACGGAGGTTGAGAGTATGCAAGAGATGTAGATCTGACCAACATGCAGTCAGAGATTTTCTAGAGCAGAGGGTTCCAGTACCTATAGTTCATCAACCAGCCTTACCAGCACCGAGGCCCTACCAGCAGCCTCCCGGGCCAGTCTTTCCAGGACCGAGGCTGCCCTACATAGGAGTTGGGGCGATGCGACCACCAGCACCAGGAGAAATTCAGAGGAGGCCACCCTTGGCCCCATAGGCAGTTCATTTCTAGCAGGCTTGGCAGCAGCAGAGGGCACCAGCTGTAATCCCCTGATTTTCAAAATTTTTAAATTTGGATTTTTCATAATTTTCTGGAATTTTCTGGGATTTTTCTCTAATTAAATTCAGGTATTTTAATTATTAAAAGATTTTTAAATAATAATAAATAATATTAAAATATTATAAAAATAATATTTTATGGTGTAGAATGGAAAACTAGACATAGGGTAATTTTCCGCGAATTTATTGGACCCCGGAAGCATTTAAAAAGTCCTAAAAACTATTTTAAAATTAAACCAAATTGAACCCTAAATAAATCGGGTTTATTAATTAAACCAAACCAAACTGAACCAAATCGGACCGGGTTTATTTTATTAAACCAAATTCATATCGGGTCGGATCCGGGTCCAACCCAGACATGACCCATTAACCCAAACCCGACCCGTGCCCTAGCCTAGCGGATCGGGTCGGATCCCTGCAACCCGACCCGACCTGGACCAAAACCCGCACCCGTTAGACTTCATCTTCCCCAAACTGCCTCCGCCCGACTTCTCGCCTCCCGCCGCCGGAAACGGCTGCCGCCGCCACTCTCCGTCTTCCCCGACCCCTCCGCTCCGGCTCCCCATCACCGGACAACCCTCCGCCTCCCTCCACCTCTCTATAAAACCCTCACCCGAGCCCATTCTCCCCTCCTCCGCATCCGGCTTTCCCTTCGACCTCCGTCGCCACGATGACCTCCGCCGGATCTCCCAGCGCAACCATCCTCTCCTGGCCCAACCACCGCCCTCGCAGCCGCCTACTCCACCTGAACCCGGCCCTGCATCTGTTGCCCTCGCCTCCAGCGCCTCCCCGAGCACCGGCCGTCCTCGAGCCTCCGACGCCGAGACCCGCAGCGGCCCACCTCCCACCAGCGCCACCCTCCTGCGTCGGCAACCCAGCTCCGGCCAAGCGCGGCCCCTCCGACAAGTTCCAGAACCTAAACCCTAGTTTCTGTGACGTGTCGGACACAGTGTCCAGGACACAGGACACAACTCGAGACACGAGGACACGAGGACACGAAGAATTCGGTTTTCTGGAACCCAGTTCAGGTACTCGTAACTTTCTCCTTGTAGCTCTGATTTCGATTCCGTAAATTGCATCGCGTAGCCTGTATGACCCCCTCGGTGTCCGTGCAAACCGCTCGGGACATCGCGTCCTGTGGTGATCGCAAACCGCTATCCAAAAATAGGAAAAACTACGCCCTGTTTTATCCCGGAACTGAGTACGCCCTGCCAAACGGGATGACTTGGTCGCACGCTGTCTTCACCGATACGTGCGCGTCGTTGATACGAACGTGCAAGATTTTGCAGAAGCTGATTCGGATGTGTGTGCACACCGAAATCAGTGCGTATCCGCGGACACCGTCCCGTATCTGACTTTTCTGTATCTCGCTGTAACTTAGTGTACACACATCGGATCGAGACGAAACTTGTGCCATCGGACTCGTAGCAATACGCTGGTCCTGTGAGCCAAGTTTGGTACGATTCTGAGAACGTTGACAAAATCGCGTGTCGTGGGCCCCACAGGCTCCACCCGACGGGCGATTTTGAGAACGGCTCATCGAAATCCAATTTTGGAAGTTTCGTTGGGTTTGTATCATCGTTCCTGACCTGTTGACATTAAGTTGGACTGTTTTTGAGACCTTTGACCCTGACGCATTTTTCGGTGCAAAGCGGCCCACATCTGGACCCCGCCTTGACCCGAAATGTCATTTTTGCCCTTGTCTCCAAATTGGACTCAAGGACAGGCGTTCCTAGCTGATTAATATTTTTTGGATCTGTTGGTGATGTCTATTTCAGCAACCGGAGTACTGCCTGAAATCCCAGCTGAAGCCAGAGCGATAATTGGAGCTAAAAATCCAAGCAAGTGTACCTTGCCATAAATTACAGCTTATTGATTTATTTTGTTCTCTTGCTTTAATTTCTGTGACTATTGTACTTGCTCAACCCTAGGGCCGTGTGACTTGCTTAGCGTCCGATCATAGTCGGGTGCCAACACCGTACGCGGGGTTATGCAATGTCAATTAGAGATGGATATCGAGACATTTATATTTCTTGACTTGCCCTATCAAGTACGTTATACCCAGGACACTTGACACAGATCATGAGATAGAATCCTCCTGAATATTTAAGGTAATTCTGTATAGGATACAGGTTTATGACTTATACAATTTACAAGCTTAGCTTTTATCCTGACTGATTGCATTAGTTTAATCTTGCGTGACATGAACATGAGACATTGAGAACTGTGACGTAAGATTTCATTGGGTGGGGAGAGAATTACCATACAAAAGGCTGAATATATATATATAATAACTTAATGGAAGTGCCTTAGACTCTGACACAGAGCTTTGGTACCGTACTGGCCCTTCGAGAGAATACTGCTATGGTTTCTTTGACACTGATCCTGTAGTAGTTTCAGCCTGAGTATGACTAATAACTCTCAATTGCATTATCACTTAGCTGGTTTAATTATCTTACCCTGTTGTTTCCTTTATTTGCTGCACTGCATTATATTATGGCTTGTCTTTATCTGTACCTTGCTATGTCCCCTGAGGACCTGGAATGGATTATGTCCCCAGATTTAGCAGACGAGATCTACCCTGAGGTGTACGGAACATGGGCCCTACTTGGAGCAGTACCGGAACCTGAGGACGAGGTGATTGCTGAGGACTTCTCCTGAACAACTGCTTCGCCATGCTCAGTTTTACTTGGCCAATAAACTCTTTATTTTCCTGTTTAATTGAACTTGTGTAAACAGACTTATTATCGGGTTGTTTCCCAATTTTTAAATACTTGTAACTGGATGTTGTTGTTTATTTCTTTTGCTGTTATTGCTATCCTTATTCTGTGGATGAGATTAGTAAACCCTGACTATTGTAATACAGCTTAAGTATGCCCCGATGAATCCATTAAGTTGGGTTTGTCCATCGGTGCGTGCTGCTGGCCATTGCCACGTGTCCAGTCCCTCAGTATTTTGGGACTGGGGCGTGACATGGTTTTTGTGGTGGCCCATGCAGGTCAACGACTAAATTGTTCGGTTTCAACTTAGGGACCGAACAGGCCTGCAATAAGAATATGATAAGTTTTAGGATCTCATCCACTTGCTTGAATCATTTTTGATATCTATATCGTATTCGAACTAATTCTTGACTTGCATCTTGCTTGATTCCTGTGCGCCTCTTATAGTTTATTTTGATGCAGAGAAATGGATTCACGAACAAACGACGGAACTCCAACAAGAACACCAATAGGTGCTGAAGCCACCTACGGAGAAGATGAAGTGACGCTATTGAGTGGAGATCCCTCTACTCACCGAAGCAGCCAAGCAGATCCGCAAGCTTCTAGATTTCGACGTGATGACATTCTACCTCCGCCCCAGTTCACTCCACAGATGCCTGTCTTTCCACCAGGGCAAGCAATGGACGGACATCAGATGTTCCAGATATTCTACGCAATGATGCAAGCCCAGCAACAAGTCCAACACGAGGCTCAGCGTCGCGAAGCTGATTACTTGAGGAACAGTCTAGTAAATGCACTGGAGCAGGTCAACCTACCAGCTCGACGACCAATGACGGGCTCTATCACCGATTTTCGCCAGTTGAAGCCCCGTACCTTTTCGGGCAAGGAGGGACCAACAGAAGTTCATGAATGGCTCACCAACATTCGGCATCAATTAGAAGCAGCTGAGCTTCCACAGGAACGTTGGATGACTGCCGTCAAAATGCAATTGACGGACAATGATCATTACTAGTGGCTATCCGAGGAGACTAGGCTCGGACCAGACCGGGTCACTTGGGAAGAGTTCTCCAGACTCTTCCAGGAGATGTACATTTCGGCTATCGCTCGATCAGAACTGAGGGACAAGTTCAATCGTCTCACTCAGGATACTATGACGGTGGAAGAGTACAACGCCGAGTTTATTCGTCTGAGTCATTTTGCCCCTACCTTGATCCCAACAGAAGAAGAAAAGGCTGAGAAGTTCTTTGATGGGCTAAGATTCGAGTTACAAAGAATGATCGGATCCGTCGTACCCACTTCGTACACGGACATCCTTGCTGCAGCTCGACATATGGAGCGTGTCATCAGACGAGAATCCAACCTGAAGAGGCCTTCCACCTCAGCACCAGCCAGAGCAACAAATGGAGAAGCTGCCAAGAAACCTTATCTGCATCAAGCACCACAGGGAGCTGCATCCAAATCCCTGACTCTTCCTACTCGTTACTACTGCGGCAAGATAGGCCATGTTGAGAAGGAGTGTAGACGTAAACACGGACTGTGCTTAGGTTGCGGATCCAGACAGCATGCAGTGAGGGACTGCCCTGAGCGTAGAGAAGCACCAAGGGCAAACCAACAAGCTCTACCAGCACCAGAAGGACATCAACCAAGGCCACCCTTGGCACTTCAAGCAGCACCCTACCAGCAAGCCCAGCAACAGCAGAGAGCACCACCTCAAGGACGCGAACAAGTTTTCGCGATGACTGTGGGAGACGCACAGAACCATGGAGTAGCTAATGCGAGTAAGTCTTTATTGTTTTTCCGTTCCTAGTATTGTTATAGTTCGTGCCTGCTGGTTCGTGACCCCAGATTTAACCTGATAACTTTAACTTGCTAATAATTGATAACCTAGTGTTGAACTTGATAATAACCTAGAATTGTTAACCTAATATGTTTTAAAGATAACCTGGTTTTCTAAAACTGTAATTTTCTAGATTTTCTACATTTGAGAAATTGTATAACTTTTAATACTTAGGGAAAAAAAATTTCCTAGGTGTTACTCTCAAACCTTGATTCTCCTTGATTTGGTTGTGCTTCGAAACAATGGTTGCAACCGTGTTATCTCTGTTGACCGGTTATTCTTTGATTGCTAGGACGCAATCCTCTTAAGGGGGGTAGATTGTAATCCCCTGATTTTCAAAATTTTTAATTTTGGATTTTTTACAATTTTCTGGAATTTTCTGGGATTTTTCTCTAATTAAATTCAGGTGTTTTAATTATTAAAGGATTTTTAAATGATAATAAATAATATTAAAATATTATAAAAATAATATTTTATGGTGTAGAATGGAAAACTAGACATAGGGTAATTTTTCGGGAATTTATTGGACCCCGGAAGCATTTAAAAAGTCCTAAAAACTATTTTAAAATTAAACCAAATTGAACCCTAAATAAACCGGGTTTATTAATTAAACCAAACCAAACTGAACCAAACTGGACCGGGTTTATTTTATTAAACCAAATTCATATCGGGTCGGATCCGGGTCCAACCCAGACCCGACCCATTAACCCAAACCCGACCCGTGCCCTAGCCTAGCGGATCGGGTCGGATCCCTGCAACCCGCCCCCACCCGGACCGAAACCCGCACCCGTTAGACTTTATCTTCCCCAAACCGCCTCCGCCCGACTTCTCGCCTCCCGCCGCCGGAAACGGCCGCCGCCGCCACTCTCCGTCTTCCCCGACCCCTCCGCTCCGGCTCCCCCTCACCGGACAACCCTCCGCCTCCCTCCACCTCTCTATAAAACCCTCACCCGAGCCCATTCTCCCCTCCTCCGCCTCCGGCTTTCCCTTCGACCTCCGCCGCCACGATGACCTCCGCCGGATCTCCAAAAACAGGAAAAACCCACGCCCTGTTTCACCCCGGGACTGAGTACGCCCCGCCAAACGGGACGACTTGGTCGCACGCGGTCTTCACCGATACATACGCGTCGTTGATACGGACGTGCGGGATTTCGCAGAAGCTGATTCGGATGTGCGTACACACCGAAGTCAGTTCGTATCCGCGGACACCGCCCCGTATCCGACTTTTCTGTATCTCGCTGTAACTTAGTGTACACACGTCGGATCGAGACAAAACTTGCACCATCGGACTCGTAGCAATATGCTGGTCCTGTGAGCCAAGTTTGGTTTGATTCTGAGAACGTTGACAAAATCGCGTGTCGTGGGCCCCACAAGCTCCACCCGACGGGCGATTTTGAGAACGGCTCATCAGAATCTAATTTTGGAAGTTCTGTTGGGTTCGTATCATTGTTCCTGACCTGTTGACATTAAGTTGGACTATTTTTGAGACCTTTAACCCTGACGCATTTTTCGGTGCAAAGTGGCCCACATCTGGACCCCGTCTTGACCCAAAATGTCATTTTTGCCCTTGTCTCCAAATTGGACTCAAGGACAGGCGTTCCTAGCTGATTAATATTTTCTGGATCTGTTGGTGATGTCTATTTCAGCAACCGGAGTACTGCCTGAAATTCCAGCTGAAGCCAGAGCGATAATTGGAGCTGAAAACCCAAGCAAGTGTACCTTGCCATAAATTGCAGCTTATTGATTCATTTTGTTCTCTTGCTTTAATTTTTGTGACTGTTGTACTTGCTCAACCCTAGGGCCGTGTGACTTGCTTAGCGTCCGATCATAGTCGGGTGCCAACACCGTACGCGGGGTTGTGCAATGTCAATTAGAGATGGATATCGAGACATTTATATTTCTTGTACTTGCCCTATCAAGTACGTTATACCCAGGACACTTGACACAGATCATGAGACAGAATCCTCCTGAATATTCAAGGTGATTCTGTATAGGATACAGGTTTATGACTTATACAATTTATAAGCTTAGCTTTTATCCTGACTGATTGCATTAGTTTAATCTTGCGTGACATGAACATGAGACATTGAGAACTGTGACATGAGATTTCATTGGGTGGGGAGAGAATTACCATACAAAAGGCTGAATATATATATATATATATAATAACTTAATGGAAGTGCCTTAGACTCTGACACAGAGCTTTGGTACCGTACTGGCCCTTCGAGAGAATACTGCTATAGTTTCTTTGACATTAATCCTGTAGTAGTTTCAGCCTGAGTATGACTAATAACTCTCAATTGCATTATCACTTAGCTGGTTTAATTATCTTATCCTGTTGTTTCCTTTATTTGCTGCACTGCATTATATTATGGCTTGTCTTTATCTGTACCATGCTATGTCCCCTGAGGACCTGGAATGGATTATGTCCCCAGATTTAGCAGATGAGATCTACCTTGAGGTGTACGGAACTGGGGCCCTACTTGGAGCAGTACCGGAACCTGAGGACGAGATAATTACTGAGGACTTCTCCTGAACAACTGCTTCGCCATGCTCAGTTTTACTTGGCCAATAAACTCTTTATTTTCCTGTTTAATTGAACTTGTGTAAACAGACTTATTATCGGGTTGTTTCTCGATTTTTAAATACTTGTAACTGGATGTTGTTGTTTATTTCTTTTGCTGTTGTTGCTATCCTTATTCTGTGGATGAGATTAGTAAATCCTGACTATTGTAATACAGCTTAAGTATGCCCCGATGAATCTATTAAGTTGGGTTTGTCCATCGGTGCGTGCTGCTGGCCATTGTCACGTGTCCAGTCCCTCGGTATTTTGGGACTGGGGCGTGACACCAGCACCGGGAGAGGGCCAGGCCTTTCCGATGACCATTGAGGAGGCAGAGATCGTTGGAGAGGTGATCGTAGGTACTATTTTAGTAGCTTCATTACTAGCAGTAGCATTATTTGATTTTGGTGCCACACACTCTTTCATAGCTGCTAGTTTCGTGCCCACCCATAGAATAGCAACTGCACCCCTTCCGAAGATTAAGAAGATTGTTACGGGAGGTGGAATAGTACCAGTTAGCGACACTTGACCAAATAGCTGTTGTTGTAGGAAAAATTGACCAAATATAAATGGTCCTCCCATGATCCACCAAAATCAAGCATGCACGTCCTCAACATGTCCTCAAGTCTCTGAATGGTACACTCAGATTGGCCATCCGTCTCCGGGTGATATGATGTGTTGAACTTCAGGCGGGTCATGAGACTCTCCTATATACTCTGTCAAAAGTACGATGTAAATCTTGTATCCCGGTTGGATACTATTCTGACTGGCACCCCATACAATCGCACGATCTTCTTCATATATATATATATCTCTATTAGGACCTCTGTAAACTGCCCAACTCTGAAGGGTAGAAAGTGAGCAGACTTGGTGAGTCGGTCCATGATTACCCACACAACATTGCGACCACTAGGACTCCTCGAAAATCCCGTAACGAAGTCCATAGTGATGTGCTCCCACTTCCACTTAGGTTTCGGGAGCGGCTGAAGTAAGCCTACAGATCTCTGATGCATATCCTTGACCTGTTGACACACCAAGCACTTCGCCACAAAGCGGGCTTTATCCCTCTTTATTCTATGCCACCAATAGTACTGCCGCAAGTCTCTATACATCTTTGTGCCACCTGGATAGATAGATTATGCTGAACTGTGCGCCTTCGTTATCAGCTCCCGAAGAAGCTCCCCGTTCGGAACATAGAGACAATCTCCATATCTTAAAGTCTCGTCCTCATGTATGCGTAATTCGGTCTGCATCCCGGCCTCTGTCCTCTGTCGGAGTCTGTAGAATCTGTCATCTAGCGGCAAGGAATCCTTGATTCTATCGACCAATATTGACTGTACCTGAAGACTCAAAACTAGCCATCTGCTCCTAGCATAATGACCTCTATACCCAACTTCTCCAGATCTCTTAAAAGGTGTTGTTGGGTAGTAAGAAAGAATACCATGGGCCTCCTGCTCAAAGCGTCAGCTACCACATTGGCCTTCCCCGGGTGGTACTGTAGCTCAATCTCAAAGTCTGGCATCACCTCAAGCCAATATCTGTCTCTGGTTCAGGTCCTTCTGAGTATAGACATACTTTAGGCTTTTATGATCTATGAAGATCTCCACCTGCTCTCCGTATAGGTAGTGCCTCCAAAGCTTCAGGACAAAGATCATTGCGGCGAGCTCCAAATCATATGTGGGGTAGTTCTTCTCATGGGTCTTCAACTGCCTAGAGGCATAGGCCATAACCTTCCCATGCTACATCAATACACCTCCAAGTCCTTTTCTGGATGCATCAATGTAGATCGTGAATCCTTCCGGTCCAGAAGGTATATTCAAAATAGGTGTCGTAGTTAGACACTTCTTCAGCTCATCGAACGCCGTCTGACACTCATCTGACCAAATGAACTCCTTTTCCTTGTGGGTTAGGCGGGTCATCGACTATGCGATCCTCGCGAAGTTATGTACGAACCTTCGGTAATATCCAGCAAGTCCTAGGAAACTTCTCACCTCCGAGACGTTGATAGGGGTCGGCCACGTCTCAACTACTGAGATCTTGTCTGGATCAACTGAGATACCATCTCCAGATATGACATATCCAAGAAAAGAGACATGATCCAGAAAGAACTCATATTTACTCAACTTGGCGTAGAGCCTCTCATGCCTCAGCGTCTCCAATACTGTCCTTAAGTGCCCCTCATGGCTCTTCGAATACACCAAAATGTTGTCGATAATGACTACCAAGAACTGGTCCAAGTACTGGTGGAAGCCTTTGTTTATCAGGTTCATGAACACAATAGGCACATTGATCAATCCAAAAAGCATCACCAAGAACTAGTAATGACCATAACGAGTCCTAAATATCATTATTTGTAAACCCCCTCCCCCAAAATTAGGCCTAATTTGCTTAGATAGTAAAATTAGGGCTAGTTTGAACCAATTAGAATTAGAACACGGCATTTATTTAATTATGAAATAATTTATATCGCGTAGCGCACATTACCGTTGCTTCTATAATTGGAGCACCTCACTAGCCATTGCCTTCCAACAAACTTCACAATCTCATCCTAGACATGTCCGCCTGCTCTTCTGACCCTTGTGCAACTTATAATATTGCTCTCTGGTGCTATATTTTAGCCGCACAATAAATGTCGCGGACGTTATTTCTTAATTCAAATAATTTCTAACTTTGTACCCCTGTGTGTTCCAATCGAAATTGGAGACACAATCTTGACCTTTTTGTGCAAACCAAATTTTATTAATATTTTATACTGTCTCCTCTACGCCCCTGGCAATTGTGTCCCGCCTGATTTAATCCCATGTACTCCTAATTAATTCTAGAACATCGTGCGCGTTTGGTTTAATTAATTAAATCCAATTTTCTGCCTTTGTGCAATTTTCCAATTGTTGGTGGGGCTTTTATGCAAAAACGCATTGAGATGTCCCCACCGTTGGACAATAAGTGAAGAAACTCAATTTTCCCTTCACATGGATTTTTTCGTAATTTTTCGGAATGTGCAACGCGCGCACATCGCTCTCGTGTATTTAAACCTATCCTTGTATTTAAACAAGGCAATTATAGCGCTTTCCAAGCATTCCCATATGAGCCCAAGGCCCAACCCAAGAGGAGATGTTGACCCAAGTCAAGATTACCTAGGTCAAACCCAAAAGTCCTTATGGTTATAAATAGAAACTTTCTTTTATTAAATTTGCAAACCCAAAACACCTAGAAAAACTATTCAGCCGACCCCCTCCACGTACTGTTCATCGTCCCCTACCCCTCTGCCAACGCCGAAGCTCCACCGGTGCACCCTGTCTCAACCCACCGGCCCTGTCGACCTCTTCCCTCTATTCTTCCTTGACTCCCACCCGCTGTACTCCGCGCCTGACTGCGCGCACCGGAGATGACTCGCCTGGCCGCTGCTGACCCCGACTCGCCGGGAGCCATCTCCTCGACTTCCTCCCTTCTTAGCATCATCACCACCGCCACCCGAGCCGACACCTCCCCTCGTCCCAGTCGATCTCCACCCCCTTTCCTGTCCTCGCCACCCTCATCGACGATTCCCACCGGAGCAGCAGCGCCCGACTGCACCATCACCCCCTTCCCTGTTGCTGTCGGCCGGATCAACCACCGCCGTCTGAAGCCCTATCCTCTCCCCTACTTCACCATTAATGCCTCGCCCGACCGCCTGGGCGCCTTCCCTCGCTAGAAACAATCGGATCCCGACCTCGACAAGCCTCCGGTGATCTCCCCCTCCGCCATACCTCCCTCTGCAATGACACAGCCACCATGCTGCCATCTCCATCTTCACCAGAACCTACCGGACGACGGGAAGCAACCACCGTACCTCCATCACGTTCCTCTCCTCCCCTCGAGCCACTGCCTCCATCTCCCTCGGCCAGTCACCACCACACGACTCCGGCCACACCTAGACCTCCACCCTCGACCTCCTCTCCTTCTCCTCCCTCATCCAGTCACCACCCCAACACTTTACCTCCACCATTCGCTATCTCCTCTCCGATCACCAGAACCACCTCCTCCCTGCCCAGCCTCTTCCTCCTCGGCCACCTGAGCCCCTGGCCGGAATAGTACCACCTCTTCACTATTACCATTTTAATTATCACCATCATCACACATAACCCCCATCATAATCATCCATCAACACATTACCACCATACATTATAATTACCTCCACCATTGCTATTAACACCCTTGCAATCATCAGCATCACCATCACCCACAATATCATCCTTATCTTCACCATCATGTAAACCCCATCATGATCATTATTCTATCATCATCCTAGTCACTGTTTGTGGTATTAAACGAAAGAATGAAAATGTATTCAATATGGGGTTTACACAGAACCCGCCTTCTTTGGTTTACAAACAAACTTGTACAATTTAATCCTATATGAGGATATGGGAGTACAATTTATTTAATCTGGATAAATATTGCTATAGGTGTCTGATCTGCAGTCGATCATTTTAGTCCTTGGACCACACGATATTGAAGAAGTGTCGTAGAAGACAGGAAGCAGCTTCGAAGGTTGCAGCAGAGGGTGGATGCACGATGCCAAAGTCGTCGATCCCTGCTCTCTGCCTGAGCTCCGGATGCTCTCTCTCTCTCTCTCTCTCTCTCTCTCTCTCTCTCTCTCTGTGGTTCGATCTTTCTTTGAAGTTCGACCTCGAATCTGATATTGGTTTCTTGACCAATCTTCCGACCTTTTCAATTTGTCGACCTTTGATCTGGTATTGGTATTCTTGACCAATTTTCCCGACCTTGTTTCTCATTGATAGAGGTCTCTATTTATAGAGTTTTAGTGACAGTGACCACTCCGTCGGTGTAAAAACCGAGGAGTGGAAAGTACAGCACCCTTTTACACAACGGTTAAAGTAACCAATGCCTGCATATAGATGATCCTTTGAATGAGCATGTGACGCGGGTCCAACTAAGGGACAAAATGCGTATAATCGCTACGAAGATCATGGCGTAGAAGCCACGTAGGTAGGTATCCATTGCGTAGAAGAGGTTGGCATAGAAGCCAAATGTCTGTCACCATGGCATAGAAGCCAAATAGTTATCAAACCGACATAGAAGCCGAATAGGCGTAGAAGTCGAACAGGCGTAGAAGCCGAGTGGTCGTAGAGGCCGAGCAGGCGTAGAAGCCGAGTGGTCATAGAGGCCGAACAGGCGTAGAAGTCGAATGGGCGTAGAAGCGAGTGGTCGTAGAGGCCGAGCAGGCGTAGAAGCTGAGTGGTCATAGAGGCCGAACAGGCGTAGAAGCCGAATGGGCGTAGAAGCCGAACAGGCGTAGAAGCCGAACAGGCGTAGAAGCCGAATGGACGTAGAAGCCGAATGAGCACAAACGCTGGATGGGCGTAGAAGCCGCTGCGTACCGTGCCACAGTGCTGATGTGGACGTCTTAGCCGGATTTATGGCTTTTGAAGATATAATCAAATCTCTTGCATTAAATGCCGAGATTTGCCACCATCCCGTGCATTAAATGTGGAGGCGTATTTTTGAAGGTCTGCAACCCCTTCTGCGCATCAGTCGCAGAGACGTGCCTTGAGAAACTATCACCGCTCTGTGCATTAGACGAAGAGACGTGCCTCGAACCCCGTACGGAGTACAGCTTTTGGCGTGGCAGGCAGTTTGTCTACTGCAGAACGTAAACAGCTCATGTTTTGCCTGTGTAAAATAAGGCAGCGTATCCCTTCGTGCTTGTAAAAGCAGTTTACGCGAAGGGGATGGCGGTATTTGACAGCCTGGGTTGCAGTACTGTGCCATCATTATAGCCGTCGCTTGGGTAGTCGAGCCGTATCCTTTTGTCAGAAGTCCAGACGTCAGGTTCATTGCAGGCTTTGACAGGTTCACTTCGGAGAATACGAAGCGTCTCTTGCACACCTCAATGCTATGTTTGGAAGAGGATGAGTTTTATGCCCTAGAGGCGATGAAGCACCCTGTTTACGCTGAAGCGGCTTGGACGTACTGCCTTTTGCGGATGGTCCTTTGAGCTTTTCATATTTCACGCTGCGTTATAGCGAAAAAGGCTCTGTTGCACGCTTGATGGCTCTGAAGGCCTCTGCTTACGCTGCTCTGCACCAATATGCCGCGTATAGTCATCCGGCGTATTTTTCATGCTTCTACAAGACCCCCTTCAAAGCTTTCAAATTCCTCGGAATTTGGAACGCTTTGAATGAAGCATGAACCGCTCCTCGTGACTCGAAACGTTTCTGAATGGAGCGTTGAAACGGTCGATGCCGACTTTATGGCGGATTTATTGGGGAACGGTGTGACCCCTTTCGCCTATAAAAAGGCTGGGAGAGTTAGCCCATTCTCTCCACATTTTCATCACCACGCAGAAATGATCGCCGGAGTTCGCCGGGTCGACTTGAGGAAGAAGAAGATCATGTTCTTCCAGCGTGTAAGGAGCCGAAAAAGATGGCGTCTTCGAGCAAGTATCCACTGCAACGATGGATCATGGAAGGATATCTTAGCCTCCCTTGCTCGGGATAATCAGCAACTTTGTATGGCTGTTCTTCCAGGAGAAGGGAAGGGTCGTATTAGACCACACGGCTTGCAAGCGGTGCCTTCTCCAGTTACCTCCGGGGGTGAGAGCAGCGACTAGCTCTGACCTCGGGCATTGAGTTGGGTGAAATATCTCAACTCAATCTGTCACGGCACACGGAGCATGGGGTCTGCATAACTTATGCAAGCCCCAACTCTGTCGTTCTCTCGTCGGTGATTATTGCCATGTCAGCTAGTTTGCTAGAACTGACTGACTGCTGAAGAAGATGGATGAAGAATTGTGCCCCTGCGAGAACCTGTCAGAACAGCTTCTGGGCAATCTTCAGACGACGATGGGGAAATCCTTTGTAGACAGAGTTTCCCTCATATGTAATCATGAAAATGAAGAAAAACCCCTTGTAGACAGGATTTCCCTCATATGTAATCATGACTTTAATCTTTTAATAAAAATCGTCTTGCTTCTTCATATGATCGTCTTGCCATACATTGCTGTGAAGTCTGAATATGTGTAGCTTCGACACGTCTGATTCTTTACGCTGACTCTGTTTAGAAAGAGTGCTAGGTCCTGTCCTTTATACATAGCGAATAGTCCATAGAACGTTGTTGAGCACTTAGAACTGTCCCGTTGCTAGGACTGAGGAACCGCGTAGAGCTCTGAACTTCTGATGAACAGAATTTTTGTTCAGACTTCGTCTTCAAGAATGACTTCTCGAAAATCCCTTGGAACAGGGTCGAGAAATGGCTGTCAAACTGAGTTGCCACCTTGATAGACGAGATATTCAGACTGGAGTCTGGATGAACCTCCATTTGACCCGAGAAGAGTAATTTCTCAATGTTTGAACTCTGTATGCTTCGGGTACTTGGGATATGTTGAGGACAAGACAGAGTATCTTCTGTATGAACTCCTGTAATTGACCGTCTTGAGTTCGGATATGCGAAAAGTCAGAGATCCGTAGTGTAGATGAGCTAAAAATCCTGAGTTCGTAGGCCTATTGAGCATAGAAAGCCACCGAGCGTGAGATTATCGATTTGGTATCTGCTAAGCGTGAAGTCGTAGGTTTGTAGCCTCTCGAGCGTAAAAGTTACCGAGCACAAAGGCATCCGGACATAAAACCATAGACTGATAGCTTACGAGCATAAAACCGTAGATCTGTTGCTGTCGAGCGTAGAAAGCTCCTTAGCGTAGAACTGTAGATTTGTAGCCTGTGAAAAAGAAAGAAATCTTCCGTGCGTAAGGTCTTGGATCCGTTGCCTCCGAGCGTAAACTAAGCGCCACCGAGCGTGAGATCATCGATTTGGTATCTGCTGAGCGTAAAATTCGTAGGTTTGTAGCCTCTCGAGCGTAAAAGCTACCGAGCACAAAGGCATCCGGGCATAAAACCATAGACTGATAGCTTGCGAGCGTAAAACTGTAGATCTGTTGTTGTCGAGCGTAGAAAACTCTTTTAGCATAGGAACCGCTGACCTGTTCTCGCACGAAAAACTCTTTGAATTTGCTGACTGTCTGTCTTTCGAGAGTAGTGGGCTGACGTAGTACCCAATCATAACCAAATATTTAATTTGTGAGATTTGGTTGGGGTTTCGAGGAGCCCGTCTGAGGATTCGAGGAGTCGACCCGAACTCTATATATATCCCAAGCTTTGGAGAGAAAAAAATTTTATCCGTCTTCTGCGAGAGAGAGCTTTGATTGTTTGAGTTTTTCCCCTCGTTCTTTCTCCGAGCACTCCGAGTTTCCAGAAATGGTGCCGAAACAAACCCTCTCCACCAAGGGAAAGAGCACAGGCTCTTCTTCTCGTCCTTCTGCCCCGGCGAGAGAGTCTTCGGCCGGGCAAGGTGGACTTCCTTCTGAGCGAAGCATCCTGCCGACGAGTAGCGCACCCGGCCTTAGAGGTATAGCCATTGGGAATGACAAAGAATGACGAAAAATCCTTCGCACACGTTGAACGTAACCGCGCTAGGTCGTCTTCTGTGCTGATAGCCTCTTTGAGGAAGATGACGCACGGAGACATTTTCATCTTTTACGCCCATATTTCTAATGTGTCAGCGTAAAAACTCTATGTCTTCGCAGTTATGAGCGTAAAAGCTCTGGCTGCCGAAAACTTGGTGTATACTATAAAATTTTAGTTTTACGCTTCGGATGGGACCTCCGGCGTAATAACTAGAATTTTGGCAGTCTGGCATAAAGTACAGACTGTCGTTTCTTGGTCTTTATGTTGTAAGATTCGTAATAATGTATTTTTCTTGCACTTTCGCAATTGACTTGCATGAGTCTCCACTGGCCGAGGTGATGGGATCCGCTGCTGGGATGCTGCACTCAAACTATTTGGAGGATCTGTCGTATGTGACATTTCCTATCTTCGGACCCCAGTATCCCGAAGGAAGGGGGATCTTGATATCGGCTCAGGGCGAGCGAATGCTGCTGAGTATGATCAACGGGGAGCCCCTAACGTACGTAGACGGGGAGCAGTACATCAAGCCGGCCTTCCTCTTTGGGGACATGATAGACAAGCAGTCCCAGACGAAGCCCAAGAGAGAACCCTGTGTTTTCCCTGCCGAGAGCGTGGTCTTGTATCTGCCCACGATGCCGAGAGATTATCCGATCTCGGCTTTCTTCCATGCCACACATCGCAGGAGGATGTCGTGGATGCTGACTCCTGATCTTCACGGGAAGCCGGGGAAGATCTTTCATCTGAAAGGAGCCGACCAGGGGTCGTTTGTCAGCCGCCCTTCTGGCGTCGTGACGTTGTTCAGGGGACTGTGCCCGGGCAGCATCCCGAGTAAAGACAGTTCAGTGATCCAGCCGGTGCAATTGCCGACTTTTTGTAATGACTTTATGGTGCGAGGGGGGGTATACCCTAAGGAGAATCCTCGGTGCAATGGGTGGATTACCCCAACAAATCTTCGATGGCCCTGCCTAGTTGACTGGGCTTTGAAGCATTTTTGGAGAGAGCTGGAAGTCATTGGACTGTATGCCGCCATGAGCGTGACGAGTGTTGGGTTGCCTCCCAACCCTAACCTGTTTCTGGCGCTGATGGAGCGATACATTTCGCTCACCGGGACCTTCGCCACTCCACTGGGGGAGATGGGGTTGGCCCTCCACGAAATGGCAGTGATCTCGAGACTGCCGATGGGGAATACCCCATATGAAGAGTATGTTCCTACCAACTGGAAGTTGGAGGACTCGGACCCTCGGGTTGTGGAGGTGTATCAGGAGCTGATGTGCCACTACCTTGCGTGCACCGCTTTCTATAATGAGCCTTCTGACTTGGCTCACACCACTAAGTGGATGTCCTACCTCTTCTTCCACCGGGCCAGGGCCATCAAGTCGGTGAAGGTTTCGGGTGTAGCGCCCCGTTCTCCCGGTGCGGAGAGCGCGGCTAAGAAACACAAGACGGTATCGTTCGATCGGGATAGATTGAATTAAGAACTCGTCCTCGTTATGGATTTGTTTCTTCGGAATCGATTCCCATATTCAGTGGACTGCGCCCCAAGGATCGGCTTAGCGGCAGAGTCAGGAGGGACCTCTCCGCTACTATCTTTTATTGCCTCGGTTTTTGATGTCGCTTGTTGCTTTCGTGCTTTGAGTTGGTTTTGGGATTTGCTTGTTTTTCTTGAACGGTTTCGATGGTTTTCATTGTTTTCGTTCATCGACTTGCACTTCTATTCCGAGATTGGAAAGAGAGGAAGAAGTATTAATCGAGTTGTTCGTGTGCAGGTGAACGAGCAGTAGGCGGCTTGCGAGCGGAGTCGTGAAGCGCCTCTTTCCTTCTCCCTTCCAAACATCGAAGTGAGTGGCTACCAACCCGATTAGCTAGCCCTGCTTCCAAACTTCACATCTAATAATCTGCATTCTCCTTTGCCCCAATCAAACGATACCAAGTAATAATAAAAGAAACCAAGATAAAAGAGAATAGACTTGGTTATTATGCTTGTCAACCAACTGTAAACTTTTATCATACTGTATGCTAGTTCGTTTATAACTGTTCTATGAATCGTGCTAAGTATGGAACACCTTGTATGCATTAAACTGTTCAATGAGGCTATGTTAAATGAATCATGCAATACCTACTGTCCTGTACTACTGTTTACCTCAACTGCATGAACTGTTAACTTAGCAAACGTACTGTTCGATCATGGACAACTTGTGCACAAGGTAACTGGTTTCTGCGGACGGTCGCTGGGGCACTGGCACCGATCCGGTCCGGACGAAACCCTACTGTATAGTCAACTGTACTGGACGGAATGGCTTGTAGCACCCACTGTACTTTCGCTACAAACCATTCTCATCTATGACTAGTGTCCTTTATGGCAACACCAGTGATCTATTGTATATTTAAACCTGTTGCATACTAACTTGTGTCTTCGTGGCAGGGAAGGCAAGGTAAGTATTATGCAGGTAATTCAGACGGTCAGGTAAAATTCACTGAACGGTGGCACGTTCATTTCAGTAAATTCTATATGCTGCTTACTTGTAAATGAACTAAGGCAAGATAGAAACCCACAAATATGCATGCTTCATCAAAACAACGTGTTGATTGGTATAGTCAGGCTAGCTCGCCTTCACCAGCATATTTCGATATGCTGACCCTCGTTGAAACATGTTCTCCACACCAAGGCGAACCGAGCGAGGAGCCGAAGTCGTCTTCCCGATCCAATCCAGCTGTTGGCGCATCTTCACCGCGCCCTCGAAGGATTTTGGAGTCAGGAGCCTGCAACTCTTCATACACAAATGCAGCTCCGTGGCAAAGCTATCCTCCAGCCTGGAGGTCCTTATCATTTTGAGTTTATAATGGGATGTAATGTACAGGACTGCTATCTCATTTTGAGTTATCTCTTTGTAAGCCGTTCGGCATATTAGCTAACTCGTTCAAGAGTTTGTAATAGATGTTCATTATCAATAAAGAGAACTTTTCCATGTTTCAAATCTGTGTTTCAATTTATCTGCGTACTCTGAATATGTGCTTGCTATGCAAAATACTTTAGCCTTGTGCGGGCGCAACCCCAGGCCCACACGGCGGTCACGACTCGGGGGACACCTCGGGGCATGACATAGTGGTATCAGAGCACAGATTCAAGTTCCTTAGACTTCGTGTTGGAAAAGTTCCTTTAACGATCAAATTCCTGTGCGAACTCTTGAACTCGCTAGGCCAAAATGAGATACGTTCATGCAATAAGTCCATAATACATTATGATCCTAATGTAATTTACCTTCTTTTGAAGGAATGGCTCTAGCACAATCTGCAGCGCAAGCCCCGGATGAAACGCAAGGCCAAGGAAGTAGTTCGGGCACTTCGGGAAGTTCAAGGAGCCAGCGAGCCACGCCAAGCATCGATCCCGTTCAGCAAATATTGCGGATGTTGGGGGAAAACCAACAAAGGGACGAGGCTCGCCACGAACGGGCCGAGAAGCGGGCGAAAGAGAGTCAGCTCAAGTTTCAAGACAATATAGAAGCACGATTCTCAGTCCAACAGAAGCAGGTAGATACCCTGCAGCAGATCGTTCAGACTTTGGCTTCCAACCATTCCGCTGCAACAGCAACGACTCCAGTGGAACAGCCCGTGCTTGAAGTAGAGACACCGCAAATTCCAAGACCGAGGGACGTGACTGCCTTCGACTTTGGCCACTTCAAGAAAGTCTGCAACACCCCATTCAACGGGACTGAGGACCCAGTCGTAGCTCTAGATTGGTTGACCGAACTTGAAGACCACTTCGTTCTGCTAGAGGTCCCCGAAGACAAGCGCGTCGTCTGCGCACAACTACAGCTCCACCTCAATGCGCACGATTGGTGGGACGTGCATCGATGATCTATCCAATTTGATCACGGAGAGGAGGCGATCTCGTGGATGACTTTTCGTGCCGCGTTCGAAGAGGAGTATGTACCCCCTCCAGTCCAACGCCAGATGGAGAACGAGTTCGTGCAGCTGCGGCAAGGCAGCATGACAGTTAAAGAGTACTCCGCCGAGTTCAACCGACTCTCAAAATTCGCTAGGGCCTATTTACCTGATGTAGCTAGTCTAGCAAGAAGGTTTGAAGGTGGACTACGCCCTGCCATCCATTCGTACGTAGCCGTTCCTCAGTATTGTACAATGCGTAAAGTAATGAATTACGCCCTATCTCTCGAACCACTTTATCCTCACGTTTCTGCCGGCGCTGTGCATACCTACCATCACAAACGCCAAAGCAACGATAGAGGAAACAATGCTGCAAAGCGTCCGAACAACGGTGGCAAGCATGGAGAAAAGTTAGACAAAGTATGCCACTTCTGTAGGCGGCCGGGGCACGCAATAGATAAGTGCCGCCTGAAACTTGGGTTATGTTTAGTTTGCGGTGAAGCAAACCATACCGTTCGTGACTGTCCACTGAGCCACCTCAATAAACGTCGCCCCCAACAGAATAACCCCTAACGGTAGGTCCTATCCTAAGTTTCGGGATGAAACTTCCAATTAGTTGGGTAGGATGTAGCGCCCCGTTCTCCCGGTACGGAGAGCGCGGCTAAGAAACACAAGACGGTATTGTTCGATCGGGATAGATTGAATTAAGAACTCGTCCTCATTATGGATTTGTTTCTTCGGAATCGATTCCCATATTCAGTGGACCGCGCCCCAAGGATCGGCTTAGCGGCAAAGTCAGGAGGGACCTCTCCGCTGCTATCTTTTATTGCCTCGGTTTTCGATGTCGCTTGTTGCTTTCGTGCTTTGAGTTGGTTTTGGGATTTGCTTGTTTTTCTTGAACGGTTTTGATGGTTTTCATTGTTTTCGTTCATCGACTTGCACTTCTATTTCGAGATTGGAAAGAGAGGAAGAAGTATTAATCGAGCTGTTCGTGTGCAGGTGAACGAGCAGTAGGCGGCTTGCGAGCGGAGTCATGAAGCGCCTCTTTCCTTCTCCTTTCCAAACATCGAAGTGAGTGGCTACCAACCCGATTAGCTAGCATTGCTTCCAAACTTCATATCTAATAATCTGCATTCTCCTTTGCCCCGATCAAACGATACCAAGTAATAATAAAAGAAACCAAGATAAAAGAGAATAGACTTGGTTATTATGCTTGTCAACCAACTGTGAACTGTTATCATACTGTATGCTAGTTCATTTATAACTGTTCTATGAATCGTGCTAAGTATGGAACACCTTGTATGCATTAAACTATTCAATGAGGCTATGTTAAATGAATCATGCAATACCGACTGTCCTGTACTACTGTTTGCCTCAACTGCATGAACTGTTAACTTAGCAAACGTACTGTTCGATTACGGACAACTTGTGCACAAGGTAACTGGTTTCTGCGGACGGTCGCTGGGGCACTGGCACCGATCCGGTCCGGACGGAACCCTACTGTATAGTCAACTGTACTGGACGAAATGGCTTGTAGCACCCACTGTACTTTCGCTATGAACCATTCTCGTCTATGACTAGTGTCCTTTATGGCAACGCCAGTGATCTATTATATATTTAAACCTGTTGCATACTAACTTGTGTCTTCGTGGCAGGGAAGGCAAGGTAAGTATTGTGCAGGTAATTCAGACGGTCAGGTAAAATCCACCGAACGGTGGCACGTTCATTTCAGTAAATTCTATATGCTGCTTACTTGTAAATGAACTAAGGCAAGATAAAAACCCACAAATATGCATGCTTCATCAAAACAACGTGTTGATTGATATAGTCAGGCTAGCTCGCCTTCACCAGCATATTTCGATATGCTGACCCTCGTTGAAACAGGTTCTCCGCACCAAGGCGAACCGAGCGAGGAGCCGAAGTCATCTTCCCGATCCAGTCCAGCTGTTGGCGCATCTTCACCGCGCCCTCGAAGCATTTTAGAGTCAGGAGCCTGCAACTCTTCATACACAAATGCAGCTCCGTGGCAAAGCTATCCTCCAGCCTGGAGGTCCTTATCATTTTGAGTTTATAAAGGGATATAATATACAGGACTGATATCTCATTTTGAGTCATCTCTTTGTAAGCCGTTCGGCATATTAGCTAACTCGTTCAAGAGTTTGTAATAGATGTTCATTATCAATAAAGAGAACTTTTCCATGTTTCAAATCTGTGTTTCAATTTATCTGCGTACTCTGAATATGTGCTTGCTATGCAAAATACTTTAGCCTTGTGCGGGCGCAACCCCAGGCCCGCACGGCGGTCACGACTCGGGGGACGCCTCGGGGCGTGACATCGGGGGGCAAGAATGAGCCCGTGAACTGCTTGGGCGTGCTCAGTGCCCAGGTCATCGAGGCTCTTATGGAGGAGGCTAAAGCTCCAGATCAGTTCCTCACTAACGGGGTAGGAAAGTACCCCGAAGGCACTAAGGCCTATAGCTACCTGAGGCGCTGTCGCAGGCCTTTGTCCGAGGAAGCTAGGCTGGCTGGCTTTCTCTCCCTATGGCTGCGTCGAGTAGTGGTGCCCGGTACTGCGTCCGCGGACCGCATTCATCGGAATATCCTGTGGCCCGCTGTCCGTCTGGTGTTTGGGACAAGGCTGGGCTTGCTTTCTGCCATGGTGTGCCATATACAGGCTGGCCTGAGAGCCATGACTGACGGACTGCTCGTCGATAAAGCTCGACGTGATAGGTTTCCCCGGGTAGAGTTACCCTACCTGTATTTGATGGGATAGCTAATTCTCCACAACCCCCGGGTGATGTCTCCCGGCTCTGGTAGCAGCACGGGGGGTAGTTTCTTGCTGAACTACAAGGACTCCCTCTGGAATGTGAACACAGTTGTAGACTGTCGGCTGGCGCTGAGCCTCGGTCATTGCTGGAAGCTCCTCTGTGCCGTCCCCTCTGTACATCATAATCAGTCGGGGATTAGGCTTGAGGATTCAGGTGGAGAAAAGACCAATCTTTCTCCGGAAGCTTTTAACTGGTTGGTCTGCATCAGGCCCTCCCATCTGCTATACAGAAGCGAAGATCATTGCTTCTTCGAGCCTTACTTGCCCAGTCGGTTCGCCAGGCAGTTTGGGTATGATCAACTGCACGTGGGCAATGCCATCACCAGCTTCAGGTCCAGGGGCGGACTCATTGATGGAGCCAGAGGATGGCGGTACTTCATCATGGGCTATACGAGAGCAATATTTATCGTGCCGGTCGTCACCCTTTCCACGGAGCTGCATATCCTTCATTCGTACGCTCAGTTCTACGTGGCGATCAACACCCTCCATCGCAATTTTGACACGCGTGGAAGCTTTAGGGTGCCTTCTCCCAAGCCTGGGGGAAGAATCGAAGTCCCCTCGGTTTCATCTGACGAGGGTGAGGAGTCCGTCACTCCGGATGAGCCTCTGGTGTCGGTGCCGAGGTACGAAGTGCCTCCGCCTGCGGGGGCACTGGCGGTCACTGGGAAGCGAAGGACTCCTGCTTCGAAGCAGACTTCCCCTCGCAAGAGGAAGAAGAAGACGGTTGATCGCCCTCTCCGGATTCCTGGCGTCGAGGCTCCTAGAGAGGAACCTGCTGTCTCTCCTGTTGGGGATGTCTCTTTGATTGGAGACTTCCGACCTCTTGGAGAGGGACCCTCAATTTCGGCTGGCGGTGCCGGAGAACTCCTGCTTGAGGCTGCCGTTGCTGCCACTGCCTCCGGTAGTGGAATGAAATCGCCCGCGTAGCCGAGGGAAATGGGAGAATCTTCCTCTAGACCAGCAACGGAGGAAACTCCTACTGCGTCCGTGAGCATGACCAGCGAGGTTCCAGCTGACGAACCTCGAACACGCCTCGGTGGAGGCTTGGTGGATCTCCTGGCGATGTCGGTTGGCCCACCTCCTTCTCCAGGTATGACAGTTCGTATTGCGTCATTAAGGCGTGATATAGCTACATCGGCTGCAGACGCGGCATATATACCGTTGGCTACGGGTAAAGGTCATCTTTATGTCTCCTCTCAGAAAGATTACTATCATATTGATATCAACTTTCTTGTCATCTTCTCAGGGGATGGCGTCCACGGGGAGTATAGCGCTGAAACGCCTTCTGGCTCTGCTCGGGCTCCTGGCGATAATACAGAGGCGTTTGACTTCGAGGAGAAAATACCTTCGGGGGCCAGTTCGCCCGGAGTAGTTTCGTCATCTCAAGAGGAGGACGAACCCGTCATCGTGACCTCGTCTCTTACGAGTATGCTGATGACTTTGACCGTCGTTGCCGCACCTTCTTCGGTCGCACCACCTGTCGAGGCGGCGGCTGTGGCCACCTCGTCTGCAATTATTCCTGGAGGGGAACTCGCCAATATTGTGGCCACTCCTGGCGTCCAACCAGATCTGGTTGCGCTGACCGAGCTGTATACCAGCACCTTCTACACAAATTTGAACATGCTGATATCAATGGTGTTGGCAAAGAATCTAGATTTTGAGCGTCTGAAGAAGGCTTCCCAGTTTTCGATTGGGGCTGTCAGAGAGTTTGGCGATTCCGGGGTAGCTGACGCCCTGGAGGCGATGGTTAACGGGTTGGAGCAACCTATTAACGAATACTTACAGCTGACTCGGGGCAGTTTTGAAGCTGAGGTGCAGGCCAGATACGACTCCATGACCGCGCGGCTTACCAAACAGCTGGAGAGCCTAGACAACTCCATCAAAGCACATAAGCTGGAGATGGATAAAAGAAAAGCTGTCGTGGAGGAGGCTCTTGCTCTTGAGACGAAGTGCCAATCTGAGCACGAAGGGAACGCAGCGAGGGTTCGCAAGTTGAAGGAGAAACTCGCTCTAGCCGAGGAGTGGGCTTCTCAATCGCTGGCAGGTCTAAATATGCGACTGGTCGACTGAGCACCGTGCGACGGGACCTGGAGCGTGCAGAAGCTGCCCGAGCTGGCTCTCTTCGGGCAAGGGCCGAACTGTCCTTTACGAACAATCCCGAGGCATGGCTGGAACAGGCCCGCGCTGATGCCTTGGTTTCCAGGGACGAGAAGGTAGCTGCACTGGCGAAGCTGATTCGCGATCTGACTGCTCCCCCACAATGATGTACCCTTTCTCCTTTTAGCTTCTCCAATGTAATTCTGCTCTTTTCGGGAATAAATAAAGCAAATCTTTTCTGACTTTGCGGACCCATCATTTTGGAATGTAAATGACAGGTTTGGGTGAGAGTGATATCAGAGGTAGTATGGACGTGATAAACTCTCGATAAACTTCTAGCAGGACATACCCATTCAGAGGTCATACTGACATGATAGAATTATGACCTAACTAGTTTCGTTTTTGAAGTAGTTTTGTCAGAATTGAGATTCTCGCTATGTTCCACTTTGGGGTAGAGGAGGTTAAGCATAGTACCTCTTCAGAAATTTGCCGTTGATAGGAGCCATTAACAAGTCTCTATTAGGCTGGGCTAACCTGTAAGCGCCGTTCGAGAACGTTGTCTCGATCACATAAGGGCCTTCCCACTTGGGCTGAAATTTCCCTTTACTCCTGTGAGTAAGAATCATCGGCCTTCTTATGGCTAGAACTAGCTCGCCGACTTTGAACACTCTTTCCTTTACTTTATGATTGAAAGCTCTGGAAATGCGTGCTTGGTAGAGCGCGATGCGCTGTTAAGCTTGGAGGCGTTTCTCATCTAATCCTTCGAGCTCCTGAAGCCTTAACAGGTCATTCTTTTCTCGGGTCAGCTCATTAGTCACGGCTATCCTGAGCGACGGGATCTGGATTTCGATGGAAAAAACTGCTTCGCTCCCGTAGACCAGTGAAAAGGGGGTACAACCTGTCGGTGTCCGTACCGTTGTGCGGTATGCCCAGAGACATTCGCCCAACTTCTGATGATGCATGCGCGGGCTCTTCTTCCTGGAAAGACTGAGAGTAGCTCAATCGGTCAAAAACCGACCACTTTACTTTAGAACAGCAGCAGTCAATCACAATTTTATGACTATTACAACATTGCTCGCTAGGGGGCGTAATAGACATGTTGGAAGGTCCCCTCTCCTTACGCTTCTGGATTAGGTATTCGCGCAGGTCAGGAGGAGTAGAGGAAGAAGACGACGGCTTGTTTCTTCTGTTCCCCTCAGTGGGTACGCGGAGATTGGGCATCGTGGTTCTCCTTATGCCACCTGTGAAAAATAGGTTGGCCATCTGGGTGGCGGATAATTCCCGGGGAGGGTGCCTTCCTGCAACCTGAGCTTGCTTTACGTCGTGGGACTTCGCCTGGCATAATTTAGAGATTTGCTCAGACTGGCGTAAAGCTGAAGAGGTCCTCAGTCGACCGTCGGCTTCCCGCGTAATCCGGAGGGTAGGCAGATTGCTTCTTCGCTGGCGTAACAGGCGAGGAGTTGAGTACTCTGCTGCTTGCTTCTCCTTGTGGAAATCACGGCGCTCATCTGGTTCCCCGTAGAGGTCAGATGTTGTCTTGCGCATGGAGCATGATTTGTACTTCCGATTTGACGCTGAGGCATTATCAGAAGTTTGGTCTGTACCGTGCGTAGCGGGAGACTGGTTTCTACGCGTAGAGCGCAGTGGATACTTCTGGGTTAGCGCTGAGGCTTTGCCCGAAGTTTTGTCTGTACCGCGCGTAGCGGGAGACTGGTTCCTACGCGTAGAGCGCAGTGGATACTTCTGGGTCAGCGCTGAGGCTTTGCCCAAAGTTTCGTCTGTACCGCGCGTAGCGGGAGACTGAATTTTATATGCAGGGCACGGAGGGAGTAATGCTACAACCTCATTGGTCGGAGAGGTTGGAGAGATCGGAGAGTCCACAGGAACGGTAGAGGATGTCTTGGGCATCCAGACCTTGCGCAGCTTCCTGTTGTCTTGGACGGAGAGGGGGTGAGAGCTACCCCCGGTTCGAAGCATGTCTTCGTAGGCAGACTGGTCGAAATGGACGACCAGTATCTTCTTTACGGTTCCTATAGATACCGCATCGTGTTGAGCAATTGCTTCCTCATCAGAAGAGAAAGATGTCCCCAGCAGAGTCGCCATCTTGTTTGTGGTATTAAACGAAAGAATGAAAATGTATTCAATATGGGGTTTACACAGAACCCGCCTTCTTTGGTTTACAAACAAACTTGTACAATTTAATCCTATACGAGGATATGGGAGTATAATTTATTTAATCTGGGTAAATATTGCTATAGGTGTCTGATCTGCAGTCGATCACTTTAGCCCTTGGACCACACGATGTTGAAGAAGTGTCGTAGAAGACAGGAAGCAGCTTCGAAGGTTGCAGCAGAGGGTGGATGCACGATGCCAAAGTCGTCGATCCCTGCTCTCTGCCTGAGCTCCGGATGCTCTCTCTCTCTCTCTCTCTCTCTCTCTCTCTGGTTCGATCTTTCTTGGAAGTTCGACCTCGGATCTGATATTGGTTTCTTGACCAATCTTTCGACCTTTCCAATTTGTCGACCTTTGATCTGGTATTGGTATTCTTGACCAATTTTCCCGACCTTGTTCCTCATTGATAGAGGTCTCTATTTATAGAGTTTTAGTGACAGTGACCACTCCGTCGGTATAAAAACCGAGGAGTGAAAAGTACAGCACCCTTTTACACAACGGTTAAAGTAACCAATGCCTGTGTATAGATGATCCTTTGAATGAGCGTGTGACGCGGGTCCAACTAAGGGACAAAACGTGTATAATCGCTACGAAGATCACGGCGTAGAAGCCACGTAGATAGGTATCCATTGCGTAGAAGAGGTTGGCATAGAAGCCAAATGTCTGTCACCATGGCATAGAAGCCAAATAGTTATCAAACCGGCATAGAAGCCGAACAGGGGTAGAAGTCGAATAGGCGTAGAAGCCGAGTGGTCGTAGAGGCCGAGCAGGCGTAGAAGCCGAGTGGTCATAGTGGCCGAACAGGCGTAGAAGCCGAATGGGCGTAGAAGCCGAGTGGTCGTAGAGGCCGAGCAGGCGTAGAAGCTGAGTGGTCATAGAGGCCGAACAGGCGTAGAAACCGAATGGGCGTAGAAGCCGAACAGGCATAGAAGCCGAATGGGCGTAGAAGCCGAATGAGCACAAACGCTGGATGGGCGTAGAAGCCGTTGCGTACCGTGCCACAGTGCTGATGTGGACGTCTTAGCCGGATTTACTGCTTTTGAAGATATAATCAAATCTCTTGCATTAAATGGCGAGATTTGCCACCATCCCGTGCATTAAATATGGAGGCGTATTTTTGAAGGTCTGCAACCCCTTCTGCGCATCAGTCGCAGAGATGTGTCTTGAGAAACTGTCACCGCTCTGTGCATTAGACGAAGAGACGTGCCTCGAACCACGTACGGAGTGCAGCTTTTGGCGTGGCAGGCGGTTTGTCTACTGCAGAACGTAAACAGCTCGTGTTTTGCCTGTGTAAATTAAGGCAGCGTATCCCTTCGTGCTTGTAAAGGCAGTTTACGTGAAGGGGATGGCGGTATTTGACAGCCTCGGTTGCAGTGCTGTGCCATCATTATAGCCGTCGCTTGGGTAGTCGAGCCGTATCCTTTTGTCAGAAGTCCAGATGTCAGGTTTATTGCAGGCTTTGACAGGTTCACTTCAGAGAATACGAAGCGTCTCTTGCACACCTCAATGCTATGTTTGGAAGAGGATGAGTTTTATGCCCTGGAGGCGATGAAGCACCATGTTTACGCTGAAGCGGCTTGGACGTACTGCCTTTCGCGGATGGTCCTTCGAGCTTTTTATATTTCACGCTACGTTTTAGCGGAAAAGGCTCTGTTGCACGCTTGATGGCTCTGAAGGCCTCTGCTTACGCTGCTTTGCACCAATATGCCGCGTATAGTCATCCGGCGTATTTTTCATGCTTCTACAGTCACCATCGTCATCGTCGTTATTATCATCATCGTATCATCATCAACACTCTCCATCATCATCATCACCTCCTCTTTATCCCATCATCATCATCATCACAGCATCGTCATCTCATCATCGTAATAATCATCATCATCACCTCATCGTATCAGCAGCCATCAGCCCATCATCATCACTTTCAATCATTAGCATCATCATCACACCACCGTCCACATCTCCATCCTCGCCATCGTCCTCGTCAAACACCATCGCCCTCGTCATCATCATCAGCATCACTTCATCGTTATCTCAGCATAGTCGTCACCATCATCATCATCGTCGTCAACCTCACCGTCGTACCCGTGCACGTACTTCGAGGTATGAACCTGTCTGTCTGCGTATGAACCTGTCTGTCTGCTCTATTTATGTGTGCTTGTGTGTATGCTAGTAGGATATTAGTATTGCTTATTGACAGTTAGTAGATAGCAGACCTTGAGTCGGTAAACCCAACTCGCGTTCGTACACGTACGCGAACATTATTCAATCTGTATATATATATATATATATATCTAGTAGATGTATATCTAGTTAATCATTAGCATATTATTAATTGGTATACATTTATGTACATATTTAATATATATATGTATTCCAATAATTATGTAAATAAATTGCTGGTTATATTATTATATAAATATGAATATATATGTAAGTAAATGCTAATGGATAATTATGACTATATATATATTTAGACTGTATGAGCCTAGGACACCGTGGACTGTCCCATACTTACCTTGACCATGTTGACCCTAGGAACTTGTGAATTGTCTGCCTTGCGTACATTAACGTACTGGCGTAGACACCTGTCAGTTGACTGACTGATTTTGTACAGTACTTAAAGATGTGACCCTGCATAATTTAATGCATAATTTACCGTGTTAGATGACTAGTGCCACCCCTAGTATACCCCCTGAGTCCAGTATAAATGTGGTTGTGTAATGACTAATAATTTTATTGTATTATATTTATGTGTACATAGGATATTGGATTTGTTCTGTGCGACTTCTGGAGCAGGTTATTGGTACATTGCAGCTTCCTTACCAGGCAAGTATACCTTGCCATTATACTGTTATTTATATTCCATATGTTGCATGCATCTTTATTTTCTATCTTTAGTTCATATATTTTAACTGTTATATAAAATGCGCGTGATGGTGTCGTCGCGATATGTTTTTATCTATGTATTGCATTGACCTTGTTGATGAGACTACCCCATTATCATGTAGGATTATTAGGTTCATTGGCCGTGACACAGTTGTTACACGAGTGTGAGTCTCATATAGATCACGGACTGCATGACAGGTCTGGCCTCCTGTGCGTATAGGCCGTGCGTTAGGAATAACTGTTGTTAGAAACTTTGCATGCTAGTAGACTTAGCAGTTATTAGAGGTCTAGGGACATAGTCTATTGTAGTACGGTGGTCCCATCCTTGTCCTTGTTTGGTTGCAGGATTGGGCTAGGGTACTAAGAATAGGCTATGAACCAAATCGTGTCATGGATGTGACATGCTTAGAGCATGGGGTGGGGAGAACAACAAGTACCGCATTTGAGCTCCTTTGCACTTTTTTCTTTGCGCCCGGATTCTCCGTCGGAGATACGGGTGGTGATAACCTTTATATATATTATGTACATTGGCGGGGCTCCGCCGTTCAAAAGACGACGTGCCTTTGGGCCCCTGGATCCCCAAAAGGGAATCATGCCAAATCCTAATTTTCAGCCAGATAGCTCACTTGTGGGGAAAGTTGTTCTTAACTGCATTCACTTAGACGGTTAGGCGACCGTTGGATATTTATTTCAGTACTTTATTTGCATGTGTTTAAGTATCTTGTTATATCCATCTGAGGACCTGGTCCCCTGCCAGGTGTATCTGTTCTTGAGTATTCACAGGAGCGCAGATTCTGATGGTTACGTATATTTCGAGGATGCCTTCTCTTCGAGCCGTGATTGCTAGCTGGTATACTTATATTGTATCTGATTGTGTTATACTTATATTGTATTTGCTCTTATATTCGAGTTGGTAGTGGATTTGTTTCCATCAAACTATTATCTTTAGATACTTTTTATTGAGATCTAGTTATATAGATGTTGGTTATTTAATTATATTTGATTTTTGTGGATGAGATTTAGATTATACCCTGTGACTTGTGACGTATGTTTTATACCACTTGTGGATTTGATATTCATATTACAGCGTACGTGTGGAATTGGTTTCCATATATTGGAGTTGCCATATCCATACGGCTGGCATGCTTACGTGTCCTAGTCCTACGTATTTTTGGGACTAGGACGTGACATATTTTTGTGGTGGCCCATGCAGGTCGAGAGCATATTGTCTCGGTTACGTTACTGTACCGAGCAAGCCTGCACCTAGGACTAGAGTATAGGATCTCATCCACAATTGACTATGATTCATCTTTCTCCTATCTGTTCTATTCGAACAATCGTATCCTGCTTGATTCCTGTACTTCCCTAATAGTTCTTTGAGTATAGCCTTCTGCTAGGATATAGGAACCCCTGTTATTAGGATGATAATTAGGGTAGTACACCTATTAAGAATACAACGAGAATATAGACACACCGCTAAGCTTAGAATATCTAGTGAATCCTAGAATTCCTTATCTCTAAAATTGGTTTACCATTACCCCTGAGGTATTATGAGGACTTGAGAGTAGTATAGACACTACTAGAGTTAGTTAGAAGGTTACCATAATGTTTGACCCCTAGCATTGAGGAACCAATAGAAAACCAAAAATTGAATATTAGGACTGAACCTAACCTTCGCAGTTAGATAAGTATTGGAGAACTATAAATTTAGATTCTTGTCTTGAGATAAGCAGACAGTACCTTAGAAAGCTAAGAGCAATGTATAGAGTATTTTCCTAATCATACCTCAAACATAGCAACTAGCATACCACTTCCCCTTAGAAAACCATGATGCTATCTTGAGCCCTCTATTTTAATTTCATGTATTGCTCCTCTGCGACCATAGCGCTCGCTAGTGTGCGACGACTGATTACGTTTCTTCTCTTCATCTTTCAACTCGTGCCACCTGACACTTCTGATATTAGGCCAAGTAATTTTATCCTTTGTTAAGGACACATAGTTTGCTAGGATTATAGTTGTAGTCTTGAATTTGAACATTTTTGTGCTTGGTAGTTAGAACTTGATAAGTTTAAGTTGTTTTATAGATTATGACCGATTATTAATCCTTAGTTTTTAAATCACGTAATTTGTACCCTCACCTCGATACAAGCGAGATCCCTTTTCCCCTTAAACGGCCAGTAACTCTTCTATCCTTACTATTGACACTTGTTCTATAAGTACTATAACTAAGATGTAAGATGACCATGACCTATGTAATAGAAGAGGATACCCCAATAAAGTACCAAGACCCCTTCTCATAGACCTTAACAGGAGCTTTTACGGTATCTTTAAGACAATACAATAGTAGTTAAATTATTTTAAGTTGGGTAGTATACCTCACCACCTAGTATCATATAGTCCTTGTGATCCATTGATGAAGTGTAACTGAATGACATTAATTGTATGCTAGCAAAGACGATAGTGTTTATTCAGACAATAGAATTTAGAGATCCTTGCCCCCATTTGGTCGACTAGCGATATAGACAAGGAGGTTATATGATAACTATAGAGATTTGTAGAGTCTTTATTATTATTGCTTATTTTGTTTTTTGTTTTTGTGAACTTGAATTGACTTGTACCTCCTTTCATCATCATCTAGTGTACTTATAATTATTGTACCACCTTGACTTATGCCGCTATTATACCCTAGTTTTGCAAGCTTATTCTTTCATCAAGCTTGTTCATTATATATGTATTAGTGGATGCATATATTAATACATTTCAGAATTAGTGTACTACGGTCTGATCAACCATAGTGCGCGTGGTTCGCCCTTCGTATAACTACTTTACGTAGATTGAGATATCAAGTGATTAGTAGATGAATGAACTTGCCCTCTAGATATGTCTGAGCATATCGTATCCGTTACATAACTGTACCGATGCGAGCATGGGAATAGGCATTACCAAAATAGGATTTCAATCCACAACTGCTTTGACAATTCTTATTTGAATTCTTTAAACGCCTTGATCCTGATACTTCTATTCTATTACCTCTCCCTTGAACTCTTTATTATTGATCTCCGTCTTCCCTTATTTCGGAAAGACGAAACCTCGTGCTTGGTATAAGTTTGATACACAGAGAGTACTAGATATACCGCGTAGGCCGATCACATACTTGAGGATTATTCTTTTATAATTAAGGGCATATCATAGATATTATGATTTTGTTAAAAACTTTGAGAATTAAATAACATGATTAAATAATTTTGGGCATAGCCTTCTTAGATGTATGGCCTTAGATGATAGATGGATAAATTCTAAGTTAGGTAGAAACTGCAATGTTAACTTAAGGAGAATTCTTTAGACTGCAAACAAGTGAGGTTAGATGGAGAAACTCTACCCTAGTTTAATTTCGAGGACGAAATTGTTTTAAGTTGGGTAGATTGTAAACCCCCTCACCCAAAATTAGGCCTAATTTGCTTAGATAGTAAAATTAGGGCTAGTTTAAACCAATTAGAATTAGAACACGGCATTTATTTAATTATGAAATAATTTATATCGCGTAGCGCACATTACCGTTGCTTCTATAATTGGAGCACCTCACTAGCCATTGCCTTCCAACAAACTTCACAATCTCATCCTAGACATGTCTGTCTGCTATTCTGACCCTTGTGCAACTTATAATATTGCTCTCTTGTGCTATATTTTAGTCGTACAATAAACGTCGCGGACGTTATTTCTTAATTCAAATAATTTCCAACTTTGTACCCCTGTGCGTTCCAATCGAAATTGGAGACACAATCTTGACCTTTTTGTGCAAACCAAATTTTATTAATATTCTACACTGTCCCCTCTATGCCCCTGACAATTGTGTCCCGCCTGATTTAATCTCATGTACTCCTAATTAATTCTAGAATATCGTGCGCGTTCGGTTTAATTAATTAAATCCAATTTTTCACCTTTGTGCAATTTTTTAATTGTTGTGGGGCTTTTATGCAAAAACGCATTGAGGTGTCCCCCCCGTTGGACAATAAGTGAAGAAACTCAATTTTCCCTTCACGTGGATTTTTTCGTAATTTTTTGGGATGTGCAACGCGCGCACATCGCTCTCGTGTATTTAAACATATCCTTGTATTTAAACAAGGCAATTATAGCCCTTTCCAAGCATTCCCATGTGAGCCCAAGGCCCAACCCAAGAGGAGATGTTGACCCAAGTCAAGATTACCTAGGTCAAACCCAAAAGTCCTCATGGTTATAAATAGAAACTTTCTTTTATTAAATTTGCAAACCCAAAACACCTAGAAAAACTATTCAGCCGACCCCCTCCACATACTGTTCATCGTCCCCTACCCCTCTGCCGATGCCGGAGCTCCACCGGTGCACCCCGTCTCAACCCACCGGCCCTGTCGACCTCCTCCCTCTATTCTTCCTAGACTCCCACACGCTGCACTCCGCACCTGACTGCGCGCGCCAGAGACGACTCGCTTGGCCGTTGCTGACCCCGACTCACCGGGAGCCATCTCCCCAACTTCCTTCCTTCTTAGCATCATCACCACCGCCACCCGAGCCGACACCTCCCCTCGTCCCAGTCGATCTCCACCCCCTTTCCTGTCCTAGCCACCCTCATCGAGGATTCCCACCGGAGCAGCAGCGCCCAACTGCACCATCACCCCCTTCCCTGTTGCTGTCGGCCGGATCAACCACCACCGTCTAAAGCCCTATCCTCTCCCCGACTTTGCCATTAATGCCTCGCCCGACCGCCTGGGCGCCTTCCCTCGCCAGAACCAACCGGATCCCGACCTCGACAAGCCTCCGGTGATCTCCCCCTCCGCCGTACCTCCCTCTGCAATGACACAGCCACCCTGCTGCCATCTCCATCTTCACCAGAACCTACCGGACGACGGGCAACAACCACCATACCTCCACCACGTTCCTCTCCTTCCCTCGAGCCACTGCCTCCATCTCCCTCGGCCAGTCACCACCACACGACTCCGGCCACACCTATACCTCCACCCTCGACCTCCTCTCCTTCTCCTCCCTCAGCCAGTCACCACCCCAACACTTCACCTCCACCATTCCCTATCTCCTCCCCGATCACCAGAACCACCTCCTCCCTGGCCAGCCTCTTCCTCCTCGGCCGCTTGAGCCCCTGGCCGGAACAGTACCACCTCTTCACCATTACCATTTTAATTATCACCATCATCACACATAACCCCCATCATAATCATCCATCAACACATCACCACCATACATTATAATCACCTCCACCATTGTTATTAACACCCTTGCAATCATCATCATCATCACCATCACCCACAATATCATCCTCGTCTTCACCATCATGTAAAACCCATCATGATCATCATTCTATCATCATCCTAGTCACCATCGTCATCGTCATCATTATCATCATCGTATCATCATCAACACTCTCCATCATCATCATCACCTCCTCGTCATCCCATCATCATTATCGCAGCATCGTCATCTCATCATCGTAATAATCATCATCATCACCTCATCGTATCAGCAGCCATCAACCCATCATCATCACTTTCAATCATTAGCATCATCATCACACCACCGTCCACATCTCCATCCTCGCCATCGTCCTCGTCAAACACCATCGCCCTCGTCATCATTATCAGCATCACTTCATCGTCATCTCAGCATAGTCGTCACAATCATCATCATCGTCGTCAACCTCACCATCGTACCCGTGCACGTACTCCGAGGTATGAACCTGTCTGTCTGCTCTATTTATGTGTGCTTGTGTGTATGCCAGTAGGATATTAGTATTGCTTATTGACAGTTAGCAGATAGCAGACCTTGAGTCGGTAAACCAAACTCGCGTTCGTACACGTACGCGTACGCAAATATTATTCAATCTGTATATATACATATATCTAGTAGATGTATATCTAGTTAATCATTAGCATATTATTAATTGGTATACATTTATGTATATATTTAATATATATGTATTCCAATAATTATGTAAATAAATTGCTGGTTATATTATTATATAAATATGAATATATATGTAAGTAAATGCTAATGGATAATTATGACTATATATATATTTAGACTGTATAACCCTAGGATACCGTGGACTGTCCCGTACTTACCTTGACCATGTTGACCCTAGGAACTTGTGAATTGTCTGCCTTGCGTACATTAACGTACTGGCGTAGACACCTGTCAGTTGACTGACTGATTTCGTACAGTACTTGAAGATGTGACACTGCGTAATTCAATGCGTAATTTACCGTGTTAGATGACTAGTGCCACCCCTAGTATACCCCCTGAGTCTAGTATAAATATGGTTGTGTAATGACTAATAATTTTGTTGTATTATATTTATGTGTACATAGGATATTGGATTTGTTCTGCGCGACTTCTGGAGCAGGTTATTGGTACATTGCAGCTTCCTTACCAGGCAAGTTGTCACTACCACATTCTGAAAACCGGAGTATTTTTGACTTTTTATAATATTTAATATTATGGTAGTTACAATTAAGTAAATTACATGATAGTATATTTTTATTTTTATTTAAATAATTGTATAATTATAGTATGTATAATAAATTGAATAAGGATGTATTTAAATTAATGCACATGTATATATATGTATATTGGTATATATTTTGTGTATGTGGATACTATTATACATGTATATAGTATAATTATTATTTTGGTATACAAATATATATGTGTATATATATTTTGTATGGGTATGTTTAATACAAACGTATTTTGGTATAAATAAATAAATATGTAAATACGTATTTGGAAATTGGTATATATATATATGTGTACATAAATATATATGTATATAATAAGATTTGGTATATATTCAAATAACCGTATTTTGGTATCAATATATACATGTAGAGTTATATTTTCGTATTGGTATATATATATATTTGTATAAACCCTTAGCATACTTTTAATATATATATACATATATTTTGTATATGTATTTAATTTGATATATATATATATTGTAAGTACGTATGTTAATGTAGATATGTATATTTATGTATCTAGCTACTAGGTGACCAGTATCATACCTAGAGTAGTCCCAATTTTAGTGTTTATAGACTGAGTGTTAGCGTAGCATCTGATGCAAATATGGTTTTGCTTTGTGATATGTTTATAGGACTGTTGCTTCGTCCAGGGGATACTCTGGAACAGGACATCCATAATTACCAGCTAAGGACCCGAGGCGAGTACATTCTCTGATTAGTTTCTAATTTATGATATCTCCTATGTTCACTGTATCTAGTATAAATATCCATGTTCTTGACACATTGGTTACACGGATTGGTATACACGGATCTCGTCATGAGATGTTATTACTTATTCATGGTGTAGCTTGTACAAGACTTGTTTCCTTGATATCTTGTGCATGTACAGACACTGAGACCCGGGGAGATTTGCTACCTCCCTAGGGAATCCCGTGCCATAGCGTACCATGATTGGATCTACTATACCAGTCGGGGGTGGGGAGTATTTTAGTGTAAATATGTGATCATACCCAACTTTTCATGCATCATAGCTCACCCCACATCTCACGTCGGGTGCGGCCTGACCATCTCCGTGCTTCATAGCTGTTACATGTGATTAGCCTGACCTCTCCATGCATCATAGCTAACCAACGGTTAGCCTGACCTTCGTGAATCATAGCTAATCACATGTAACCAGCCTGATCAAGTTCCCAAGCCGATCACATGTTAAAGCTAGTACTCACACACTTAGTCATAGGATTCTTGCTCATTGACATATTGTTCTTTTCCTGCATTTACTTATAGTATTTCCAATATTTCCTTCATTGTACATTTCTCGTACCTATACATGCATCTGGTATATTTCCATCTAGAACTGCTACATAGTTTATGTCATTTATTTAGAACTGCTATTTAGAGATGTACTTTGCTCCTTCCTGACTGGAAAATATTTTTCCAGACTGTGATCTTAGTAGACTGGTTTCTGACACACTTGGGGATTGGAGGTTAATGAGTGCAGGTATGATTATTTGGTCATTAGACTTGTGTTGTATTCTTTTTCCTTCAAATTCCTATTGTGCTGTAGTTGTGATTGAGTATGTTGTTAATATTTTTATAGTGTTATCCGAGTCTCCTTATGGAGTTGGATACTAGCGTGAGATTGTTTAGATAGTACTTGACCTAGACAGCGTTCTACCGCCGATGCTGCAGCGTAGGCTGGACGTACCCACGTACTCGTGCCCCTAAATCGGGTGCGGGTCGTGACACGTTTTAGTGGTGGCCCATGCAGGTCAGACTTCGTAAGTTGTGCGATGTCGTGGTAGTGTGATGTCTTCGTTGTACTACTGCGTGCCTGCTATAGGACATAGGACATAGGATACTAGGATGAGAGAGGATACTCAATCACAATTTATTTGAAAGATTTCCTGGGATGACCCCTTGAGAATCTTATTATAATTTCCAATTTGAATCTTTTTCCACTATTCCCGTCTGCTCTCGCTTGTTGTTATTGAACTTGATCCTTATTGAACAATTATTAAATTAAAATCTTGGTATCATTGTCGAGTTTGATTCTTGTTGACCAGTTGTTAAAATTAAATTCTTGGTATCGTTGTTGAGTTGATTTCATATCGAGATGAATTTTACGGGCTAAAATTTACGGTATCATCTGATGACATATGTTGATGAGGACAGTGAGAAAGGTAAAACGTCTACTTTGGTTATAGACCCTAGAGTTTATCGCAGCCATATTAGCTGTGGTGATGAGAACGTAGGAACCTGACTTGGATGTACATACTATAGTTATGAAACTTAGAGTCTTTCGCAGCCATACCGGTTGGCGTGGCGAAGATTCTAGATGACATGATTATAGAGTTGCATACCTTAGTTACGGAATCTGTCGTTTATCGCATCTATGCTTACTGGCGTGGCGAGAATTCTGTGTGTCATGATTTCTGGCAGACGTGTATGATTATCAGGTTGTATCTTAAATTGGTTCTTAAAGTATCATCTCAAGACTTATCTATTTCTGTTATTTCAGGACTTTGTTCCATCGCTTCTTTTCCTTACTAGCAGTAAAGATACCTTCTGTCCTCAATCCAATTCCGTTTGAGCTTCTATTCCTTGAGGGTTCCTTGTTAAGTATGATAATTAGTGACTTGTAATTATGTCTGTATCTTGAGTATTAGTATGGACTGAGTGTGACTTGTGAGTTTGTAAGTATTTCCTAGTTGGACATGTGAGCAGAAGGATTTAATCTAGAGTTAGCCCTTAGCATAGTACCTTATACCAATGGTTCTGGGATAAGTGTTATTAGAGACTGAGAGTTAAGGAGAGTATAGAGTATCAGTGATAGTTCTCAGAGTTAGTATCAGAGCCAATTACCCGTCCTGGATAATCATGATTATGTAATTGAGTTATCTATGTAAACGATTAAGTATCCAGGAATTGTGTTAAGGATTTATGGAGCACGATGTTCAAATTGATGATTGATATCGGAAATGTTAAAGGTAAAGAAATGTATATACATAAAGGGTTAATGAGATGTCATAAGTAGAGAAATATCAGGATTAGTAATGAAAGTTGTGAAGTGTATCACAAATTAGTTTAACAAGCTGAAAAAGGATTAAGAGAAATACCTATACATCAATCAAGATGAAGAACCATATACATGCCCACGAGGGTAAAGAAACATGAGTATTATAGAAGGTACAGGTAAACATGAGTTCTAATGAGCTTGATGAGATGATCCATTAATGAAGCTAGTAATATAATACCAAGAGTGCTAATGGTTCTATTTCGAGAGTTAGTCGAGAACGACGTTCAAAACAGTAAGCACTCTGCGTGATGATAATCGGATGATATACCAGTTAATATAGATTGAAAATCATGAAAGAAATTACAGGTGATGATAACTTTGATCAATGGAGATAATGGTACAAGTGATTCAGGCAGTACAATTTTAGTACACAGTTATAGACACTAGATGCATTGAGTGCACCTTGAGTATCAGAGACCGCGAGCACTGATGTGTACATTTGTGGAGTTATAAATTAAAAGGTGGAAATAACATTTTATTTTTAATAATTGAGGAGTTGAGATTACGTCATTAAATTTTGAGGATTCAAATATGAATTCAATAAACATGGTTAAGGCTACCAAGATTTTTGGAGGGATTAAATTTTTATTTCGATGTTGAGTATCTGATTTTGAGGAAGTATATACAATTTATTTTAAGTTGATCGAGAAATTAAACCTTGACGATTATTTTGAGGATTAATTTTTATGGTAGGTGAGAGATATGAATATTAAAATATGAGTAGATGATATACATGTGTAAGGATCTGGTGATTTGAGCATGTTTGAGATGGCACCGCAGACTGACTTGGGTGTCCATCTAAAGTTGTATTGGAAAGAGCAGCACTTAGTATGGTGTTACACTTGGTGTGCACTGGAGTGATGAGAACAAATAGTATGGACAATTGTAGTAGGAACGGGAACTGACAGAGGGTATGGTACTAAGGAGATAGAGGTATCAACTTGGATGCATTATTGAATCATGGTTATATTAGAGATTCTTGGCTTCAGATTTAGGTGTTAATAGACGTGTGTGTGCAATATGGATATATTCATGGATCTTGTGGATAAATGATTAGTTGATATGGGTACCAGTGTACAGAAATAGGAATTAGTTAGTGAATTTGCTAGAGTTAAATGTATGTTAGAGATAGAAAATACTGCAGGTAATGTGTTAGCAGGTTCTGTTTTTCTCTTCATTCTGTTCCTATCTATTTGATTGATGGACTGATACCTTAGTACCGTAGCTTGTATGCATGATTCTTGTTATAAAGTAGTTCGTAGCATACCCTGATACAGAGACTGCAATACCATGACAAAAGACACTATGACCGTACATATCCCCTTAGGTTGCATGTTGTATGACTATGGGTAAAAATTTTCTTAGACCATGATCGTTGGGGTTTTGACCATAGCAAGGATCTATGACAAGGTTATGACTTGACAAATGGGACAAGGTGATTAGAAATTCAAGGATAAGCATTCATGAGTTGATATAACAGAATTGCTGGATCATTGGTTTTACAAGGATCGAGATATGATTGAAATTTGAGGATAAAACGCTAATTTAAATAAAGGATTAAAAATTTAACATGGCAGAATTGATGATTGTTAATTTCAGTAAGGTTGATTGTGATATAATTTATCATTAAAAATTTGAGAAAAAATTGGAAAATTATCAGTATATATATTTGATTGTAATATAGTAATGTAAAATTTTATATTGCGGACGTTACATTTAAAGGATCCATAAGTGTCGCATTTTAAGTATTTTTGAAAGAAAAAAAACTGAAGAATCAGATCATTGATGGATTATTGTTGGAATTCAGACCCTTTGGGACGATAATCGATACATTGATTGAAATTTAATTTGAGGAACAGATATCAAATTTCGAGTATTTAAATTTTTAATTTAAATTTGTGGGAATTGTGAGGAAATGGAAACTGATTTTTATTTGAGGATATTTCAGGAATATAGTAATTTCAGACATTTTGAAATTTTGAAACGACAAGGTGGATTATTTCAGGATTATGTGAGTTGTTGAATTTCACTATTTATGGAAATAATAATGTGTATGAGTAAATACTACTATTGAGGATTTTAAATTTCGAGGACGAAATTCTTTTAAGGTGGGTAGACTTGTCACTACCACATTCTGAAAACCGGGGTATTTTTGACTTTTTACAATATTTAATATTATGGTAGTTACAATTAAGTAAATTGCATGATAGTATATTTTTATTTTTATTTAAATAACTGTATAATTATAGTATGTATAATAAATTGAATAAGGATGTATTTAAATTAATGCACATGTATATATATGTATATTGGTATATATTTTGTGTATGTGGATACTATTATACATGTATATAGTATAATTATTATTTTGGTATACAAATATATATGTGTATATATATTTTGTATGGGTATGTTTAATACAAACGTATTTTGGTATAAATAAATAAATATGTAAATACGTATTTGGAAATTGGTATATATATATGTGTACATAAATATATATGTATATAATAAGATTTGGTATATATTCAAATAACCGTATTTTGGTATCAATATATACATGTAGAGTTATATTTTCGTATTGGTATATATATATTTTTGTATAAACCCTTAGCATACTTTTAATATATATATACATATATTTTGTATATGTATTTAATTTGATATATATATATATATTGTAAGTACGTATGTTAATGTAGATATGTATACTTATGTATCTAGCTACTAGGTGACCAGTATCATACCTAGAGTAGTCCCAATTTTAGTGTTTATAGACTGAGTGTTAGCGTAGCATCTGATGCAAATGTGGTTTTGCTTTGTGATATGTTTATAGGACTGTTGCTTCGTCCAGGGGATACTCTGGAACAGGACATCCATAATTACCAGCTAAGGACCCGAGGCGAGTACATTCTCTGATTAGTTTCTAATTTATGATATCTCCTATGTTCACTGTATCTAGTGTAAATATCCATGTTCTTGACATATTGGTTACACGGATTGGTATACACGGATCTCGTCATGAGATGTTACTCCTTATTCATGGTGTAGCTTGTACAAGAGTTGTTTCCTTGATATCTTGTGCATGTACAGACACTGAGACCCGGGGAGATTTGCTACCTCCCTAGGGAATCCCGTGCCATAGCGTACCATGATTGGATCTACTATACCAGTCGGGGGTGGAGAGTATTTTAGTGTAAATATGTGATCATACCCAACTTTTTATGCATCATAGCTCACCCCACATCTCACGTCGGGTGCGGCCTGACCATCTCCGTGCTTCATAGCTGTTACGTATGATTAGCCTGACCTCTCCATGCATCATAGCTAACCAACGGTTAGCCTGACCTTCGTGAATCATAGCTAATCACATGTAACCAGCCTGATCAAGTTCCCAAGTCGATCACATGTTAAAGCTAGTACTCACACACTTAGTCATAGGATTCTTGCTCATTGACATATTGTTCTTTTCTTGCATTTACTTACAGTATTTTCAGTATTTCCTTCATTGTACATTTCTCGTACCTATACATGCATCTGGTATATTTTTATCTAGAACTGCTACATAGTTTATGTCATTTATTTAGAACTGCTATTTAGAGATGTACTTTGCTCCTTCCTGACTGGAAAATATTTTTCCAGACTGTGACCTTAGTAGACTGGTTTCCGACACACTTGGGGATTGGAGGTTAATGAGTGCAGGTATGATTATTTGGTCATTAGACTTGTGTTGTATTCTTTTTCCTTCAAATTCCTATCGTGCTGTAGTTGTGATTGAGTATGTTGTTAATATTTTTATAGTGTTATCCGAGTCTCCTTATGGAGTTGGATACTAGCGTGAGATTGTTTAGATAGTACTTGACCTAGACAGCGTTCTACCGCCGATGCTGCGGCGTAGGCTGGACGTACCCACGTACTCGTGCCCCTAAACCGGGTGCGGGTCGTGACACAAGTATACCTTGCCATTGTACTGTTATTTATATTCCATATGTTGCATGCATCTTTATTTTCTGTTTTTAGTTCATATATTTTAACTGTTATATAAAATGCGCATGACGGTGTCGTCGCGATATATTTTTATCTATGTATTGCATTGACCTTGTTGATGAGACTACCCCATTATCATGTAGCATCATTAGGTTCATTGGCCGTGACATAGTTGTTACACGAGTGTGAGTCTCATTTAGATCACGGACTGCATGACAGGTCTGACCTCCTGTGCGTATGGGCCGTGCGTTAGGAATAACTGCTGTTAGAAACTTTGCATGCTAGTAGACTTAGCAGTTATTAGAGGTCTAGGGACATAGCCTATTGTAGTACGGTGGTCCCATCCTTGTCCTTGTTTGGTTGCAGAATTGGGCTAGGGTACTAAGAATAGGCTATGAACCAAATCGTGTCATGGATGTGACATGCTTAGAGCATGGGGTGGAGAGAACAACAAGTACCGCATTTGAGCTCCTTTGTACTTTTTTTCTGTGCGCCCGGATTCTCCGCCGGAGATACGGGTGGTGATGACCCTTATATATATTATGTACATTGGCGGGCCTCCGCCGTTCAAAAGACGACGTGCCTTTGGGCCCCTGGATCCCCAAAAGGGAATCATGCCAAATCCTAGTTTTCAGCCAGATAGCTCACTTGTGGGGAAAGTTGTTCTTAACTGCATTCACTTAGACGGTTAGGCGACCGTCGGATATTTATTTCAGTACTTTATTGGCATGTGTTTAAGTATCTTGTTATGTCCATCTGAGGACCTGGTCCCCTGCCAGGTGTATCTGTTCTTGACTATTGGCAGGAGCGTATATTCGGATGGTTACATATGTTTCGAGGATGCCTTCTCTTCGAGCCGTGATTGCTAGCTGGTATACTTATATTGTGTCTGATTGTGTTGTACTTATATTGTATTTGCTCTTATATTCGAGTTGGTAGTGGATTTGTTTCCATCCAACTATTATCTTTAGATACTTCTTATTGAGATCTAGTTATATAGATGTTGGTTATTTAATTATATTTGATTTTCGTGGATGAGATTTAGATTATACCTTGTGACTTGTGACGTATGTTTTATACCACTTGTGGATTTGATATTCATATTACAGCGTACGTGTGGAATTGATTTCCATATATTGGAGTTGCCATATCCATACGGCTGGCATGCTTACGTGTCCTAGTTCTACATATTTTTGGGACTGGGGCATGACATTATTGGAATATCTTCTCTCTGTACCTTCATCTGATGGTATTCCGACATCAAGTCGATCTTCGAGAATACCCTGGCTCCTGTCAGCTGGTCGAACAAGTCATCAATCCGCGGTAGTAGAAACTTATTCTTGATAGTCAAAGCATTTAGGGCTCCGTAATAAATACACATGCGAACTGTCCCATCTTTCTTTGGTACGAACAGCACTGGTGCTCCCCAGGGTGATGCACTCGGACAGACAAATCCCTTATTTCGGAATCTGTGCCAGCCTGAAGATCCCCTCAATCTGCTATATCCAGTCATCCGCGTACAGGATCCCCTCTGTTCCCTGGAACTCCTTTGGCCGGATCCTCTGGAAGTCAATATATAAAACCTAGTACATGTAGCACCCCGTTCTCCCGGTGCGGAGAGCGCGGCTAAGAAACACAAGTCGGTATCGTTCGATCGGGATATATTGAATTAAGAACTCGTCCTCGTTATGGATTTGTTTCTTCGGAATCGATTCCCATATTCAGTGGACCGTGCCCCAAGGATCGACTTAGCGGCAGAGTCAGGAGGGACCTCTCCGCTGCTATCTTTTATTGTCTCGGTTTTCGATGTCGCTTGTTGCTTTCGTGCTTTGAGTTGGTTTTGGGATTTGCTTGTTTTCCTTGAACGGTTTCGATGGTTTTCATTATTTTCGTTCATTGACTTGCACTTCTATTCCGAGATTGGAAAGAGAGGAAGAAGTATTAATCGAGCTGTTCGTGTGCAGGTGAACGAGCAGTAGGCGGCTAGCGAGCGGAGTCGTGAAGCGCCTCTTTCCTTCTTCTTTCCAACTTCTAAGTGAGTGGCTACCAACCCGATTAGCTAGCCCTGCTTCCAAGTTTCACATCTATAAAATCTGCACTCTCTTTTGCCCCGATCAAACGATACCAAGTAATAATAAAAGAAACCAAGATAAAAGAGAATAGACTTGGTTATTACTGCTTGTCAATCAAACTCGTAAACGGTTACTTACTGGCATACTTGTTCGTTTGGGATATTTATCATATGCATAAATACAAGTTAGAATATTTGTTCTTCTTTAAAATTGTGCTATGAAATATACTGAATCAAGAGGCTATGAACTGAATCATAATACTGCTTGTCCTGAACTGACATTGCCTCAACTGCATGAACTGTTAGCTTAATGAAACAATACCGATTCGATCATGGACAACTTGTGCACAAGGTCACTGGTTCCTGCGGACTGTCGCTGGGGCACTGGCACCGATCCGATCCGGACGGAACTCACTATAGTCTACTGCATCTGAACGGGATAGTTTGTAGCCACTACTGAATCTCCGCTGTATTCCATCCTCGTTCAAGACTAAACGGTCCATTATGGCATCCTAGCCAGTGATCCACTGTATATTTAAACCTGTTGCATACTAACTTGTGTCTTCGTGGCAGGAAAGGCAAGGTAAGTATTGTGTAGGTAATTCAGACGGTCAGGTAAAATCTACCGAACGGTAGCACGTTCATTTCAGTAAATTCTATATGCTGCTTACTTGTAAATGAACTAAGGCAAGATATAAACCCATAAATATGCAAGCTTCATTAAAACAACGTGTTGATTGGTATAGTCAGGCTAGCTCGCCTTCACCAGCATGTTTCGATATGCTGACCCTCGTTGAAACAGGTTCTCCGCACCAAGGCGAACCGAGCGAGGAGCCGAAGTCATCTTCCCGATCCAGTCCAGCTGTTGGCGCATCTTCACCGCGCCCTCGAAGCATTTTGAAGCCAGAAGCTTGCAACTCTTCATACACAAATGCAGCTTCGTGGCAAAGCCGTCCTCCAGCCTGGAGGTTTTTATCATTTTGAGTTTATAAAAGGATGTAATGTACAGGACTGCTATCTCATTTTGAGTCAACACTTTTGTAAGCCGTTCGGCATATTAGCTGACTCGTTCAGGAGTTTGTAATAGATGTTCATTATCAATAAAGAAAACTTTTCCATGTTTCAAATCTGTGTTTCAATTTATCTGCGTACTCTGAATATGTGCTTGCTATGCAAAATATTTTAGCCTTGTGCGGGCGCAACCCCAGGCCCGCACGTCATCACGATTCGGGGGACGCCCCAACAATTCTAAGGAATCGGGTCGTGACATAGTGGTATCAGAGCACAGATTCAAAGTTCCTTAGACTTCGTGTTGGAAAAGTTCCTTTAACGATCAAATTTCTGTGCGAACTCTTGAACTCGCTAGGCCAAAATGAGATACGTTCATGCAATAAGTCCATAATATATTATGATCCTAATGTAATTTACCTTCTTTTGAAGGAGTGGCTCCAGCGCAATCTGCAGCGCAAATACCGAACGAAATGCAAGGCCAAGGAAGTAGTTCGGGCACTTCGGGAAGTTCAGAGAGCCAACGAGCCATGCCACGAATGTTGCAGATGTTGGAGGCAAACCAACAAAGGGACGAGGCTCGCTATGAACGGGCCGAGAAACGGGCGGAAGAAAGTCAGCTCAAGTTTCAAGACAATATAGAAGCACGATTCTCAGTCCAACAGAAGCAGGTAGATACCCTGCAGCAGATCGTTCAGACTTTGGCATCCAACCAGTCCGCGGCAACGCCAGCGACTCCGGTGGAACAGCCCGTGCTTGAAGTAGAGACGCCGCAAATTCTAAGGACGAAGGACGTGACTGCCTTCGACTTTGGCCACTTAAAGAGAGTCTGTAACACCCCATTCAACGGGACTGAGGACCCAGTCGTAGCTCTAGATTGGTTGGCCGAACTTGAAGATCACTTGGCTCTGCTAGAGGTCCCCGAAGAGAAGCGCGTCGCCTGCGCACAACTACAGCTCCGCCTCAACGCGCACGATTGGTGGGACGTGCATCGACGATCTCTCCAATTTGATTACGGAGAGGAGGCGATCTCGTGGACGACTTTTCGTGCCGTGTTCGAAGAGAAGTTTGTACCCCCTCCAGTACAACGTTAAATGGAAAATAATTTCGTGCAACTGAGGCAGGGCAGCTTGACAGTGAAGCAATATTCTGCCGAATTCAACCGACTCGCCAAATTCGCTAGAGCCTATTTACCTGATGCAGCGAGTCAAGCCAGAAGGTTTGAAGGCGGACTATGCCTTGCCATCCATTCGCACGTGGTCAATAATCAGTATGGAACAATGCGTGAAGTAATGAATCATGCCCTATCTCTGGAACCACTGTATCCTCACGTTTTCACCGGCGCTGTGCATACCTACAATCACAAACGCCAAGGCAACGATAGAGGAAACACCGCTGCAAAGCGCCCTAACCACGGTGGTCCACGGAGAGGTAACCCAGGGCAACCTTGTGCTTATTGTAAGAAACCAGGGCACACAGTTGAAAAGTGCCGCAAGAAACTTGGGCAATGCCTCATTTGTGGTGATCCAGATTATACCGTTCCTGCTTGCCCACTGAGCCATCTCAATAACCCCTAACGGTAATCATTATTCCTAAGTTTCAGGACGAAACTTCCAATTGGTTGGGTAGGATGTAGCGCCCCGTTCTCCCGGTGCGGAGAGCGCGGCTAAGAAACACAAGTCGGTATCTTTCGATCGGGATAGATTGAATTAAGAACTCGTCCTCGTTATGGATTTGTTTCTTCGAAATCGATTCCCATATTCAGTGGACCGCGCCCCAAGGATCGGCTTAGCGGCAGAGTCAGGAGGGACCTCTCCGCTGCTATCTTTTATTGCCTCGGTTTTCGATGTCGCTTGTTGCTTTCGTGCTTTGAGTTGGGTTTGAGATTTGCTTGTTTTCCTTGAACGGTTTCGATGGTTTTCATTATTTTCGTTCATTGACTTGCACTTCTATTCCGAGATTGGAAAGAGAGGAAGAAGTATTAATCGAGCTGTTCGTGTGCAGGTGAACGAGCAGTAGGCGGCTAGCGAGCGGAGTCGTGAAGCACCTCTTTCCTTCTTCTTTCCAACTTCTAAGTGAGTGGCTACCAACCCGATTAGCTAGCCCTGCTTCTAAGCTTCACATCTATAAAATCTACACTCTCCTTTGCCCCGATCAAACGATACCAAGTAATAATAAAAGAAACCAAGATAAAAGAGAATAGACTTGGTTATTACTGCTTGTCAATCAAACTCGTGAACGGTTACTTACTGGCATGCTTGTTCGTTTGGGATATTTATCATATGCATAAATATAAGTTAGAATATTTGTTCTTCTTTAAAATTGTGCTATAAAATATACTGAATCAAGAGGCTATGAACTGAAACATAATACTGCTTGTCCTGAACTGACATTGCCTCAACTGCATGAACTGTTAGCTTAATGAAACAATACCGATTCGATCACGGACAACTTGTGCACAAGGTCACTGGTTCCTGCGGACGGTCGCTGGGACACTGGTACCGATCCGATCCGGACGGAACTCACTATAGTCTACTGCATCTGAACGGGATGGTTTATAGCCACTACTGAATCTTCGCTGCATTCCATCCTCGTTCAAGACTAAACGGTCCATTATGGCATCCTAGCCAGTGATCCACTGTATATTTAAACCTGTTGCATACTAACTTGTGTCTATGTGGCAGGAAAGGTAAGGTAAGTATTGTGCAGGTAATTCAGACGGTCAGGTAAAATCCACCGAACGGTGGCACGTTCATTTCAGTAAATTCTATATGCTGCTTACTTGTAAATAAACTAAGGCAAGATAGAAACCCACAAATATGCATGCTTCATTAAAACAACGTGTTGATTGGTATAGTCAGGCTAGCTCGCCTTCACCAACATGTTTCGATATGCTGACCCTCGTTGAAATAGGTTCTCCGCACCAAGGCGAACCGAGCGAGGAGCCGAAGTCATCTTCCCGATCCAGTCCAGCTGTTGGCGCATCTTCACCGCGCCCTCGATGCATTTTGAAGCCAGAAGCTTGCAACTCTTCATACACAAATACAACTTCGTGGCAAAGCCGTCCTCCAGCCTGGAGGTCTTTATCATTTTGAGTTTATAAAAGGATGTAATGTACAGGACTGCTATCTCATTTTGAGTCAACACTTTTGTAAGCCGTTCGGCATATTAGCTGACTCGTTCAGGAGTTTGTAATAGATGTTCATTATCAATAAAGAGAACTTTTCCATGTTTCAAATCTGTGTTTCAATTTATTTACGTACTCTGAATATGTGCTTGCTATGCAAAATACTTTAGCCTTGTGCGAGCGCAACCCCAGGCCCGCACGGCATCACGATTCGGGGGACGCCCCAACGATTCTATGGAATCGGGTCGTGACAGTACATAGGCTACCTCAATACCTCAATACCATGGTATCTCAAGGTATTGAGATACCTTACCCTCTAATTCTAGCTAACTAGCTAACTATCTATATATATACACATATACCTAGCTATATATCTAGGCTAATATATATATATATATATATATATATATCACACACACACACACACACACACACACACACACACATATATATATATATATATATATATATATATATATATATATATATATATATATATATATATATATATATATATATACTAATATCTCAATGTATATCTATCTATATATCTCTAGCCCTCCCTCTCACTGCTGCTGCTACTACCACTAGCTAACGCAAACTGCTGCTGCTAGTGCTACTGCTAAATGTCACGCCGCAAATGTTGCTGCTGCCACGCCAAGTTTCTGATGCTGCTGCCGCCAAGCTGCTGCTGTTGCTGGCTGTTGTCGCTGCACCTGCAGCTGCTGGCTGTTGCTGCCGCGGTGCTGCCGTGGCACCTCTGCTGCGCTAGCAGCTACTCCCATCTCCATTCTGCTGCAGCTGCCCCTCCATTTGCTGCCTCTCATCTCCCCCTCTCTCCACCTATCTATCCCTCTAACTCACTCTCACACACACATACATATATATATATAAACACTAACATATATATACATACACACTTATATATAGATATATACACACACACTTACACTCACACACACTACACTCACACAAACACTCACACTAACACATAACACACAAACTCACTCACAAACATACACTCTCACAACACACACACTACCCACACTCAACCACACTCACCCACACACATATAAATACACTTATATATATAAAATATAACCCAAAAACTCTAATACACACTTCCCGAGGCTAAACCAACCTGTGCATAAGCCCAAAACCTAGAAACCAAGTCGAAATGGCCATTCGGTCATTTCGACGAACACGTGGAGTGCGGTTCGCTATACCTCGTAAAACGCACACCAAACCTACTCGGAATCGACCCAAAATTTATCCATGAGTTCTAATCGATGTCTAGAACCTAGAAAAAATACTAACTCTCTGATTCTATGTCCGTGGCAAAAATGCGCACGCATGTGAAATCCCACGACGACGAAAACCCCCAAATCGCCCGAAACGCCCAAATCTCTGCGACACGATCTCACATGTCTGAACGGGGACATGTACTCATCCTCAAGATACCCAAGCACATCTACCTACGTCCGTCTAACCTAGGGCAACACCAAAAATTGGGCCAATCATGAATTTTACCAAAAACTGACACAAAACTCTATGCCAAAATCTCCAAACACATCCAAATAAGCTCCAACTTCCTCCCATGGGTAGCCCTAAGGTCTAGGAAGGTTCTAAATTACTAATTACACTATATTAGATTAATTACAAGAGAAAAAATTAGGATTTACCTCTTGGGAGTTGGAATCCCTGGCCAAAGTCTCCAAAAATCCCAATTTACCACACCAAGCCTCCAAGCCTCCAAACCAAGCTCCAACACAATTCTAAGCTTTACACACCTAGGTTAGAGAAAGTAAAGGTTTAGGGTTTGTATTGATGGAAGAAATAGAAGAAGAAAGAGAAAAAATGGAGAAAACTTACTTGAATTTGGAAGAAATTGGAAGAAGGAAAGAAGAAAAAAATGGAGAGGAGAGTGAAGAAGAAGAAGAAGAAGAGAAGAAGAAGAAGAAATGAAATGAATAGGAGGGGGGTGCTGGTCATATTCGGCCAGGCTATGTAGGAATTAGGTTAGGGTTAGGGTTAGGGTTAGGGTTAGGGTTAGGTGAAATGACCAAAATGCCCTCCAAATCATGTCATCCAAAAATAGGGTTTGGGGTTCCAAATGCACTCTAATTAATTCCTAATCACTCCAACTAACTAATAAAAATATAAATAACTATTCTAAGCCAATAAATAAGTCTGACAAGGGTGTTGGTTGGGTCTGACATGGGTCCACTAGGGTCTGACATGGGTCCAGGCTTGCCAAAATTTGAAAATAACTAATAAAAAAATAATACAACCAACAATTAAATATTAATACAAATATTTATGATAAATAAATAATTAACCAAATTAAAATAAAAAATACCCTGCTCTGGAAATGTGGGTAGTGACAAGCCTATCCTCCTTAGAAAATTTTGTCCTCGAAATTTAAAGTAGATCGCACTCCCTCTAGGTCAAACTCCCAATAATCACAGTCAAAAAATTCTAACTAAATAACATGCAAGATCATGGTCCTACTGGTCGTGTTATCACAGTCTCAATCAGGGTCACTATACTATCTACCACAACACAAAAGAAAATGCTAACAGGTACTAATGAAGCACACCACAAGGAATAGAAAAGACAGGAAGAAGAACAAAGAGACATACCTGCTAAACCCGACACCCGTAGCATCGGCCTCCTCGACCGTCAACGCATAAGCCCTGCCCTGCTGGGGTAATCTCCCTCTGCTGGTGCGGGACATGATGTTGTGCCACAGATAGCCTAGCTCCAACTCTCTGATCCTGTGCTCCACCAAATGGAGGTGCAGTGGGGCAATCTCGCATCTGGTGACCAGCGGATCCACAAAACAAATACACCTTTAGCCTTCTCCTACAAACATTCCAAGTGTGTCATGCCTTCCTACAGTATGCACAAGTGGGCACCCTCTGATCCTGACCCTGCTGCGTTGTCTTCTGTACATAGGGACGTTTAGTCCGTCCCGCACTACCACTCGCACTACTTGAATCATCCCTGCCTCTCTTGGACTTGAGCTCCAAGTCATCCTCTGCCCTCTGAGCGTCTCCTACTATCTGCTCGAAAGTCGCCTCGCGGTCGCTCCTAGTCAAAGACTTGACCGCCATGACCATGCCTTGCGAAACTTTCTCGCCTTTGCTGCCTCACTCAAGCCATCCACGAATCTACCCAGACGGCAGAACTCCGCTGCGTACTCGTCCACCATCATGCTCCCTTCGACGAGTGCCTTGAACTGGCTCTCCAAAGCACTAAGCGCCACATCTGGAAAAAACTTCTCCTTAAAAAGTCTCTTGAAAGCCTCCCAAGTAAGCCCTGGTGCCACAATCCTCGTATCAGTACGATACCACGCCAAAGCGAGGTTGAATATCTGATTGCCCGCTGCCTCTATCTGCATGCTGCCTGAAATCTGTGCCAGCCTGAAGATCCCCTAAATTTGCTCTATCCAGTCATCTGCGTACAGGATCCCCTCTGTACCCCGAAACTCCTTCGACCGCATCCTCTGGAAGTCAATGATGCTTCCCCGCCTCGGATGCTGAGTTTGATCTTCCTGTGGCTGGATCGGAGCCACTCTGTCAACTGTCGTCATGGCCACCTGGTGGGCATTCTCAATGCCCAGACTCATCACATCCACCTGGCGGTGCTGCACGTCTATCATCTCCCTGAAGAACGCAAACAACTGTGCGGCATCTACTAGTACAGGAGGTGGTGGAGGCACCACCGGAACGACTGGGATAGTCCTCGGATCGACAGGTAGAGGAGGATCCCCGAGAGAAACAGATGCTCCCTCAACCGCAGGAGTGGTGAGTGGAGCGGTAGCAGCTGCCTGAATACGAGCTGGACGAGAGATAACAGACCTCTCGGTAGCAACTGCTGGGATGGTATGATGAGATCGTGTCTTCGGAGGCATCCTGAACACAGATCAAAAGAAGTCAATACGGCACAATATACGATATCATCAAAGAAGGACAGTAATATTTCAAAAGAAAGCAATTTCAGAATAATTAGATTGGAATTGTTCCTAGTCGTGATTGAGTACACTCTCATCCTAGATCCTATATCCTAGGACAGGCTCGCAGTAGTACAACTAAATTATTGTACTACCATGATATCGCACAAATTGTGAATCGAGACCTGCATTGGCCACCACCAAAAATGTGTCACGACCCACACCAAAAAAATTGGGCATGAGTCGTGGGTACATCCAGCGTACGTCGCAGCATCGACCGTAGAACGCTGTCTAGGTCTACTATCTAGCTAACAATTTCACACAATCAATATAGGTACCTGTCAAGATCTTAACTCCAAACGGAGGAGCAATATGATAATGATAACACAAGCACTAAATCACGAATCTAAGCACGATAAGATATCAAAGAAGTCTAACAACTACAAAGTCTAAACAACTGCTACTAAAACAACAACAACATCAATAATAATAATACAACAACATCCTGAATCAAATATAATACAAGGTCTCAATCCAAACTGGGGACAAATTCGGTACCAAAATCTAATAAATACACTGAGGTCCTAGTGATCCCGGCTACCAACTCGAAAATCACTCCTAAACTAGGGGATTCCTATTTGCACCATCGACAGGCTGAGGTCCATAAAATATCGGACACCAATCCTCCGGATCCTCTGAAAAATATATTCAGTCAGGATTGGAACAAGTACACCTCTAACAGTAGTTCCAGTTAAATGATAAAAACTATAAAATAGTTGTAGCAAGTAGCAACGTGAAAAAAATAAAGTATGAACAAAAAATATATACATATCACTGGTGCATAAAGGTAAAGATGCATAAATATCAAAAGCAAGATAGTAATGACTGTAGGATACAAAAAATCTAAACTAAGATCAAGTGTGTGCACAAGAACGTGTAGTGAGTCCAGCAAGAGTAAATGTAATGAGTCAAGTCCAGAAACTTAAGTGAGACCAGCAAGAAATGCAAGAGAGTCCAGACTAGAAAGAATGAACTCGTATCTTTGAAATACCTGTTTTGACATGTAAACGGCTAGGGGTAAGTACGGCTTACCGCACACTGGGTGTGCGGGTGCTATCATTCCAGATTAGACCAGAGGGGGTGATTCCAGTTATTTCAGTTGAAAATATTTACATGTCTACTCGAGTATTTTCTCGCCCCGACTAGTACAAGTGAATCCAAGACCCGACACGTAAATCAAGTATGAGTCCAGCCAGAAATATGAGTGATGCCTGTAGTGAGTCTTGATGTGATGCCAGTAGGTGATTCCAAAATAGAGGCCAGAAACATGAAATATACGTGTCGCAAGTAAATGAATCCAGAAATACTAGTCCATGTCATGCCAGAAAAATCAGAGAATACTATACTAGAAGCTGAATCATAATAATCATCAGATAATGAAAACTATCAGAGAATGTACTCGCCTGACGTCTTGAGCAACTGGCGATCCAAACTGGCGTCACAAGGACCTATTGCAAAAAGCAAGATTAAATGGGGTTCTAATAAGTTAAACAGATATAAAATAATTAAAAATAAGCTTTTAAGGTCGTTCTAGGTAAACGGGTCAAACCGGTAAAATCTGGGTCAAAAATCAACTGTGGGTCCAAAAAGTCAACTATAGGTCAAAACTATGTCAAAAGTTGACTTTGGTGGTCAACCGGGGCAACTACGGTCAACTCTAGGTCAAACTAGGGTGTTCCTAAAATTCTAGGTCAAAACTAGGTCATTAAGCTAATAAACACTCAAACTCGCCTCCTTGAGATACCGGGATACCCTCTGTATCCGATACCTCAACCTACGCTATACGCCCCGTCTATACCCTCTATAATATATACTAGCACGTATATATATATATATATATATATATATATATATATATATATATATATATATATATATATATATATAAAAGTATCTCTAACCTTAATCATAGGCTAAAACTCAATACCTTGCCCCGACGCTCAATATCTTGAGTATCTCAAGGTATTGAGATACTCAAGCCTTACCCCTCACTAACACTAGCTAACTAACTAACTATATATATATATATTACCATATGCTACTATATATATATAACATATATCTAACTATAAAGATATATATATATATATATATATATATATATATATATATATATATATATATATATATATATATATATATATATATATATATATACAACCTAGTGTATAGGCAAACACCTCATCTCCGATACCCAATCTTACCTCAATACCTTGGTATCTCAAGATATTGAGATACCTTACCCCCTAATTCTTGCTAACTAGCTAACTATCTATATATATACTTATATATATACTACTATATATATAACATCAATATATATATATATATATATATATATATATATATATATATATATATATATATATATATAAAAGCATCTCTAACCTTAATCATAGGCTAAAACTCAATACCTTGCCCCAACGCTCAATATCTTGAGTATCTCAAGGTATTGAGATACTCAAGCCTTACCCCTCACTAACACTAGCTAACTAACTAACTATCTATATATATATTACCATATGCTACTATATATATATAACATATATCTAACTATAAAGATATATATATATATATATATATATATATATATATATATATATATATATATATATATATATATATATATATATATATATATATATAACCTAGTGTATAGGCAAACACCTCATCTCCGATACCCAATCTTACCTCAATACCTTGGTATCTCAAGGTATTGAGATACCTTACCCCCTAATTCTTGCTAACTAGCTAACTATCTATATATATACTTATATATATACTTATATATATACTACTATATATATAACATCAATATATATATATATATATATATATATATATATATATATATATATATATATATATATATATATATATATATATATATAGAGAGAGAGAGAGAGAGAGAGAGAGATAACCTAGTACATAGGCTACCTTAATACCTCGATACCCCTAATACATCAATACCTTGGTATCTCAAGGTATTGAGATACCTTACCCTCTAATTCTAGCTAACTAGCTAACTAGCTATATATATACACATATACCTAGCTATATATCTAGGCTAATATATATATATATATATATATATATATATATATATATATATATAACACATATGTATATATACCTACATATCTATATATATATATCACACACAAATACACATACACACACACACACACACACACACATATATATATATATATATATATATATATATATATATATATATATATATATATATATATATATATATATATATACTAATATCTCTATGTATATCTATCTATATATCTCTAGCCCTCTCTCTCACTGCTGCTGCTATTATCACTAGCTAACACAAACTGTTGCTGCTAGTGCTACTGCTAAATGCCACGCCGCAAACGCTGCTGCTGCCACGCCTTGCTGCTGCTGCTGCTGCCGCTGCAGCTGCTGGATGTTGCTGTCGTTGCTGCTGCCACGGCGCCTCTGCTGCGTTAGCAGCTGCTCCCATCTCCATTCTGCTGTAGCTTCCCCCTCCATCTGCTGCCTCTCATCTCCCCCTCTCTCCACCTATCTATCCCTCTATCTCACTCTCACACACACATACATATATATATATAAACACTAACATATATATACATACACACTTATATATATATATATATATATATATATATATACACTTACACTCACACACACTACACTCACACAAACACTAACACACAACACACAAACACACTCACAAACATACACTCTCACAACACATACACTACCCACACTCAACCACACTCACCCACACACATATAAATAAACTTATATATATAATATAACCCAAAAACTCTAATACATACTCCCCGAGGCTAAACCAACCCGCGCACAAGTCCAAAACCTAGAAACCAAGTCAAAATGGCCATTCGGTTATTTCGACGAACACATGGAGTACGGTTCGCGATACCTCGTGAAACGCACACCAAACCTACTCGGAATCAATCCAAAATTTACCCACGAGTTCTAATCGATGTCTAGAACCTAAAAAAAAATTCTAACTCTCCGATTCTAGGTCCGTGGCAAAAATGCGCACGTATGTGAAATCCCATGACGACGAAAACCCCCAAATCGTCCGAAACGCCCAAATCTCCATGACACGATCTCACGTGTCCGAATGGGGACACATACTCATCCTCAAGACACCCAAGCACGTCTACCTAGGTCTGTCTAACCTAGGGCAACACCAAAAATTGGGCCAATCTCGGATTTCACCCAAAATTGACACAAAATTCTATGCCAAAGTCTCCAAACACATCCAAACAAGCCCCAACTTTCTCCCATGGGTAGCCCTAAGGTCTAGGAAGGTTCTAAACTACTAATTATACTATATTAGAGTAATCACAAGGGGAAAAATTAGGGTTTAACTCTTGGGAAATGGAATCCCAAGGCCAAAGTCTCCAAAAATCTCCAAATTTACCACACCAAGCCTCCAAGCATCCAAACCAAGCTCTAACACCAATTCTAAGCTTTATACACCTAGGTTAGGGAAAATCAAAGGGTTAGAATTTGCATTGATGGAAGAAATAGAAGAAGGAAGAGAAGAAATGGAGAAAACTTACTTGAATTTGGAAGAAATTGTAAGAAGGAAAGAAGAAAAAAATGGAGAGGAGAGTGAAGAAGAAGAAGAAGAAGAAGAAGAAGAAGAAATGAAATAAAATGAAATAAAATGAATGGGAGGGGGGTGCTGGTCATATTCGGCCAGGCTATGTAGAAATTAGGTTAGGGTTAGGGTTAGGTGAAATGACCAAAATGCCCTCCAAATCAAGTCATCCAAAAATAGGGTTTGGGTTTGGGGTTCCAAATGCACTCTAATTATTCCTAATCACTCCAACTAACTAATAAAAATATAAATAACTAATCTAAGCCAATAAATAAGTCTGACAAGGGTGTTGGTTGGGTCTGACATAGGTCCACTAGGGTCTGACATGGGTCCAAGCTAGCCAAAATTCTAAAATATCTAATAAAAAATAATACAACCAACAATTAAATATTAATACAAATTTTTATGATAAATAAATAATTAACCAAATTAAAATAATAAAAAATACCCTACTCTGGAAATGGGGTAGTGACAGATAAGTAGCTACTCTATACATTGCTACAAAACTACTAGATATGAATAGTAGTATAGCACCAAAATCAAATAATATGGTTGCAGGTAATGAAGCAACTAAAATGGTACCTGTGATCGCTTCCCCTTCTTGTTCCTTCTTTGCCACCGCTAGTGCAAAGGCCTGCCCGCATCTCTGCCCTCCTGCCTGTTGTCGGGATCTATCAAACTGAGTCTCCTGTGGGGATAACGGTGGTCTGATATGGAATCCTCCATATGCAGGTGGACGCTGACCTCCTGCCTGGAATGGTGCTCTATGGGCTGGTGCCGCTGGCCTATGTCCTGTCTGTGGCATTGTATCCCTGCGTTGTGGGAAATATCGGGCAAAGTATTGACTCGCCTTACAGATCATGCACAATCCCAGCTTCTTCCGGCAATCTCTGATAATATGTCCCTTCTTGCCATAATAGTAACAAGTCGGGAGCTTCTTGTGCTGGTATGGTGCTGGCCTCTACTGTATCTACGCTCCCAGACGACAGATCGGTCCACCAGGTCCGGGTAGAGCTCAAGCTGGTGCGGCCACATTGGGATGCCTCGATCCTCTGCCAATAGCTCCCTGGATCCTGGCCACTATCAGAACCTCCTCGTAAGAGATCCTCGCTTGTGAGCTAGTAAACCTCTAGAGATCACAAGTCAGCCCGCTGTGGAACCTCTTGGCCTTCTCTAAATTATTTGGTATCAGAACGATACCAAAGTGTTAAGATGACTGAACTCCACATCATATGCGTCTACAACCATATTCCCTTGCTCCAGATGTAGGAACTGAGAGTAGAGTACATTCCTGACCGTAGTCGGAAAGTACTTCGCATTAAAGTATTCTAGAAACTGCTCCCATGTCTGCTTCTTGTCGACGCTACGCTCCATAAAGTCCCACAAGTAATGGGAATTTCCTTTCAACTGTGCCGTTATCACAGTCATCAATAGGTCTGGTGGTATCTGAGAAGCCTTCAATAGCATCTTCGTATAGGCGACCCAATCGAAGATCTCCTATGCGGTCTCGCTGCCAGAAAAGGTATCTGGGCCCATCTAACGAAACCCTGAAACCGTGTCCACTGGCTGAACCAGTTCTGGTGCTGGTGTAGGTGGTCTCTCTAGAACTACCATCAAGCTTTGTCTCATAGTCTCGGCCTGATGCCACTGGGCCTGCATCATGTCCTAAAAAACTGAAATATCTGCGGCTGTCCCTCCGGCTGCGATATCTGAGATAGGAAGGCTCCGTACGGCATCGGCTGCAAGTACGGTCCATACGATATTTGAGGTAGAAAGGGTGGAGGTGGTGGCAATGGAACCTCCGTTTGCGATATCGGTACCTGCTGAGACACCGGTCCCTCGGGCTGCGGCATCATCATGGGCCTCGAAGTCTGGCCTTCATGATGTTGTGTCGGAACAGCCTACGAAGTATGGCCCTCATGCGGCTGCGTCGGATCAGCCTACGAAGTCTGGTGCCAATGTATCAATAGATTCTAAGGATTCACCGAAACCTGTGGTGGTGGCTTCTCTCCAGGTGGTCCCGGGGATCTATCCTCATTATGCGCGATGTTGGATGACACAATGGCACCATGTATCGCGTGTCTGCTATGCAAGTTTATCTCTCTGTAAAAGATAGAACTATATTAAAAGAGTACAAAAATAAATAAACATGATATAGATTTCAAGTAGTTAAATATGATGGAGGTTCAAAGACAGTAGTCAAGGTGGATGAGATCTAAAAATTTCTATCCCATAGTAGGCTCGCCAGGCATGATACATACCACAAGCGATAAACTATGTCACGCTCCAGTCCCAAAATATAATGGGACTGACACGCGACTAGGCCAGCTGATACAAACTAGATTAGGTTTCCAATTTAATGGCCTTATCTAGATGTACTACGCTGTATAAATGGACTAAGTCCATAACTAATACTAAATATATAGTAGGTAAATATCTAATCTCATCCACAAAATATAAATAAGAAGTGGTGAAATAAATACTGGAATAAAGTACAGAGTCTGAATGTTATAATACAACCCAAATAAATCTAATGGGAACAAACCCACTGAATACAATGCTGAAATAAAAGTATGGGAAGACAGATAAGATAACTAGACTAGAACATCGACTAACTAGATAAAGATGCTCCAGCCCTAGGCGGAAGGCCTACCAATGATCAGGGGTACTCCAAAGGAAATACCTCAAGCTCCTCCTCCGTCGCGTACCTCATCTCCTGCCCGGGCCCGTACACAGTCGGGTAGTACACTTCGTCCAAATCTGAAAAGAAACCAGGTTCTCAGAGGGACGTAATAAGATACAAATAGTATATACCGAATATAAATACTGAATAAGTAAAGAGGGTGTACTATCCATCTAAGTGAAATACAATCTGATGATAACCTTGGTACGTATGGGTAGGTGTAGGTATAACATCTATGCTCCGAAGAGTGTGGTATCTTCACATGTAACGTCCATCATTACAAAGAATGAGATATCTACATATATATACGTCTGCAATGCTCCAAAGAACGCAGTATCTGAATAAGGGGGTCATTGGATCCGTGGCTCCTCTAGATACTACGGATACCAATGTGTGTATCCCATATGCCTACCAGTTGTCCTCCCTGCCCAATACAAATATACAAGTCGAATACACGACGTGAACACTTTATAACTAATATGCCAGGTCACAAGTAACTAGAACTATCATGACTACACACAATACCGTGATGCGTGTCGCTCATACCGATAGCTAGTCGGGTATGCCAACTCGCATCCCAATATGAATTGATTTGTGATGTGAGCAATATGTGACAGGGTCTTGGGAGATATAAAAATACCTCCACAGCATTAGGTGAGTCCGCTAGAGTCTAAGTCACTAAACTACTCATCGAAGCATTCGTCGACTATACCCGAGTCATTCTCGGACGCGCACAATTATATAAAGTAATTACAACAACAACTCATGCAACATTTAATAACTTAAATTTAAATAGTAAATAAGGCAAGGTATACTTGCCTGGATCCGGAATATGAAATAAAAAGCTGATGCAGAGCCTGAGTCCAAGGATCCCAAGAAACCTAAAGAATAAATTATAAATTAATCAGTTAACCTATAATATTACGAACTTGCTTATCACTAACTTGGTTATAATAAATGAGGATTCAAGGTTGCATACTCTAAATGAGTACTACGTCTAATATGCCAAACATTGACCCCATTTAACCTACTCTGTTATTCAAAACCTCACTTTACTTAAACACATAAACGCATGACATAAGATTTTACTATTGATCCTTATCCAGTTACTCCATATAAACTCTTCCAAGTTATTAAATTCACAGTGAACTATTTTCCTCAAGTGGACACCTAAATCGGATGTCCCTGCTCCAACTCTCCATTACCAAGTAACGTACACACATGTATATATATCACTATTGCTATCCATATTTTAAATTACTATTTGAGATCACTCCTCAATACAGTGCTTCTACTGCACACTGACACATTCCAAATCATGATAATGGTGGTGAATCTATCATCAACAACCATGATAGCAACAACAGGAAATGAAACAACATAAATACTCATGCAACTATTCACATTCTTCTCCATATCATACCAATATTTTATACTTTGCTTCCCCTCAAATAACACTACTCACATTCTCTCATGTATATGCTCCTGCTTATGGCATACTCATGTAAGAAGACACAATAGTGCTAAACTCTAGATAATTAAACTCATGCATATAAATATATATATTTAGAGGAAGAAGAACAAGAGGATGAAGGAGGGAGGAGAGTGAGTTACCAACACAAAGGAGGAGGGGGCTCAGTTTAGGGTGGCTGCTCCTTGGCCAAAGTTGTAGTGGTGCTTGATGGGGGGGCCGGAGGTGAAAGTGAAGAAGAGGACAACAGTGGCAGCAGCTAAAGCCGCAACAGCAGCAACCTTAGATTAAAGCAGCAACAACAGTAGCTAATGCAGCAAGGTGGCAAGGAAAGAGGGGTACAGGTGGAGGTGGTCATTATCGTGATGGTAATGGAGGTGATGGCGGTGGTGATGGTAGCTCGGTTGAGTAGAGGAGATGGAGGTGGTAGTCATGGTAGTGTCATTGGCTGCTGTGGGAGGAAGGGAAGGTAATGGTGGTGATGATGGTTTCGGGTTGGGAGAGAAGGAGGAGGTGGTGGTGATGTAGGCTGATGGTGGTGGTTGTCATGGAGATGAGGAGACAGTAGTGGTGGTGGGTTAAGGAGAAGAGGAGGAAGGAGATGGAGGTGGTCATGAAGATGATGGTGGTGGTAAAGTTTCGGTGGGAGAGGGAGAGAGGAAGGGTGTAATAAAATGAGAGAGAGAGAGATGATGTATTTAATGAAAAGGGAGAGGGGGCCTATCCCTAGGCATGGATGTTAGGTTGTCAAGAAAAAAATGGATGGTTGAGATGTGTGTGAGTTTGAATGGAGGGTTGGGATGGATTGTAGGCATATTTTGTTTTATAGTTCCATAAAAAAAGGAGAGAGGGGAGGGGGTGTGACCGGTCAAGCATGACAAAAGGTTTTTTTTATTTGTTCCAACCAATATGAGGTAGACACCTAGCCAATCATTTACACATGAGTCCCTAATAGTTTAGAATTTTAACAAAATAAGGAGAATTTGATTAGATGTGGAAACAAATCATGTTTGATGTGTTGTAGTAAAGAAAATTGGTGTGTGATATTTTGTATGAATCATGAGGGTGTGAGTATGAATTTGGGTTGATATTTGGTCTAGTTTTGGGTTAGGTTGAGTCGGTTCCCCCAAAATAAATAGAAATTATATCTTTGATGTTCTTTAATAAATTGAAAGTGCATAGGATTTAAATTGGGTGGAACACAAGTATCATGGATGTAGTAGACTCGGAATAGATTATCGTCATATATTGTGTTGCAAGAAACGGGTCAAGGTTGGGTCTCAAATTTTGATTGGAACGATCATAAGTACAAAGTTTAGGTTTAAAATTAGGTATTATTTGATAAATATTGTGCGATTAAACTGAAGAACAAGAGAGGGTATTTGTGAGTGACACAAAGGTCAAAACGGAAGACTGGCACGTCTAGGTCAAGAGTATAAAATTTATTTGGAGACAAAAGCTAGAGTAGTGATCCAAATATCGAAACAACGACAAGGTGCACAAAGTGATACAAAATTTGTACAGTTAAATAAAATACCATGTTCTAATTCTAAATGACTCCAAACTAACCCTAATCTTTCTCTAAGCCAAGTATACCTAAATTTGGTCGAGAGGGTTTACATAAACCATGAGCCAAGCTCAACCAAAGAATATGGGTCTAGTCTCCATGTAACATGACAACCATGCTAGCAAAAAATAACACGTTCTAATACGCATATCGGGAACTGGAAGTGACAAATTGGAAGCTGCTTTCAATGATGAGGCCAATAAATTGATATTACGTGATTGTTATTGTCTATCTTTTTCGGCCATAGCTGCAACAATCCCTAAAGCTTCTTGCTTCCTCAAACTCTGTCAAGAAAGCGCTTCTTGATGTTTGATCTTATGTGCCTAGAGAAGGCAATGCGTTCTCTACTTTCGAATCTCGTAAGGGGAAAATGACTTTTTTCCTAACATATTGGGTTAGGAGAGAGATGGGACCTGTTCTAGTTTAGGGGAAGGAGATGCAAGCCTTTTGTTTCCATAGTCGACCAAATGACTACAGGATCATCGGTCTACTCTACCTCAATTCACCATGAAATTCCTTTTTCTATTATTCATTCAGATGAATCAATCCAAAGAAGGGCACACTTTCATTTTGGTTCTTCTGTTTCATCCGGGAGCATACAACGGGATTACATGTGCCCCATGCTACTTGGGTTAGAGCGTAAGATAGTGATGCTTTTAACTACTGTACTCTCACCATCTAGGGTGCTACATTCCACCGCTTCGCCTAGTAGCACAATGCTTGTATTGCTCTCCGACAATCCCGTTTTCATGGTTTAGGTTGCTCCCATTTTGCTCGTAAATTTATGTAAGAGAACATGGTAGATTCAGCCCAATAATATCAATAGTCTAAAAAATGGTGCCTTAGATCTTTCTATACCTATATCTTATACTCAAGCTTTGTTAGTGACAACATGGGCTTCAACGAAAAAATGACTGTCTTTCTCACTAGTGGGTGAGTCTGATTGATTCAATCATGACAAATGAAAGGCACAAGTTTTCTTGATTTGAAACCATAATTTTTTAGTTGGCGAAATGATATGTTCCACACAAAAATTCTATAAAAATTTTATGATGTTAATAAGATTATACTTGTTTGTAGAAATAAAAAAAATGAACGACAATAGCCTCGACCGATCAAATGGGAACGATGATGCACATGATGGAAGCACAATATAGGTAGTTTATAATATAGTGTGAGTCGTAGTAGAAGCAGTTGGATTCACTATAATTAACTAATGGTCCAGACGATCGTAGTCAACAATGCCAGTGCTTTGACAACAACTATCCCGACAAAGACAAATTGTAGAAGCCGATTAGCCTCAACTAATAAAGAAGAACAGATCCACACTTAAAATTGTAAAATTCAAGATAATATGCAGCACACCATTTAAAGCGGCGAAAGAATTCACCTTGTCAAGTGTACAACTGTTATTGGTTTCGAATGCGCACAACTTATGGCAAAGTCAAAAAATAATTCTTGTTAGAGCTATTGGTACCACAAAAATTACTTGGGGCATGTTCAGAGAAGCCTTCATGTCACAACATTTTTTCCTAAGTGAGCAATGAAAGAAAGACAAGAATTCAATCAATTGAAACAAGGGAATATGATAATAAAATAGTATAAGGCAGAGTTCTCCATACTGTCTGAGTATGCGAGATCCAAATTTTTAGATAAATTATCTAAGACACCGATTTGAGGAGGGTCTTAGACTTGCTTTGCAATCACAGGTCGTAGTCCATCAATATGACTTTTAAACAATCTTACGACTATGTGATCGGGTTGGAACCGTATTTTCGTCCAACTACTCTAGGACTGGTGCAAAATCTCAATAATAAATGGCCGAATAATAGAGGAGGGTACAATGTGCAGAAGCACCTAAACAACATTGGCTTCAAGGGCACAATTAGGGGGAATAAATTGTACCAAGTGCCACAATAGAGGACAATGATTGTCAAGTCCTCGAGGGCGGACGCTTCATATATGTCGCCTCCGTCAGATAGCTCGGGACACAAAGCTAATCAAAATATTTTATGACAGCAACAACAACAATAACAAAACCGTGGGCCTGTAAAGCCATCTTCGTGTCATCGCTTCAATTGTTTTACTGTCATCCCATTTTGTAACTCAAAAATAAAGATTTTAAATCAAGAAAACTAGTGTCTTTTCAAAAAATCTAAAACAAATAATTCTAAGGAAGTAAAGGCATGCTTTGATACTATTATATTATGACTCAATTCCGTTAAATCGATAAGTCGTCACTAGACGTGATGTCGTACAAGCCTGAATTACGCTTGTACAATGCAATCTTGTACTCATTTTGTAAAACGTATCCTTTTTAATAAAATTTACAAGGAATCATAGAGAAATTGAATAATATGACTTAAAATTTAAATATCTCTTTATTGATAACTTTTCTTGAAACAAAACAAAAGGCTCTCAAACAGTTGAGTAAAAAATGCCAAACTTTACTTACAACTTACAGAATAATAAAATGAGATATAATATTCCATACATCATATCCCTAATTAAATAAAAGTAAAACATCTATAATATAAGTCTTTATCTAGCAAATGGAGCTCCAAAATGAGTGCAAGGCTTCTAAAGAGTCGGACAACCTATCAACGTCTTTAATCGTCCACTAGCTTCCTATTACATGTGGAGACGTGGGTCAGTACATTACTATGTACTAGTGAGTGGCAAATTAATCCAACTTACCAAAACTTAATACTATAAATTATATGAGAGTAACACTATTAATAGTGATCTTGCTATATTGCCTTAATGTCATTTAACAATTTATATATGATAGAAACATAAAGGAAACATCATAACTTTTACCATTCGGTGATTCTTAAATACGATCGACTGTCCTTTCCTGTAAATGCGTAATAACTTACTCTGCCCACCTAAGACATCATTAGTTATGCCACTTGTCTATATGAAGGTCACCAGCCATAAGCCATCTGGACTATCTATAGAATTACAGCGTCCCTTGCACGCATGTAGCTGGCCTCACTAAAGGTCCCATAATTTATGTGCTTGTACATTAGCACTATATCCTTGTTCCTCCTAGGCCAAATTGGTTCCTTCATCTAGAAGTACCATTTGAGGAAACTAAACCTTGTGCACAAGTTGTCTAGGACCATGCATCCATATGTAACTTTAACTATAAAAAGAACATACAGTGCATGCTACAGAAACTTGATAAATATGCCAAATTACTATTTGTCTTGCTATATTTTCTCGAGTAGTAGCTTGAAATACTTACTACAAAATCTAGGAACTTTACCGCATAATCGAAGGACTTACCATAAACAACGCCTCAAGGGTCTCAATCATTTATTACAACAATTTTATCTTTCTTTTACAACAGATTAATAGCAATATGATTACTTATCTTTCATTACCTTTCTAAAATGCTTGATAGGTATCATTGTTCAAGACGCAAGGCAATAACAAAATAATCCTTTTGTTAAGCGTGAAGATTAAGAATCGAAGGAGTAAAGCACTCACAGTTACTTAATTATCGAGAAAGAGATCTTCCCACATGACAATCAAGCTTCACCTACTTGTTCACTTGTATTTGCACCAATAATAATTCAATATTCTTCTATGAAGGCAAGAAATGAAAACATTCATCGAAAATATCCACGAAAATGCATCATAAAACCAAAAACAAAAGCAACGCCAAAAATTTAATAGTAAAAAGGTTTGGGGAAGAGACTCTTATATAGAATTTATTTTACAAGACACGATTCACTATATATAGGATACAATTCCAAAGGATCCAATCCATAAAGAGGAAAGTGTCTCAATTTATTTTTTCGATCAATCGATACCAACAAGATTTTTCCATTATCTGATTCTAACTTGGTCATTCCAGCCACTAGCCCATACCATGCTCCACAAAAATAGTTGGACACTACACCAATGACTTTGGATATTTAATATTATTAATGGATTCGGTTACTATGATTTTCCTTTTGAATCATATGGTTATAAATTAAAAAAAAATTGACTCTTAGTTTATTTATTATCTTGTTATCTTATCTTCATGTCATAGATATTATGAATGAGCTAGAAGTATATATTTGTGATTTATTAATGTGTATGTGGAATTGAGATAGTAATTGAGATAGACATCATACTACAACCGATGGTGAGGTGTATGTTGGGTTTGGTCACATACTCGTATCCCAAAATTAGAAGCAGTTCGTGACAAAAAGGGACTCTGTCTGAAGCGAATGTAAATCATGTACAAGATCGATTATTACTGCTTGACAACCATGAATTAAGGAGCCTTTGAGTTCCATATCTATATAGATTCATTGATCAATAAAGAGTGATTTGGTTTAAAGATTTATGAATAAGAGAGAGATCCATATGAATCTATGTAAAAAACAAAGATCAAAATAGATTGAGCTAGCGAGGTCGAATACTAGGCTGATACGATGATGGACAACTTCATCACATAGTATTATGTTAGAGATTTACTATATAATCATATAATTATTGCTAAAAATGTCCAAAATGATATTTATATTGCATAGTAAAGGCCCCATCTCATAAAGGTTTAAACCAAAATTTTTAATTAGGTAATATCGAACCAAACCAAAAATATATCTTAATCATCATATGACATGTAAATTAATTTCAATTAGGTAAAACTAAACATGTGAATTAATCATTAGAAAATATGAATTAATCATTAGGCAATGACATATATATATATATATATATATATATATATATATATATATATATATATATATATATATATATATATATATATATATATTAATCATCAAAAATATATCTTGATCATCAGAAAATAAATGTTTTTCTATCCTAACCAATTTAATATCTTAACTGATTTCATAGAGATAGACATGAACATGTCCGTGAGGCAAATACCTAGAAAAGGAGGACGAAGGAGGAGGCGTCTGAGGGGGGCGACAGACTGGGGTTGTGCTAGGATGGGGAAGGAGGAAGAGGAGCAGGAGCGATGGGCTGGGTCCTAGCGGAGGAGGTCAGAGCGACGGGTTGGTGTGGCACCGAGCTGGGGAAGAAGGAGGAAGAGCAGCATTGGGACCAGGGAGGCGGTGGATTGGAAGAAAAAGTTAGAAATTTGGAGGAGAATAATAGGGGTTAATTAATTTAACGACGTTATCGACATCTAGCGACACATATTGGTGTCATTTGTTGACACATGAGCGACGTCTAATTAAGTTATGGGCTGATCTGGCATGAATGGACCTATGCGACGAATCTACGATGTAGTTAGTGACGAATTTATGACGTCGTTAGTGACGAATATGGACATTTTTGTGTAGAATCTAATGCTAACTTGGCACATGAAAATTTAAGTTTTTGTTAGTATGACTTCATATGGCATCGCGAAGACTCCGTTAAGAATATATTGTTACGTTTGCTTCCTAATACCACATTTTCTAGTGATGTATGGTCGACACCTAGCCAACGACGTAAATTTAAGTTTTTGTTAGTATGACTTCATATGGCATCGCGATGACGTCGGTTATATGTCGCTAGTTCCGCTTTTGTCTTCACTTTGTTTTGCCATCGTTGTTGTGTCGTTGTCAGCGACGTTTCTTGGTGGAGTAGCTATACCACTTAGTTTTGTAGTGTGTATCGCTATGCACTTGGATTCACAACAATGTCCGGTATATCACCTGATATCCGATATTCAGTATGATGAATCCCAGACGATATAAAATCGATATCTAAAACCTTGAATAAGACACAAAATGGTACGGATTCTCTATCACCAAGCATGTCGTGTCATATTCATGTCAGTGCAACATCAACATACAGTCAAATATACTACAAAACATCAATATGATTAATCACAAAAGTTTAGGTTGGGCTTCAAATATTTCAAATTCCTTCTTAAAATACTTGGAGGCTTGTAGTCCTCATCTAGAATCAATCTCTTTGGTACAACTGTTTCTTTTTGAATTTTGGAAACCAGGATCTCCACTTTTCACTAACCAGCTCCTCTATCCTGTCTTCCCAAGTGTCCCTCGACAACACCACATTCCTGGCCGTCGACGTCGGGTCGGCACGGCCCGGCAGGAACTCGAAAGTCAGCCAGACCCAGTACCGCGGCAGGTCCGCCAGCGTCACGAAGAACGGGTGCACGGAGACCGCGAGCAGAGTGCAGCACGCCGGGACTATAGTTATTGTCAGCCACATGCTCTTCTCCACCGTCACCAAGTACATCCCCGCGGTGAAGACTCCGAGCATCGCGATGAACGAGTAGTTCAGGAAGGCGTGGCTGTACTTCACTGCGGAGTACAGGTGCCGCGGCTCGCCCAGCGCTCCCCAGTGGATCCCCCAGACGAGCATGTACACGCTCGAGAGGGAGGCGCATATCGCGGCGGCGTCCGCCATGAAGAATATCTGGAACGCGAAGTTCTTCCCGAAGAAGGGGGCGCCGGTGGAGCTGTCGTACCCTCCGGGGAACGTGAAGGCCGCGGCGAAGCTGATTGTGCAGACGAGGGTGGCGACGACAGCGAGGGTGTTGGCCAGTACCTTCGTCTCTTCGAGGTTGGGCAGCTCGTGCTGGATGAAAGGGTCGCGGCCGAGGCTTTTTCCGCTATGGACTGCGTATCTTCCGTTCATGAGCTTTACCAAATTCCGGTGAGCCTGCAAAAGTAATAATAGTTCATATCCCTCGAAACTAGAAAGTACAGACAACACTCCAACAATGTAGGCAGTATCATGTGGTCGGACACGTCACACGTATTAGACACATGTTGGACACTTCAAAATATAATAAGATACATCAAGATAGATGCCACGTCTGTGCGTCATTTTTTACCTGTCATGTGGTATCCGTGTCCTTACAAAATAGCTCAAAATATACAAACACCAAAGTCTCTCTCTCTCTCTCTCTCTCTCTGTCCTCCGTGCACTGTCGCTACTGCTGTCTCTGCCGGACGCGGCCAAAGAGGAGGGAATAAAGAAAGAGGGGATAGTTTCGTCAGTTTTTTTTTTTTAATTATAAGTTGAAAAATTGGAATAGTTGAGAGTATCATGTTGAAATTAGCCTCTTTTGCATAATATATCAACGTAACGAATCCAAACTTTAATTCGCAAATGAAATATTCAGCTACCATGACTGGGGATTGAAGAATGTAGTTTGTTTAAACGCGTGCATTAATATTTCATTATTTCATAAAAATTTACAGTTCATACCTCCATTGAGAAAGGCTTGGAAATTTCCAATAAATCAAGAGCTGTCAGTCCATCTTTGTTTCTTGCTCTCGTGTCGATATCTTCGCAACGTAGCAAGCGAACCGCGCCCAAGTAGAAGCGACTCCCGATCGCGACATGCAAGGGGGTGTTCCCTTCGCCGTCACCTTCGTTGAGGAGCCTTCCGACCTCGGGGTGGTTGATAATATGCATCGGCCGCAGCCTCTCTCGCATTGCGACGTGAAGCATGTTCCGGCCCATGCCGTCGCGTATCTGCGCGGAGTCCGGGCAGTACCGGATGATGACGTCGACCATGTCCCAGAGCTTGAATGTGGTGGCTGTGATCAGAGGAGTGAGTCCATCCTCGTCGGCTATGTAAGCCAGTTTGTAGTCTGCCTCCAGCAGCATAGCAGCTGTTTCAGTAGCAGCGCTTGATACACAGTGGTGTAGTGCTGTTCTTCCGAAGTCATCCCTTTGCCTTACGATACTGGGAAGCTTCCTACAAAGTAGTCTTGCAACATCTGTGAAATTTTCAGCGTAGAACTCTCATTATCATTTTTTTTTTCCACTGTAAGCAGAATATAAAAGAAATAAGTTATGTGTTACTGGTCTTTGGGATGAGTCAGATGTAACAGAAATATTCGAGATTTATGTGCAGAATTTTTTTTTTTTTTAGATGTCCGACGATATGCACGAAACTCTGTGCATGCTGCATTATATGTCATTTGGGTCCACTGTCCCCCACCTCTTCCGCGGTTTGATTACCGTCCGCCTATCTAGAAAGGTTATATCTCTTCTCACTGACCATAAAAGCCAATTGAATTCGGTCGTGCAGACTTTTCTTGAATTCCTCCTAAAGATAAAACACTCTTGCTCAGGGGTGGATCTATTGGTGGGCTAGGGTGGACTTCAGCCCACCCAGCTCCAGTCCACCGATTTTTTTTTAATTACGGTTAAAAGCAAAATCATGAAGTCTCCGGTCCTTCTCCCCATGTCTCTACTCCAGCGGTTAAAGGAAAAGTCCTGACGACATCTAGGAAGAGAACAAATCTGTTGTCCTATTTATTCTGTCCCTTCTTCTGTCCCCTCTCTATTTTTTGTTTTCTTTGTTATTTTTTCTGTGGGACCCACTAAGCAAATAGGTGAAAAGACACGGAAAGAAACAAAATAAATAAATAAATAGGACAACAAATTTACTTACAGCTAGGAATAGCTATAGACTTGCGGCTTCCATCCTTTCCTTATCCGGACACTTCTCTCTCTCTCTCTCTCTCCCCCCGGATGCCCAAGTCTTATTCCAACTAAAACTATTTCAACTTCTCCAACCCTTCACTCTGACACTCTCATTGCCATCAACAGCACCCATAGCAGCATCAACACTTCATCTGGTTCAGCTTGGTCCATTCACCAGCTATGCCATCGTGATGAGCCGATTCATATACCTCGACCCGGCCAGACAGCTGTTGGAAAAAATAGCACGCGGCATCGGTTGACGGGGCCCGGGATGCACTGGTCCACTCGTCGTCTTGTTCAGATCTGTCGGAGGAGAATTTGGTGATGGAACACCCGATTTTGGGGGCTGTGACGACGGTGGACGAGCACCAGCAGTGTAGGAAGACCAGGCTCATCTCCATGCTTGATGAGGTATGTACTTCTTTACTTTTATATATTCCTGATGCGTGTGGTGATGGTAGCGTTCTTTCTTTTCTTGTCAATAATTTTGGAAATGGGCTATGCACTACAACCAAATGCCTACAACCTTCTTACAACCGTCACATGACGGTCACGTGACGGTCGTCCATTGAAGGAGGGAGAGAGGTGGAATCCGGTGGCTGTCCGGATGGTCGTCAAGTAGTCGAAAAATTACGTGGTGGTCGTTTATTGGAAGAGAGGTAGGATCGGGGTGACCCACACCGGTGAGAGGGTTGTAAGAAGGACAAGCATTTGGTATTAAACTTAGCATTATTGTTTGAAAAGACATGGAAATCTTTATTACTGTTCATGATGTGCGACATGGTCTTGTTGGCTGCAGTAATTGTTAGTAGCTGGCTAGGATTTTATGAATTGTTTTTTGTTAATAGGTTAAATTGATGGGTAAGAACTTGTTATAGTTCAACTAGTTTTGTTGATTCCAAACTCCTTTAGCTTAGCAATAGGCGGTGCAAAAGATGACACTAGTCCACTTTGAATTCATCGTTTTGGTTATGTTCCTTTCTGTAACAAAATATCTGCCTTATTAATTTTGAAGTACAGACATTGAATGCTAATGTGTAAGATTAGTTCTCTCAAAGTTCTCATAAAAAATGTTATTTAATGTACTCTCTCTCTCTGTACCATGTGTGACTAATCACTCCTCTTTTTTTTTTGTCTGATTCATTGATGCCCCAATGTTTGGTTTTCCTTGACACCAATGATCATTCGACCTAGTTGAATATGGAGATTTGTTAAGGTTAAATCCAGTAAGTTTTAGTGATTCATGAAGGTGAACAAAATTACGAGTATCATTTGTCAGACACGTTACGGTATAGATACAATAAAATATAAACATAACGATACTGGTACAATATTTATTTTGCTATAAAAAAAAATTCAAGACGTTTAAAGTTCAGTCCGGAATAAACTAAAATTATGGTTCCGTCCTTGTCCTTGCTACCGGATTTTCGTCACTACACACAACTCCAAGCGAATGACCCGAACTTAATATTGTACAGAAATTAGAATGAACACAAGAAAAATAGAATGAAACTAGTTTTCTGGTAAAGGAGAAAGAGGGACATACTTTTTCTTGTTCTAAAAAGTGCACAAACAATACAGAAAAATAGTAAATATATATGCAGATCCCTCAATCCCACACACTTAATTGTATATTTAGAAATTAACGGACTAATAATATAGCCGTTAGGAGGTTAAAGCATTGGCTCGTTGGGCAAAAAAATGTGCAAAAGATAGAAAATTAAAAACTGGAACGATTAATTTGAATAGCAGAAAAAAGATCGATATTCGGCATCCGCAGTAGCGGGCACGTACCTATACTGGTTACGCACGCCAAGCCGAGTCGAACGATGGTGACAGCGGACACGTGTAGCCCATAAACGTTCTATCCAAGATGTTCTATCCAAGTGGAACTAAAGAACTAAACATAATTATTATTTATTTTTTCCTCAAGCAAAGAATACAACAAATTTTTCCAACGTGTTGCTAGCAAGGGAGAAGTTCCTACCAGTTGCTCCTCTAGACGCCGCAGAGTGCAGAGGGGTCCGGCCATCGGGACCCATCACTCCGATCGCACGGCCGCCGCCACCGATGTCGAGGATCCTCGCCACGACATCCACCAAGGCCGAGGTGGCCGCCAAGTAGAGCGGGCTCTCGCCGGCGTTGTTCGCACGCTCGGCCAGCCCGGCGTCCTCCAGCAGCAACCGCAGCGCGTTTCGCGCGCACCTGCTCCCGATCGCTTCGTGGAGGGCCGTGCTGCCGTCGGAGTTGGCAGCCCTCCACATCGCGTCGACCGTTTCGATATCGGTGTGGTAATGCCGGACGAGGAGCAGGAAGAGGGCGGGGTTCGACTCGGACCGCGCGGCTATATGGAGCGGAGTATCGCCGTTGCCGTCGGGTCGAAGAAGCAGTGCGGGCTCGAGCCGGATGATCTCGGCCGCGAGGTCCGCTTGCTCGAAACGGGCAGCTATGTGGAGGATGGTGTCCTTGCGAGGGGTCAGGAATGAGGCTAGTCCGGCGCCACTTTCGAACCTTCCTCTGATGTAGCCGACGTCTCCTTCCTTTGCAGCGTAATATACAGCAGGTTCCATTGAAGAAACAGCCATGATCGGATGAGGAAGCTCAAGAGCCAGAGTGTTCTCTTGGAGCTGTTTTTTACATGTAATCTGCTTTCTCATGTTGCTTAAGGAAGGAGATGTTCTCTAGTTCCTGTAACCTGATTCTCAAGTTATGTTTACTTGCCCTCTTCTTAATATATATACAAAATACTGACATTTTCCATAAAATTTGTTATTCAGAATTTTTTTTTAAAATTAATTATCTAAAACAAAAGTATTTAAAAAAAATTTGAAGTTACGAAAGCTTTCGCCATCCCAGATGACGAAAATATGAAGAAGAAAAAAATATTTTTCAATAATATTGCCAACTCAGTTGGCGAAAATATGACTATCGGTTTTTGTTGTTTTTGTTTTTTTCTGTTGGCAAAAACATCCAAAAAAAAAAAAAAAATCTGCCGTAAGAAAATTACGTCTGCCGTAGGGATGACAAAAATTTATTTATAAATCATTCTTCGATAGAAGACATTATGAAATTGGTTATCTAGTTATAGATAATGCATTTGACAATAACTTAACCTCCATGTCATCAATTACGAATAAAAAGAAAATATTTAGAAAACAAAAGAAAAGATAATAAGTTGTCATGGATGTTGAAAAAAAGTAACAAATTTTTTTCTATAACGATAATATCTTTAAACGAATACGAATTTTTTTTGAAAAAAATTCACAAAAATAAACATTTTGTTAGTGGCTCTGGCGGACCCTTGCCCTGAATGGAAATTTAAACCCTCAGCTCATGTCCAATACACTGTTCGATTTCGGCCAGAGCCATTGGCAGAATGTTTCTTTTTTGCAAAAAAATTTCAAATTTTTTCGTTATATCTAACTTATTTAAATATTTTATCGTTATAGAAAATTTTCTTAAAAAGTAAACATCTTAATCATTTTGTATTGTAGAAAACTTTTTTATTTTATTATTTTTTGTAAATATAGTATTCCCAACTAAAAAAAGATATTGTCTTGTGTCTCATGACACATAGGAATTGTCACGCCCCGATCTCCCGCAGGCTATTTCGGCCGTCCCCGCTAGGCGGGAATCACCCTTGCCAGCGCTCCCGCGGGACGATCGCTTTGACCCATCCGGACGTGATGCCGCACGAGCGTGAGCCACGCCCGTGCAAGGCTGTGGTCCATTGGCTGGCGGTAAGAGTTCTAAGCCACAGAGTCGCACAGATTGTCCGAGTGCAGCGAACTCATGAACGCATTGGCGATCGGTAACAGGTTCACTGAGTCGACAATATAGCGGAAGCATTGAAACACAAGTTGAAGTAAAGCAACTCTTTTATTGATATAACCAGGTGTTACAGGCGGCGTATAGCCGAGATTATAAGTCGCTCAAGCCTCTCTCTGAAACAGTAGAGCATGCCAAGTGGCTACAATTGTGGAATGATTGTACATGCGATGATCAGGCGATGTTTACAACATTATGTCTTGTATATGTGCTTTCATTCCAGATGCGCCGCTGCTTCAGAGTGATCTCCACGCCTTAGCACGCACGAAGGAGGCGTCCGCACCGAACGAGGTTCTCCCGCACCCTGCATACAAACTGGTGGATTATCAGTACATTGAATGCACTGGTGGGGAAGCTACTCGCCCGCTCGACAAATCCAAACACTTAATACAAGTTCCGTGCACAACTATTAAGTAATCTTTCTAGTAGTCTTAGGATCAGTTTCATGCAAATATTGAATAGCCTAACTCGTGTGGCAGTGCGCCGTGCGACATGAGAGGAAACACGGCGAGACTTACCATTTTACCTTCCCTGTCCAAGGCAAACATTATAAATTCATGCACGGGCAAGTATAAGCATTCAGGAAACATAGCATATGCAAACACGAGGGTCGTTATATCAAGATCGTTCAGGTGTTCAGTGGTTTCTTGATGCGATGCAATGACTCGCACGCGGATGGCCGCTAAGCGAGGATGACTTATCTATATGAACAGTTGTCGCTGGCATAGCCATTTATGGACAATAGTCACTGGCGGTAATGGTATACAGCGAAAGTACAAGGGGCGCTACATGCCATCCCGTCCAGCACAATGGACTATACAATAGGGTTCAGTCACTGGAGAGAATGATATGCAGCGAAAGAACAAGGGGGCGCTACATGCCATCTCGTCCAGCATAATGGACTGTACAATAACGTGAGTTCCATCCGGATCGGATCGGTCCCAGTGCCCCGGTGACCGTCCGTGGAACTATACCTCATTTCCGAGTTGTCCGCGACATGCAAGTTTTTGGGTCTTTCCAATTATCACGAGATACACGAGAACAAGAGTGCACTAGAACAAGAGAACACGAGTGCACAAGAACACGAGTACACGGGATACTTGAATCTTGTTTCTGTACAATAACTTGCCTTGATGCATTCCCCTGGCTCGGGGCTGCCTGGTGACCTAACGGTCCCGGACACTTGCAGGTTCAATCATGCACGGAACGACTACTTAGTAGTCTTCCGGGGTTTGGATGAAAACAAGGCAACATTCAAGCAGACAAGCATGCGTTTCTAAGGAACATAAGTAAACACGTTTGCTCGGACCCGAAGGTAAGCCGAGAGTGAGATCGTTAGGGGAGTTGGCATGCGAGAGTCTGAATATAAGCAGTATTTCAATTTCCATGTTCTAGCATAAGCAATACAAGTTGGGATTATTCCCTTAGCTAGGTGCGTTGGATTCTTATTAGCATGCAGGGGGTGATTCACCTAGCGACTAGCATGTATCATTCCAGATTTTATGTGTGCTGGCTAAGCAAAGACAAGTTCACCGTAGCCACCCACTTTAGCGATGATTCGCCTCGGTAGAGCGATACGTCAAGCGAGCCTCTGAAAGCCTAAGCCGGATTCCTGTAGGGACAAGTCTGGATATCCTTTGCTTCTCGTTTGAGGCAAAGCGGGTCGGGACAGTTGCACTTTTGCCGATTGAGTCGACAGTCCGCTAGAACGGAATGAGGTGTTACAGGAATCACAATACATCACAATACAGTAGGGGGTTGGAGTAGGGGCGAGCATATAACGGTTGGAAACCAAAAATTGAATCAAATCAAAATACGACAAACGGTTCATTTTTCGGTTAACGATTCGATTTTCGGTTTAAAATTTTGAAAATTTAAAATAACGGTTCGATTTTCGGTTCTTAGTCTGTCACGCCCCAGTCCCAAAATATCGAGGGACAGGACACGTGGCAATGGCCAGCAGTACGCACCAATGGACAACCCAATTTAATGGATCCATCAGGGCATACTTAAGCTGTAGTACAACCATAAATAGATCAAATGATACAAGTCACAGTCTATTCTAATCTCATCCACAACAGATAATCACAGATCAAATGCCAGAATAAATGCAGATAAATATAAATCAACAAGTCTAAATAAAAGTGTCTCGGAGAACAATCCGAGAATAAGTCTGGTACATCAAATAAAATAGACTGGAAATAAAATAACTAGAAACAGAAATAAATGAGTATCTCAAGCCAATACTCAGGAGAAGTCCTCTGGTACGATCTCGTCCTCAGATCCTGGTTCTGCTCCACGGTAGGCACCTGCTTCTGCTAATGCTAATGCTCCGGTCCCGTATACCTCGGGATAGATCTCGTCTGCTAACCCTGGGGACATAATCCGGATCCAGGTCCTCAGGGCACATAGCAAGGTACAAGAAAGCTCATGCCAAAATAAATGCAGTGCAGCAGATAATGAAATAAATAGGGTAAGTATGTAACCATCTATGTGAAAATACAAGTGAGAGCATCACGAGTACTCAGGCTGAGACCACTACAAGCTCTGTGTCTGGGAGCCGGTAGCGGAGTCTACTATATGTTTTACTATGTGTTTACTATGGATTATATATATATATATATATATATATATATATATGAAATCAGCATGTAGCCTGTGTGTCTCTCCCCACCCAATGTAATCACACGTCTCATGTCCATGACACGCAAGATCATTACTAATGCAGCAAGTCATATAATGTCTAGGAATATAATGTCTATGTCATAAACCTGTATCCTATACAGAATCACCACGAATATCTCAGGAAGATTCTGTCTCATGAATAGTGTCAAGTGTCCTGGGTTATGATGTACTTGATTAGACAAGTACGAGAAGTATAGGGTCTCGGTATCCATGTCTAGATGACGTTACACAACTCCGCGTACGGGGTTGGCACCCGACTATTATTCGGACGCTAAGTAAGTCACATGGTCCTAGGTCAAGTATGCACAACAATATAAATGAATCAAGGAAAATATGTAACAAGACTGCAAAGTTGGCAAGGTACACTTGCCTTGGGTTCTGGCTCCAACTGTAGCTCTGGTCTCAGTGTGATCTGCAGGTACTACTCCGGTTGCTGAAATAAACATCACCATTAGATTCAGAAAATATCAAATAGCTAGAAACGCATGTCCTTACGTCCAATTTGGACACAGGACAAAAATGACATTTCCGGGTCAAAGCGGGGTCCACATATGGGCCACTTTGCACCGAAAAGCGTGTCAGGGTCAAAGGTCTCCAAATTCGTTAAACTTAGTGTCAACAAGTCAGGAACGATGATACGAACCCAACGGAACTTCCAGAATCAGATTTCGATAAGCCGATCACAAAATCACCCGTCAAGTAGAGCCTACGGGGCCCACGATACACGATTTTGTCAACGTTCTCAGAATCGAACCAAACTTGGGTCACAGGACCAGCGTATTGCTACGAGTCCGATGTCGCAAGTTTCGTCTCGATCCGATGTGTGTACACAAAGTTACAGCGTATTCCAGAATGGTCGGATACGGGGCGTTGTCGGCGGATACGCGTTGATTCCGGTGTGCACGCACATCCGAATCGACTTCTGCGAAATCCCACACGTCCGTATCAACGACGCGCACGTTTCGGTAAAGACCGCATGCGACCAAGTCGTCCCGTTTGGCGGGACGCACTCAGTTCCGGGGTGAAACAAGGCGTTATTTTTCCTGTTTTTGGATCGCGGTTTGCGATCACCACAGGACGCGAAGCACCGAGCGGGTTGCACGGGCATCGAGGGGGTCACACAGTCTACGTGGCGCAACTGACGGAATCGAAATCGGGGTAACGAGGAGAGAGAACGGGTTACTTGAACAGGGCTCCAGAAAATCGAGTTTTCGTGTCCGTGTCGACACGAAGTGTCCGGGTGCTTCGCGACTTAGGGTTAGGGTTTGGGCTGCTGTTTGGCCGGAGGTGGGCCGGAGGGAGGCCGGGGGCAGCGGGGGAGGCGCTGGCCGGAGGCGGCGGCGCGCCGGAGCGGGCGGGGGACGGCGGACGGCTGTTGGCGAGGGTGGCGGAGCTGCTGCTAGGTCGGGGGAAGCGATCTGGGATGGGTGGAGGTGAGGTCGTCGGCGGCAGGGATAAGGAGGTGGATCGGGGAGGAGGTCGAGCGGAGGCGGCTGTCGTCGGGGTGAGTTGGTGATGGGTTGTTGGTGGAGCGGGAGGAGGAAGAAGATGGTGATCGAGCTGTGAGCGGGGAGGAGATGGGCGGAGTCGAGGGAGACGGTGGCTGCGGGGTCGCGCTCGAGGCGGAGGAAGAGAGCGACAAGGGGGCTGGGGAGTCCGACTAGGGCAGGGCAGGCGGTGGCAGTCGGGTGGCTCGTCGAGGAGGCGGAGCGGGCTAGCTAGGGTTCAGGTCAGGGGCTCGACGGCGGAGAGAAGAGAGAGAGAGGGTGTGCGGCGGCGGCGGGGCACGGATCCCGAGGCCTATAAATAGGCTGCTACAGTGATTCCGAGGGGACTTGGGATTAGGGTTCAGGCATGGGTTTTGATTCGGGTCCGCGGGTCAGGTTCACATGAATCCGGCCCGACCCGCTATTATTTTAAGTGCGGGTTTGGGTCTGCGGGTTTCAGGTCGGGTTTAGATCCGACCCGACCCGATAAGGCTGGGTTCGGTTCAACTGAACCGGGTCTGGGTTGGTTTGGTTTATTTCAAATAAATCCAGTTTATTTCAGGGTTTAATTGGTTTATTTATTAATAGTTTTTAGGACTTTAAAACTGTTTCCGGAGTCCAATAAATTCACAGAAAATTATCCCATGTCCAGTTTTCCATTTTACACCATAAAATATTATTTCCATAATATTTTAATACTATTTAATTGCAATTAAAAATTATTTAATTACCAAATGCCTAGGTTTTAATTACAGAAAATTTCTAAAAATTTTCGAAAAAATTGTGAAAATCCAAATTAAAAATTACTGAAAATCAGGGGGCTTACAATCTACCCCCCTTAAGAGTATTGCGTCCTCGCAATCAAAGAATAACCGGTCAACAGAGATGACACGGTTGCAACAGTGTTCGGAGCATAGCATGATCAAGGAAAATTAAGGTTGAGGGTGTAGGAATAACATATAGGAAAAATTATCTTCTCAAGCATTAAAAGTTATGCAATCTCCCGTATGAAGGAGATCTATAAGGCTACAGTTTAGAAAAGTAGGTTATCACTAGGTTATCAATTATAAAAATATTCTAGGTTATCAAAACATACTAGGTTATTAGCAAGTTCAAAAATTACTAGGTTAAGGCTAGGTCACGAATCAACAGGCACAAACTAAAGCAAATCTAGAAGCAATTAACTAGAAAACTTACGCGCATTAGCTACTCCATGAATCTGTGCGTCCTCCAAAGTCATCGCGAAAGCTTGTCCGCGTCCTTGAGGTGGATTCCTCTACTGCTGCTGGGCCTGCTGGAAGAGTACTGCTTGTGGTGCCAAGGATGGCCTTGGTTGATACCCTCCTGGTGCTGGTAGGGCTTGTCTGTTTATTATTAGTGCTCTCTCTCGATGATAAGGACAATCCTTGGCTAAGTGTTGATTGGTTCCGCAAATCAAGCATAATCCTAACTTGCGTCTGCAGTCCCTCTCAATATGGCCTACCTTGCCACAGTATTGACATGTAGGTAGTATCTGTGGAGAGGCTCTGGATGGCTGGTGCATGTGAGGTCTCTTTGCGGCTTCTTCTTGTGGTGCTCTGGCTGATGTGGAAGACCGTTTCAGACTGGTCTCTCTCCTGGTGACGCGCTCCATGCGTCGGGCTGCTGCAAGGACGTCCGAGTAAGAAGTAGGCGCAACGGATCCGATCAGTCTCTGTAGCTCGAGGTTTAGTCCGTCGAAGAACTTCTCAGCCTTCTCTTCTTCTGTCGGGATCAAGGTTGGGGCGAAGCGACTTAGACGAATGAATTCTGCGTTGTACTCTTCCACTGTCATAGTATCCTGAGTGAGGCGATTGAACTTGTCCCAAAGTTCTGATCGAGCGGTCGCCGGAATGTACATCTCCTGAAAGAGCCAGGAAAGCTCTTCCCAAGTGACTCGGTCTGGTCCGAGCCGTATCTCCTCAGATAGCCACCAGTGATGTGCATTATCTGTCAATTGCATTCTGACGGCAGTCATCCAACGTTCTCTTGGAAGCTCAGCTGCTTCCAGCTGGTGTTGTATGTTGGTGAGCCACTCATGAACTTCTGTGGGCTCCTCCTTTCCTGAGAAGGTACGAGGCTTCAGCTGGCAGAAATCGGTGATAGATCCTGTCACTGGTCGTCGCGCTGGTAGATTCGCCTGCTCCAGTACAAGTGCTAGGCTGCGACTCAAAGTCTCTTATTGAATCTGCTGTTGAGCTTGCATCATCGCGTAGAACATTCGGAACATTTGTTGTTCGTCCATAGCCTGCCCTTGTGGGAATACGGCCATTGGTGGTGTGAACTGTGGTGGAGGTGGAATGTCGTCTTGCCGACCTCTTGAGGTATCTTGACTGTTTTGTTGTTCTAGTTGACCTCCACCAACTGGTGTCACTTCATCGTCATAGGTGACATATGCAACTTGTGGTATTCCTGTGGGAGTCTCGTCGCGTGCTTGTGAATCCATTGCTCTGCATCAAAATAAACTATAAGAGGCGCACAGGAATCAAGGCAAGATGCAAGTCAAAAATTAATTTGAATTCGATATAGATATCAAGAACGTTTCAAGCAAGTGGATGAGATCATAAAAACTTATCCTATTCTTATTGCAGGCTTGCTCGGTCCCTAAGTTGAAACCGAACAATTTAGTCGTTGACCTGCATGGGCCACCACAAAAACCATGTCACGCCCCAGTCCCAAAATATCGAGGGACAGGACATGTGGCAATGGCCAGCAGTACGCACCGATGGACAACCCAATTTAATGGATCCATCAGGGCATACTTAAGCTGTAGTACAACCATAAATAGATCAAATAAAATAAGTCACAGTCTATTCTAATCTCATCCACAACAGATAATCACAGATCAAATGCCAGAATAAATGCAGATAAATATAAATCAACAAGTCTAAATAAAAGTGCCTCGGAGAACAATCCGAGAATAAGTCTGGTACATCAAATGAAGTAGACTGGAAATAAAATAACTAGAAACAGAAATAAATGAGTATCTCAAGCCAATACTCAGGAGAAGTCCTCTGGTACGATCTCGTCCTCAGATCCTGGTTCTGCTCCACGGTAGGCACCTGCTAATGCTAATGCTAATGCTCCGGTCCCGTATACCTCGGGATAGATCTCGTCTGCTAACCCTGGGGACATAATCCGGATCCAGGTCCTCAGGGCACATAGCAAGGTACAAGAAAGCTCATGCCAAAATAAATACAGTGCAGCAGATAATGAAATAAATAGGGTAAGTATGTAACCATCTATGTGAAAATACAAGTGAGAGCATCACGAGTACTCAGGCTGAGACCACTACAAGCTCTGTGTCTTGGAGCCGGTAGCGGAGTCTACTATATGTTTTACTATGTGTTTACTATGGATTATATATATATATATATATGAAATCAGCCTGTAGCCTGTGTGTCTCTTCCCACCCAATGTAATCACACGTCTCATGTCCATGACACGCAAGATCAATACTAATGCAGCAAGTCATATAATGTCTAGGAATATAATGTCTATGTCATAAACCTGTATCCTATACAGAATCACCATGAATATCTCAGGAAGATTCTGTCTCATGAATAGTATCAAGTGTCCTGGGTTATGATGTACTTGATTAGACAAGTACGAGAAGTATAGGGTCTCGGTATCCATGTTTAGATGACGTTACACAACTCCGCGTACGGGGTTGGCACCCGACTATTATTCGGACGCAAAGTAAGTCACATGGTCCTAGGTCAAGTATGCACAACAATATAAATGAATCAAGGAAAATATGTAACAAGACTGCAAAGTTGGCAAGGTACACTTGCCTTGGGTTCTGGCTCCAACTGTAGCTCTGGTCTCAGTGTGATCTGTAGGTACTACTCCGGTTGCTGAAATAAACATCACCATTAGATTCAGAAAATATTAAATAGCTAGAAACGCATGTCCTTACGTCCAATTTGGACACAGGGCGAAAATGACATTTTCGGGTCAAAGCGGGGTCCACATATAGGCCACTTTGCACCGAAAAGCGTGTCAGGGTCAAAGGTCTCCAAATTCGTCAAACTTAGTGTCAACAAGTCAGGAACGATGATACGAACCCAACGGAACTTCCAGAATCGGATTCCGATGAGCCGATCACAAAATCACCCGTCAAGTGGAGCCTATGGGGCCCACAATACACGATTTTGTCAACGTTCACAGAATCGAACCAAACTTGGGTCACAGGACCAACGTATTGCTACGAGTCCGATGGCGCAAGTTTCGTCTCGATCCGACGTGTGTATACAAAGTTACAGCGTGTTCCAGAATGGTCGGATACTGGACATTGTCGGCGGATACGCGCTGATTCCGGTGTGCACGCACATCCGAATCGACTTCTGCGAAATCCCACATGTCCGTATCAACGACGCGCACATTTCGGTAAAGACTGCGTGCGACCAAGTCGTCCCGTTTGGCGGATCGCACTCAGTTCCGGGGTGAAACAAGGCGTTGTTTTTCCTGTTTTTGGATCGCGGTTTGCGATCACCATAGGACGCGACGTACCGAGCGGGTTGCACGGACATCGAGGGGGTCACACAGTCTACGCGACGCAACTAACGGAATCGAAAACGGGGTAACGAGGAGAGAGAACGGGTTACCTGAACAGGGCTCCAGAAAATTGAGTTTTTGTGTCCGTGTCGACACGAAGTGTCCGGGTGCTTTGCGACTTAGGGTTAGGGTTTGGGCTGCTGTTTGGCCGGAGGCGGGCCGGAGGGAGGCCGGGGGCAGCGGGGGAGGCGCTGGCCGGAGGCGTCGGCGCGCCGGAGCGGGCGGGAGACGGCGGACGGCTGCTAGCGAGGGTGACGGAGCTGCTGCGGGCTGCTGCTAGGTCGGGGGAAGTGATCTGGGACGGGTGGAGGTGAGGTCGTCGACGGCAGGGAGGAGGAGGTGGATCGGGGAGGAGGTCGAGCGGAGGCGGCTGTCGTTGGGGTGTGTTGGTGATGGGTTGTTGGTGGAGCGGGAGGAGGAAGAAGATGGTGGTCGAGCTGTGAGCGGGGAGGAGATGGGCGGAGTCGAGGGAGACGGTGGCTGCGGGGTCACGCTCGAGGCAGAGGAAGAGAGCGACGAGGGGGCTGGGGAGTCCGACTAGGGCAGGGCAGGCGGTGGCAGGCGGTGGCAGGCGGGTGGCTCGTCGAGGAGGCGGAGCGGGCTAGCTAGGGTTCAGGTCAGGGGCTCGGCGGCGGAGAGAAGAGAGAGAGGGTGTGCGGCAGCGGGGCACGGATCCCGAGGCCCATAAATAGGCTGCTACAGTGATTCCGAGGGGACTTGGGATTAGGGTTCAAGCATGGGTTTGGATTCGGGTCCGCGGGTCGGGTTCACATGAATCCGGCCCGACCCGCTATTATTTTAAGTGCGGGTTTGGGTCTGCGGGTTTCGGATCGGGTTTAGATCTGACCCGACCCGATAAGGCTGGGTTCGGTTCAACTGAACCGGGTCTGGGTTGGTTTGGTTTATTTCAAATAAACCCGGTTTATTTCAGGGTTTAATTGGTTTATTTATTAATAGTTTTTAGGACTTTAAAACTGTTTTCGGAGTCCAATAAATTCACAGAAAATTATCCTATGTCCGGTTTTCCATTTTACACCATAAAATATTATTTCCATAATATTTTAATACTATTTAATTGCAATTAAAAATTATTTAATTACCAAATGCCTAGGTTTTAATTACAGAAAATTTCTAAAAATTCCCCAAAAAATTGTGAAAAATCCAAATTAAAAATTACTGAAAATCAGGGGGCTTACATGGTCCGAATAATCGAACCGAACTGAAAAACGATTTAGATTTAGTAATTTAACAAACTACACTCAATCTATATATATTAATATATTTTTCTAATCCTAACTGAGCGTACTCTCTTCTTCTATTCTCTATCGACATTTCTTTGAGTGCTCTCTCTACTCTCAATCGATATATACTAATATTTTTTCACTCTATAATTGTAATAATTCATAAATACAACAATGTTCAAATTTTTTTTTGAAGATAAATAGGTCAATTTGCTAAAATGTAAAGATCTGATCCATTAGCCCATGAAACCGAACCGACCGAAAATTGAACCGAATTAGTTCGGCTCGATTTTTTTTCGGTTTTAAGAAATACGATTTACAGTTATTTCGATTTTTATATATTCGATTCGATTTGAACCGAACCGAACTGTTGCTCACCCCTAGGTTGGAGACACTCTTCTAATTTAGTTGTCTCTTCTAACTTTCTAATACCACAAAGCCATTTAGATCATTCGTCGCCATTCCTCCTCTAAGAACTTTTTTTTTTTAACCAGCACGCCACGGGCTCAGTTTGATAGGAATCCCCACCCCCATCTATGCCGGTCATCATTAGGAAATCAGACTCGTCATGTGCGTCGCACACTGGCATTTTCATCATCGCCTGTAACGCACACCTCACGCACTCCGCACGCTCCAGAGCTCCACGAGACGGCCATGACGTCTTTCGACGCCCGTAACTCAACGCCTCGCTTTGCCCACGACGTCGAAGTGGCGTCCCGACGTCTGAACGACGCCTACGACAGCCGATGCCGCCCAGCCACCCGTTTTCGCACGACGTCCGTACGACGTCTTCACGACACCCTTACGGCGCCGAACGAACGACGGGCCGCGTGGTCGGCCGTCGTTTATATCCGTGATAGAATGGTGCGGGACCCCGCCCGCACGACGTCCTTGCCGTTGAGTTTCATGCACGGTCGTCCCATCCTGTCCCACGCCAGCTCAGATAATGCCTACTGTCATCAGGCCTCTGATGTAGTGCGCTCGTGGGCTCCCCTCCCTATCGAGTCGCACATGCAATCTCATCGTCGCCCTCTAAGAACTTTATTGGATCTCTAATCACCGACACAGGACGAACTAAGAAGGATTCTAGGGACCAGGGGCGGAGGCACACTATAGCTGCACTGGGCTACAGCCCAGTGCAAAAAAAAAAGCTAATAATTTTTTTTTTAATGTAAAGTGGTCAGTCCAGTGCAATGAAGTCAGTCCAGTACAACTGTACAAAGAAATTCGACCGGATGTTCAAGTTAGCAAATAGCAACTATATGTTCAAAACAAAATTTTGAAGTGAGCAACTAGGGCCCGACCTCTCCAATCCAAGACTCCATCTCTCTTCCTCTCTTTCCAGACTCCCTCTTCTCTCTTCAGTGTTCTCCAACACGGCAACATCCCGACCCTGAGTGATCGAGTCCCGTCGTCCCAACTTCCAGAATCTTGACTGTAGGGCAGTAGCGGGCCAGCTGGTGCTTCCCCTTTTCAGCCTGACCGCCAGGCTGCAGCAACGCAGCTCCTCCTGCTCTCGATCTCGGCTCTAGCCTCTCCCAATCTCCCTCTTGGCTCTTCAGACTTCAGCTTCTTCATCTCCTCTGGACCTCTGGTAAAACCCTAACTAACCCCCATTTTTTTTAAAAATCATAACCCTAATTTTTTGTTGTTTAATTTTTTTGATCTTAAATCATTTTTTCTTGTGTATTGCTGTTAGTAGTTCCCATTAGTAGTTAGAATTCCATCCTAGATGACTTTATAATATATTATGATAGTTATATGTCAATGTATGTTGCAAAGGTCCATTTCATTCCTATAATCAGATGGTATTCTTATATGCAATATCTTCTTTCTATTGTATAATTTTTACCCGCTTATGTTTTCCAGCATCTTACAAATATTTGTTCGTTTTAATAGATTGGAGACTCCATATGTCTAACTTTTAAGCATCATATTGGTCATCTCTGTTGGGGTTCTTTTAACAGATATTTCCTTATATGACAACATCTAGTTTGTGTTTGAAAATTTCTTATTGTAAAGATATTTGTGTTGCTTGATAGTGTAATTGTTGAAATTAGTTGATGATTTTATTGATTGTCTCATTGGCATTATATAGCCTTACAGTCATTAATACAATAATTTCAATCATTATGACAATAATCTCATAATGGAATATCCTGTGACATATTCTGGCATCCCAAATATGTCCTCAGGATATTCCCATGTGCTTATACTATACTTAAATATGACATCCAACATACCATATCAACACTCCCCCTCAAGATGGGTGAAAGATATTCACTAAGCCCATCTTGTCACATCCTCTAATCATGCTCACTGAGGCGAGTCCTTTGGTTAGTCCATCTGCTACTTGATCCCTGGTTGGAACATGGCCAAGCTCCAGTAATCCTCTATCCAACTTCTCTTTGATGAAGAATCTATCAATCTCGATGTGTTTGGTCCTGTCATGCTGTACTGGATTGTTGGCGATACTAATAGCTGACTGATTATCACACCACAGCTTCATCTTGGCTCCTTGATCCAGCTTCAGCTCCACCAGCATATTCTTCAACCATAGCAGCTCTGCAACTCCCAAGGCCATAGCTCTGTACTCTGCTTCAGCTGTCGATCTGGCCACCACAGACTGCTTGTTACTCCTCCAGGAGACCAAGTTACCTCCTACAAATATGCAATATCCCGAGGTCGACCTCCTGTCATCAGCACAACTAGCCCAGTCAGAATCACAGTAGCCCTCGATGCTCACGTGATTGTTCTTCCTGAATATTAGTCCCTTCCCGGAAGCACATTTCAAGTACCTCAGAATCTGGTACACTGCATCCATATGACCCTTCCGTGGGTCATGCATGTAGCGGCTCACCACACTTACTGCAAAGCAGATATCAGGACGTGTGTGGCTCAAATAGATCAACTTGCCAACCAGTCTCTGGTATCTGTCCCGATCAACTGGTTCTCCAGCCTCAGCATCAATCTTGAACCTCTGATCTATTGGTGTCGCTGCAGGTTTGCACCCCAACATCCCAGTTTCTGTGAGAAGGTCCAGTGCATACTTCCTTTGAGAGAGAACAATCCCCTCTGCTTCTTGAGCAATCTCAATCCCAAGGAAGTACCGAAGAAGGCCGAGATCCTTCACCTCGAATTCCTTGCCAAGCTTTCCTTTGAGTTGGGCGATCTCCTGCTCATCATCTCCTGTGATAATCATATCGTCCACATACACCGCAAGCATGGTGATGTGGCCTCCACTCCGACGGAAGAACACAGTATGATCAGCATTGATCTGCTGATATCCCATCCCTATCATCGCCCTTCTGAATCTGTCAAACCACGCTCGAGGAGACTGCTTCAGTCCATAGAGGGACTTCTTCAACCTGCAGACCTTGCCTACTGTCTGATTGGTGCCAAATCCTGGTGGTATCTCCATGTACACCTCCTCCACTAGATCTCCGTGAAGAAACGCATTCTTCACATCCAGTTGGTGTAGCTTCCATCCACCATTCACTGCCAGAGAAATCAGAGTCCTGACAGTGCTCATCTTTGCAACTGGTGCAAAGGTCTCGTCATAGTCGATGCCGTACGTCTGACTGTATTCTTTGGCTACTAGTCGAGCTTTGTAGCGATCAACCTGTCCATCTGGGTTCTGCTTCACGGTAAAGACCCACTTGCATCCAACTGCTCTCTTCCCCTCTGGCAGTCTCACAAGCTCCCAAGTGTGATTCTTCTCCAGAGCTCCCAACTCCTCGTGCATTGTCGCTTTCCACTTTGGATCGTTCTTGGCAACCTGCCAATTGTTAGGTACAGTAATACTATCCAAAGATGCTATAAATGCTCCATGAGAAGAAGGGATATGGTTATAAGAAACAAACTGAGCAATATCCCAACCATATCTGTTTGGAGGATTTCCTGCATTACTGCGAGTGGTCCTCCGTACAGATAGTGGTGTGGGAGGAGTAGTAGTAGGAGGAATGATATCTTGTGAAGGAGGGGGTATCACCTGAAGGGGGGTTGGTGTCGGTGCCTCAGGAGTTGGGACGAACGCAGGCAAGGGACTTGGCACTGGCACTGTCGGTACTGGTCCTGCAGTTTGCTTCTCTCTCCTGCTGTAGGTAAGTAACTCTCCCTGAGCCGTAGGCCTAACACCTTCACCTTCTTGTCCCTTCTCCGTGCCTCCATGCCAAACTTCTAAATCGGTTACCACCAAGTTCTCCATCTCCCCCTCTCGCCTAATACTGGCAGTATTAGGCGTGTTGTGTGAAGTTCCGTCCTGGCGGTAGTATGGCTCATGCTCCCGAAAGTGGACATCCATACTGACAAACTTCTTCTTCTCTACTGGACTCCAGCACACATACCCCTTTTGGGTCACCGAGTAGCCTACGAAGATGCATTTGACCGCTCTAGGGTCAAGTTTCCCAACTGATGGCCTGTTGTCCTTCACAAAACACACACACCCAAACACCTTCAGTGGGAGTATCCCACTATTATTGCCTTGCAATACCTCACATGGGGACTTCCATCCGAGGACCTTCGAGGGCATCCTGTTGATGAGTTGAGCTGCTGTCAACACTGCATGCCCCCACAGACTCTGTGGGACATTCATGTCGATCATCATACTTCTTGCGACCTCCAGAAGGTGTCTGTTTTTCCTTTCTGCAACTCTATTTTGTGCTGGTGTGTATGCACAGGTGGTCTGATGCTGTATTCCGTGTGCTGACAAGTATTCTGCAAGCGTCCTGTTGGTATACTCTGTTCCATTGTCAGACCTCAGTACCTTCACAACTGCTTTGTACTGAGTCTGGACATGCTTATGGAAATCCCGAAAACAAGCAGGTACATCACTCTTATTTTTCATCAAATATAACCAGGTAACACGAGAGGCACACTCAATGAAAGAAACAAAGTACTTATAACCATTCATAGTGTTAGTAACACATGGACCCCAGACATCAGAATGTACTACCTCAAAAGCAAAAATGCTCCTATGACCCGTGCCAACATATGAGCTCCTAGTAAGTTTTCCTAACTCGCACGCATCACATACTAATTTCTCTTTATTTGTTTTTGCATAAATCTCTGGATACAACTTACTTAGAGTATCAAAGGAAGAATATCCCATCCTCCGATGATGGAGTATCAAGGTATCCTCAGTCCTCTGCTGCAGTCCTTCCATGCCAGCCTTCTCTGCCATAGATATCAATGCTGAGTCCAGTCCTTCTCGATCTAGGTACCACAGTCCCTCATGCCAAGTGCCAGTCCCAAGTCTTCGTCCTGTCCCTTTCTCCTGGAAGGTCACCTTAGGAATATCAAAAGAAACAATGCATTTAAGTTGGAGGATTATAGAACTAATGGACAAGAGACTGACTGGAAAGGATGGAGCATGTAAAACATTGGATAATCTTACTGAACCTGTACAATTAACAGTACCCTTACCGACCACTGGCTGGAAAGTGCCATCAGCTGTCTGAATGCTGTCTGCTGATGCTAGGTGAGTGTAGGAAGAAAACTCACTAGCATTCCCCGTCACATGTCGAGATGCTCCCGAGTCGATAATCCAGTCTGATGATTTAAGGGAAGAGATAGACGCAAGGGCAAGTGATTCGTCAGTACCTTCTGATGGATGGGCATACATGGCAGCGTTGTCCCTAACAAAGAATGAGGTGGACGCCTCCTCTGTTCTACTCCTCGTGTCTCCCAGGTCCTCCACAGTAAATGTGCCATCAGCTTCTCCGTTCACTTCTGATATCAGGAGGTTTGCCCGATAACCTCCTCGGCCGCCTCGTCTATCCCCTCGACCACGACCACGTCCTCCATTATATCCTCGTCCGCCGAACGGTCCTCGTCCACCACCTGAATCTCTCTCCCTAGGTGGTTTGGTACAAGCATACTGATGATGACCCATCTTCCCACAGTTGTAGCACTGCCGGTTATGCTGCCAGGGCTCTCCCTTAGATCCTTTGTTACCTGAGCTGGTGATCGCTAGTGCTGACTTTGCTTCGGGGGGACCACCTGTCCCGGCTTGCAGCCTGATGCGTGTCTCCTCCTGGATCATGGCTGAGATAGCCTCCTCAAGGCTAGGGATCTTTGGTTGGGCTAGAAGTAGGGCCGTTCTCTGTGCGAAAGCTGCAGTCAGCCCTTTGAGGAACTTTATCGTCCTTTTCTGCAGACACACATGTCTCTCCTTACACTTAGGGTCCCCGCAGCTCGCCCGATCTGAGGAGTGATCATAATCCAACCACAGACGCTCCAACTCTGTGGCATACTCCTGCACCGTCTTCTCTCCCTGTACGGTGTCATCAATCTCCCCCTTTATCTGGAAGACCCGTAAGTTGTTCCCCACACCATCATAGGTCCTTCTCAACTTCTCCCACACATCTTTCACCATCTCAATACCGTCTACTGTGGCGGCAATAGACTGGACTAAGGAGTTGAGAAGCCAGATGTAGATCACCATATGAGTGGACTTCCACTCATCGCGTCCTGTCGAGCCCTCGTCCGGCTCTGTCGTCTCGCCCGTCAGGAACCCCTCCATGTTTTTTCCTGCGAGGGTTCTTCTCACCCGTCGTGACCAACTCAGATAGGTGGCTGGTCCATCTAATTTCAGATCGATGGAGGGAAGCTTCAACTCCGGTGACGTTCGTGTCGTGTTCTCACCAGCCGACATCGTCAACAACTTCATCAACGTCGCCACCTCTGCAGAATCTAGCTTCTTGATGATCTCCTCCATCGATGCGTCGTTTATCCAATCACTTCACATCTGCTCCACGACTCACGCTTGTCCTCGTCGTCCGCTCCTAGATCCGAACATGTCCCCCCTTTTTTCAGATCTAGGCATCCCTATTAGGCGCTGCCTCGTGCTGGTGCGGAGGAGGCGGCAGCACGCATGTCACAACCGCCGTCGCAGCAGCAGCAGTCGCAGCAGCCGCAGCAGCAGTAGTAGCCGCAGCAGTAGCGGGACGGGGCAGCAACAGCGAAGGGCGGCCTGCGAAGGGCGGAGAAGAGGAGAGGAGGGAAAAAAAAGGGGGGGCGTGGAAGAGTTCGGTGGAGGAGATCTAGGAAATCCTCCTGTGGGTTTGTGGAAGCTTGGTGACGGCTAGGGTTTGTGGAAACTTGGCTCTGATACCATGTTGAAATTAGTTGATAATTTTATTGATTATCTCATTGGCATTATATAGCCTTACAGTCATTAATACAATGATTTCAATCATTATGACAATAATCTCATAATGGAATATCCTGTGACATATTCTGGCATCCCAAATATGTCCTCAGGATATTCCCATGTGCTTATACTATACTTAAATATGACACCCAACATACCATATCAACAGTAATATGTCTAAGAATTTAGATCTACACTAATTATATGGTCTGGCTTTCAAAAATTTTGTTTTAATTGTGCATGCTAATTAAAGAGTTCTTTGTTGCATATCAAGTCTGTATAAGTCATAATAAGTCTCAAATTTCTTTAGAGCTGATACAGATTTAGAAAGTAAAAAATGTGGTAACCAGCACTTTTGTTACTAAAAGTTTTTCTACCTGTCTATGACACTTGATGCACCCCTAACTGGTTCAAGAAAATTAACATGTGTGGTTATGAGATGGTTCAATAAAAAATTATCAGTCAAACTTGCAAGTTGTTTCTAAGCGGGGCACCCTTTCTTAAGTTTATTGTCTATGATAGATCTCGAATCATCGAATTTATAAAGAAAACTTTGTCGAATTTTTGATATAAATTTTTAGAACCTTAAGTAACTATTATCTAGCCCACCCTGTAACGAAATTCTGCTTCCGCCCCTGCTAGGGACCAACCAAGAGGAAGTAAAAAAAAAAGCTGAAAAGTTCAACAACAAGATGGTCCAAGAGTCCTACTTTCTCGGGAATACACGAAACCCTGTTTTCTGAAGTAAGAAATATTTAATTTCCCACACAAATACCATACTTCTCTTGATGCTTGGTCAATTTTCTTGAACTTCCGTCTCAAGTTACGTTGAAGATGTGTACTAATTAACGCCCCCATACTCAAGTCTATCAGCGGCTAGTGTTAATATCTTGATCTTCCTCTTGTATTCTATGAAACAGTTTGAAATCCAGTGTATTGTCAAGTAAATCACAAGTTTTTCCAGTATGCATATCCCAACTTCCATTGTTTGTGAAGAGAAACCAGAATTTAGATTTTTGTTATTATCCTTTTGTTATTTTGTGTTATTTTTGGTTAGTTCCAGTAGAGATTATTTTATCACTTTTATCCGTTAGATATTTAAGTTTGTTATGATAAGTTTAACATAATTTGTATTTATCCATAAATATTGCTCTATAATGCTATATATATAGTGTTAAGATATGATTAGATTTAGAATTAAAACTAGATTCAAGTATATCTTTACACATCTCCTATACTGATACAGATTTGTTCTCCATCTATATATATACATAGTTGTATGACTTTTTAAATTGTCCATCAATACAATCAATATTGTTGATTTATTTCATATCAGAGCCTAGGACTTGTAAATTCTAGGACAGTTCAGAGAGACCCATACCGTTCCATCATCTTCTTCATCCTCGATGTCATTGTCAGCATCGTTGTTGAAATTCTTGCCACCAGACCACTCGAGTCGTCACCTTCCATCAAGACCCTTTGTCGCATCCAGAGCCCCGTCGACCAAAGCCATCAGCACCCAACAACAGTCAGGCCAAGCATTCTCGACCCAACCTCCGTTATTGATAACACGCGACCCTGCTACCACTTCATAGTTCCACCAGAGCCAACCCGCTTGCCAAACCTCCGTGAGCCGAGATCATCACCTCCTCGAGATCCCCTATGTGTCATTGGAGTCTTGTTAGCTCATAACAACCTCCTCATGCAGCATTCACGTCATCGATACATCGAATCCAAGGCCGGCCCACAGGGTTGGGTTGTCCTATCAGGAACTAATTTTGGTTGTCCCTTGACGGTCCGGGAGGGTCATCCGTGACTCAAACCTTTGGTGGGATCACGCTGAGCCTGAGGGGTTGCTCTAGTAGAGGGGAGTTGCCCAAGCCCAGAGACTTATCCGGCTTACCCCAGGGCCGGCCCTGATCGAATCGAGATCCGTTTGGCAAGCTCCCATGTTCCTCGCTAGGAGCTGCAGCCCCTATATTCTTCCTTCTGAAGTATTGTTGGTGCTGCTACTTTTCTCTCTCTCTCTCTCTCTCTCTCTCTATATATATATATATATATATATATATATATATATATATATATATATATATATATATATATTTCAGATGCTCAACTCAATATCCACATGCACCAATATCAACCATGAAGGAGCCGTGAAGGAAAGGTTAGATCAACCATGAAGGAGCCGTGAAGGAAAGGTTAGACACTCGAAGGGGACACTGAAGGTGTTGCCAGCTCACCACATGCCAGCTAGGATGAGTGACATGTCATTCCAACTGTAAAAGCGGTTACAGTATCAGAGGCATTATAAATAGAGATTAGCAGTTGAATGTAAGGGTGAACAAGTTGTACTTAGCTCATGTTCTTTCTTCTTCTTCTTCTTGATTTGTACTCAAATTTTCTCTTCAATAAAGAAACCCTACTCGTCTTCTTCTTCAATTGTGCATATTGTCTTCTCATTTAGCCCTAACCATGGCTGGAAGAGTTTGGTCTCCGCCTCCTGTGATTCAGTTTGGGACGAGACCTAACAACGTGGTATCAGAGCCGCTCGACACGGTTCTTGAAACCAGTCGAGAGAATGGCTCAAGTAGCCAGAGCTCTCGACAAGGATCATCGGAGGGTCACCGGAGCTCCGCCGGAGAGAAACTTCTGATGGCGTTGGAAGGTACAATCTCAACCCTCAACTCCAAATTCGACAAGATGTTAGAGAATAATTCCAATGTCAATCGAATTCTGGGGGAATTAATGAAAGGAAGGGCAGGCCATGAAGTGGTTCCACCTGAGAATACCACAATCATGTTACCTTCAATTCTTGCACCCATGCCAAGCATGTGCACATCTTAGAATCTTCTCATGGGGTTTTTGCCATCTATTTCTACCCCATACCCATGCACAACCATGGGACCCTCCTGATCTCAAGGCCTTCATCATGTACCATTGTTGGGCAGTAACCCCATGGGTTTCTTGTATCCCCCTAGTTTTTTTGACACCACCATGCCCCGACCACCAATCACCACCAATGATAGGTCAGTTCTTGGCCCACCCCCACAGTTTGATCAGGTCTCATTGCCTACGATTGATCAAAGGGCAAACTTGGGACCAAATCTTGGACTACCCCCACAAATTGATCCAAGAACCACTGCCAATCACAGTTTCAGAACAAAACCTGGGTAATCTGTTAACCCAGGTATTCAGAATTCTCCTCCACCACCACTCCAATGCATGGAGCACCACAGGTTGGGATGCAAATGGGAAGCCCAACATGGAATCACTCTCAAATAAGACTCAAACTCCCTCAGTTTGATGGAGAAATGGATGTGAAAAACTGACTCTTACGAGTAAACTGTTATTTTAACCACTACAGAGTTTCAGATTTGGATAAGGTCAGCCTGTGCACAGTACAGTTGCAATGGACATCTTCATATTGGCTTGATTGGTTGATATCATTAAAGGGAGGCAGGGTAGGATGGGAGGAGTTTTGCCAGGCCATTAAGCTTGAATTTAGACCCTCCCACTTCACTGACCCAGTGATAGATTTGAAGTTACTTAAGCAAGAGGGCTCAGTATAGGATTACACCCAAAACTTTCAAAAGTTGTCCAAGAAGGTGGTAGGTCTTCTTGAGAAGTGTTTGATCAGCCAGTACATAGGAGGTTTAAAGGAGGGGGTGATATATGAAGTCCAGGTAGCTAACCCTCTTAGCTTGCCTATAGCCATGCAGTTAGCCAAGATGTATGAGGCTAAGTTGATGGCAGCCAAGAAGTTGTTCAGGACTACGTCATATCCTTCCAGAAACCAAAACTTAACAAACAACAGCCAGCAAACACTAACAGATCCATCAAAAAGGAATATCAGTCAGCTAGTAGGAGCAGGTCAACAAGCTGGAGCCAACCCTTTTATTTCTCCTAATGAGGTCATTAGGAGAAAAGCATTGGGATTATGTTTTTTCGGTGATGACAAGTGGAACAAGTGCAAGGAAAAAATGTTATTCATGTTGGTTGCAGATGAAGAATCAGATTTGGGTGATGTTACAGGGCAAGCGACAGAAGATCAAACATACCAAGATGTATCTACTCAAATTTTGTTTGAGATTTTATTGCAGGCATTATTAGGTGTTTCACATCAATCAACAATGAAATTTAAGGGTAAAGTGAAGAACAAACCTGTGGTCATCCTGATAGACTCAGGGTCTACACACAGTTTCATTGATAATAAGCTTAGTGAGAAGCTGGGGTTGGTAATAGCTAACAACAAGCCCTTTGAGGTCTTGGTTGCCAATGGGGACAAACTTTCAAGCAAAGGATTTTGCCCAAATGTAATCATTGAATGCCAAGTAAAGAAAATCAAAGCTGACTTGCTACCCCCGAATATCAGTGGATGCCACATAGTTTTGGGAGCAAATTGGCTCAGCACCTTGGGAGACATTGTGTGGAATTTTCAGCAGTTAACCATGAATATGAAGACCAAGGACAAACAGTACAGTTCAGTGGGGACAAGAACAACAACCATGCATTCAATGAACCCATACCCAAGGACTTGAGGCAAAAACCACAAATCTTCCTTATTCAATTTTACACTATGGGCACTGACAGGGAAGAGTTTAGTAGCAGTTATAGTGAAGTTCCTGAAGAAGGCCAAGCTCAGTTCCCCAACCTGTTGAAGGAATATGAATTCTTATTTGAAGAACCAAAAAGTCTTCCTCCCAAAAGAGCTTATGATCATAAGGTATCCTTGCTGCCTGGGTCAATTCCAGTCTGTGCTAGGCCATACAGACATCCTTATGCCCATAAAAATGAGATTGAGAGGCAAGTGCAAGAAATGTTAAATGCAGGAATCATCAAACCCAGTACCAGTCCCTACTCCTCACCTGTTATATTGGTAAAGAAGCATGATGGAACTTGGAGAATGTGCATAGACTTTAGAGCATTGAATCAAAACACCATCAAAGACAAGTTTTCTATTCCCTTTATTGAATCTCTCTTTGATGAATTACATGGGGCAATTTTTTTTTCTAGTTGGACTTGAGGGCTGGCTACCATCAAGTGAGAATGACAGAGGAGGATACACACAAAACTGCTTTCAAGAGACATGAGGGATACTATGAGTTCCTAGTTATGCCATTTGGCCTCACTAATGCCCCCTCCACCTTCCAAGCTATGATGAATGATATTTTTAAACCCTACCTCAGAAAATTTGTGTTGGTTTTCTTTGATGACATCCACATCTTCAGTGTTGATTGGAACAATCACTACAGCCACTTGATAGAGGTATTTAAAGTCCTAGACAAGCATCAGTTGACGATCAAAAGGAGAAAATATTTCTTTGCACAGAGACAAGTGGCCTACCTGGGCCACATTATTCCTGAAAATGGGTTGCAAGTGGATCAGGACAAGATTCAGTCAGTAATGGCTTGGCCTACCCCAAAAAATTTGAAAGAACTAAGTGGTTTCCTTGGTCTCACAGGGTACTACATGAAGTTTATTCAAGGGTATGGATCTATTGCGGAACCCCTCACTAATCTCCTCAAGAAAAATTCTTATAAGTGGAATTCACATGCTCAACAATCCTTTGATCAATTGAAAGTAGCACTTACACAACCCCCAATATTGGCTATGCCTGACTTCAGAGAGCAGTTCACCTTAGAATGTGATGCTTCTGGGGTAGGGATAGGGGCAGTTCTAATGCAAAAGGAAAGACCAATAGCTTACCTTAGCCAAAATCTGAAAGGGAGAGCTACTATCCTATCCACATATGAAAAAGAGATGCTTGTTATTCTCTTGGCAGTCAAGAAGTGGAAATATTACTTGTGGGGATGGAAATTTCTGATAAGAACATATCACTAAGCTCTTAAACACATGCTAGAACATAGAGTGTATACAGAAGCCCAATACAAATAGTTTTTAAAATTGCATGGCTACAACTTCACAGTGGAGTACAAAAAGGGAAAGAAAAATAAGGCAGCAGACATCTTGTCTATAATAGAAAATACCAACCTTACATGTCAGGTAACCCCTATTAATGAGATTTCCTTGGCTGTTATATCCATTGTCCAGGCTGATTGGATTACAAACTTTAGAGCTCAAATGCAACAGTCAACCTATTACCAGGATTATGTGAATAAGTGGACTCGGAATCAACTGGATACTGCTAAGTTCAACATGCACCAGGGCCTATTATACTATAAAAACAAACTCTTTATTGATCCACACTCTGATTTTGTTCTAATGATGCTCAAAGAACACCATGATTTGTTAGGTGCAGGCCACTCAGGTTTCACCAAGACACTGCATAGACTCAAGAAAGTGTGCTATTGGAAAGGAATGAAGAAGGGAGTACAAAATTACATAAAGATATGTGATGTGTATCAGAGGAGTAAGGCAGAACATATTTCTCCTGCAGGGTTGTTGCAACCCTTACCCATACCCATACCCAATAGAATTTAGGAAGACATAGCCATGGACTTTATTGAAGGCTTGCCTAATTGCCATGGGAAGTCCATTATCCTTGTAGTAGTTGATAGGCTTACAAAGTACATACACTTATTTTCTCTAAGTCATCCCTTGTGAAGAAATGATAAATATGGAAAAAGGTTGCTTTATTATTTTGATGCGTGAGCCTTTATATAGCAGAGTTTACATCAAAAATAACTCATGAGGGTACAACTGAATCCCTACAATCGTGGTTAGAGATAATTACAAAAATAAACTAACGCATGAGGTTACAACTGAATCCTACAATCATGGTTAGAGATAATTACAAATCAGAGAAAGACTAAGTCAATAACTTAATACCCTCCCGCAAGCTCACGATCGAGTACGAACGAGAAGCTTGGACCGTAAGTTTTGAAACCGTGAGGAGCCAACAACTTTGGTAAAAAATTCCGCTATCTGATCAGCAGATTTGACATGCCTAACAATCAGAGCACCTGCCTGAACTTGTTCCCGGACAAAGTGATAGTCGATTTTGATGTGCTTGGACCGTTGGTGAAAGACCGGGTTTGCAGTAAGAAAAGTGGCACTGAGATTATCACAAAGAAGAATGGGAGGACCAGGAGATGGTGCCGCCATTTCCTTGAGAAGCTGTTGAAGCTAAATAAGTTCAGCCGAGGCAAAGGCAATAGCCCTGTACTCAGCCTCAGTGCTAGAGCGAGCAACCACATTCTGTTTGCGAGAAGACCAGCTCACAAGGTTGCCTCCAAAGTAAACCGAGAACCCATGTTGAGAGAGGCAGTCCTCGGGATCAGAATCCCAACCAGCATCAGTAAAACAAACAAGCCGAGTGTCACGAGCAGGACGGAAGAAGAGGCCGGAATCGAGTGAACACATGAGGTAGCGGAGGATTCGTTTGACCGCAGCCCAATGATGTTCCGACGGCTGGTGCATGAACTAGCAGACCCGATTGACTGAGTAGGAAATCTCAGGCCGGGTGATGGTGGCATATTGGAGAGCTCCTACGATGCTGCGGTAGAGATGGACGTCGGAGAATGGATCACCGCCTGAAACGAGCCGAGAACCTGGAACAACCGGCGTGGCTATGGGTTTAGCGTCCATCATTTTGCTGCGATCAAGGAGGTCCAAAATGTACTTTCTTTGGGAGAGTAGAAGACCAGCTATTATGATGGACTTCAATTCCCAAGAAAAAGTTGAGATCACCCAAATCCTTCAGAGAGAAAACCGAGTTGAGATACTTGACAAACTCATCAATGAAGGAAGAGTTGGAACCGGTGATAATGAGGTCATCCACATAAACAAGCACATAGACAACATCGGAGCCATGACGTTTGATGAAAAGAGAGGTATCGAATATGCATTGCCGGAACCCGTGAAGAAGCAAAGCCTGGTTGAGCTTCTGAAACCATGCTCGCGGAGCTTGCTTGAGGCCATAAAGTGCCTTTTTGAGGCGACAGACATAGGACGGCCGATTAGGGGAAGTGAAACCCGGTGCTTGCTCCATATAAATATTTTTTGCTAGATCACCATTGAGGAAGGCATTATTAATGTCAACCTGACGGAGAGGCCAATGACGAGTGACAGCAATGCTCAATACCACCCGAATCGTGGTAGGCTTGATGACCGGGCTGAATGTGTCGAAGTAGTCAACTCCCACTTCTTGATTGTATCCCTTGGCAACCAAACGGGCCTTGTATAGGTCAATAGAGCCATCTGGTTTCTTCTTGATCCTGAAAACCCACTTACAACCAACAATATTAGAAGAGGATGGCCTAGGAACCAAGTCCCAGGTCTCATTAGCAATTAAGGCATCAAACTCTAGTTGCATAGCATGTTGCCAATTGGGGTTCTTTTTGGCTTGTAAGAAAGTTTTGGGTTCAAAATCAGAGGAATCACAGGGAATAGAGTGTTTGGTAGCAGTGTGGGCTTTAGGTTTAAGGGAATTAGTGGAGGCTCGAGTGACCATACCGTGGATCGAAGTGTTGGAGGGACAGAAATACGAGGGAGCATGTTGATATGGCATAACCGGTGAAGGGATCGGTGGTGGGGAAGGTGGCACCACCGTGGGGGAATGTGGCGTGAGGTCGGAAGGAGACGAAGACGACGGCTGAATGGGAGTCGGTCGAGAAGGATCCGAAGGAGAAGATGCAACCGAGAGTGGTGTTAATGCAGCTTCTTGAAGCGGAAAAAGAGAGAGGTCAGGACGAGGCGAATCTAGCTGTCCGGACTGAGAATTATGCTCTGGAAAAGGAAAAGAAGACTCATCAAAGACAACATGACGAGCAATGTACGTTCGAGAGAAAGAAACGTGATAGCACAGATATCTTTTATGTTTAGCACTATACCCTAAGAAGATGCACGCCACAGAACGGAATTCCAACTTGCTACTGTTGTAAGGGCGAAGATAAGGAAAACACAAGCAACCAAAGGATTTCAGAAAATGATAATCTGGTTGACGCTGATATAGGCATGCATACGGGGACTTATTCTGAAGAATAGGAGTTATAGTTCTATTATTCAAGTAAATGGCGATATGAAAGGCATGTTCCCAAAATTCCATAGGAAGATGGGAATGTGCCAAAAGAGCCAACCCTTTTTCAATGATAATCCTATTCCTTCTTTCAGAAGCACCATTTTGTTCAGGAGTGTGAGGGCAAGAAACATGATGAAGTATGCCATTAGTTTCAAGAAACGTTGATACAGTTCGGTACTTGCCACCCCAATCAGATTGAAAAGCTTTGAGTTTAGTAGAAAACTGTGTCTCAACCATAGTTTTGAAAGATGTAAAGGCAAACAAAACCTGAGACTTAGCTGCCAAGAAATAAACCCAAACAAATTTGGTGCAATCGTCAATAAAAATGACAAAATAGCGATTACCATATAAAGAAGACACAGAGGCAGGACCCCAAACATCCGAAAAAATTAAATCAAAAGGATGTTTAGAGGGAACATGACAAGAGGGTAGATGATGTCGTTGACTCTTGCCTAATTGACAAGCACTATACAAAGGCAATAATTTATTTGCAGAAACAGGCAAATTAAAAGTAACTAATTGACGATGCAAGATGGACTCATGCGAATGAGCAAAGCGATGATGCCAACAAGAGACAGAGGCGCGTTCACCAACAAAAACTCTCGGAGCGGGTGAGCGAACAGGAAGCCGGTAAAGCCATTCTCAACGATTCCCTTGAGTATTCTCGTGCCCTGAATTCCTTAACATAATAATGATTAGCATGAAGTTCCACAAAAACATTGTTATCGAGGCATAATTGACGAACACTAAGAAGATTTTTAGATACTTTAGGCACAACAAGAATATCTTTAAGGGTAAGGGATTTAGCAATATGTTTAGCAGAGAGAGAAAGATTGCCTGTATGCGTAATGGGAAGGGACTGACCGTTTGCGACGACAAGGCTGTCACTGCCAGTGTACTCGGACTGGAGGTTGAGGCCGGACAGGTCAGCCGTGACGTGATTCGTCGCTCCAGAGTCGACCACCCATGGGTCGGTGATGGCGGACGGGCTGGCGGTGTACGCCACATGAGCCTGCTTGCTGGCAGACTGGCGGAGGCGATCAGCGGCGCGGCGATTGGTGGCAGGGAAGGCAGACAAGTTAAGTCATTGATGGAAGTTTCGTGCTTCATGACCCTGCTTGTCGCAGAGTTGACACACCGGGCGGGAGCGGTCGCCAGACGTGGCAGAGTCCAACGGGGAATGTCGACTTGCAGTCGCGCCTCTACGATGAGCAACATGGGCCACCGGAAAACTGGATTCGGCGCAAGAGTCAAGTATGCGCTGTTCTTCCTGAAGAAGGAGGCCGAGCAGCTCATTCGACGAAATCGGTTCCAGCCGCATACTCAGTGCTGTTTTGAACGCACTATATTCAGCCCCTAAGCCAAATAGCACAAAAGAGACAAAATCTTCGTCCGATACAGAGGTGAGACATTCAGCGAGGGAATCAGAAATTATCCTTTTCTTCTCAACATATTCCAAGATAGACAGGTTTCCCTTGGAGAGCAATTGAAGTTGTTGTTTCAAATGCATCTGCCTGGCACGAGTTTGAGAGTGAAACATCTGCTCTAACATGGACCAAAGTTCCGCGGTTGTGGCAGCCCGAACAACGTGACCAAGCATAGGAGTGGAGAGAGTGGATCGCAGCCATAAAAGAACCAGTCGGTCCTTACGCTTCCAAGCAACAAAGTCAGGATTCGGGCTGGTGGTGGTTGATGAATCTGCGGCCGATGAAACAGTCGGTGGAGGAGCACCACCAGCGACAAGAAATTCCTCAAGCTCATAAGCCTCAAGAGCCGAGCGAATAGTGCCGCGCCATAGAGAGTAATTGGAGCAATCGAGATGGACTGCTAGCGCCGGGAATTGAAGGTTGGCCGCGGCGCCACCAGAAGCAGTGAACAAGATTTGAGTAGCGGAAGGAGTAATCTGGTTGTTTTCGGAAGACAGCGTAGGATCGGTTTAGGCTATTCTGATACCATGTGAAGAAATGATAAATATGGAAAAAGGTTGCTTTATTATTTTGATGCGTGAGCCTTTATATAGCAGAGTTTACATCAAAACTAACTCATGAGTGTACAACTGAATCCCTACAATCGTGGTTAGAGATAATTACAAAAATAAACTAACGCATGAGGTTACAACTGAATCCTATAATCATGGTTAGAGATAATTACAAATCAGAGAAAGACTAAGTCAATAACTTAATATCCCTACACAACCCAAGTAGTAGTCCAAGTTTTCCTTGAAGGTGTCTTCAAATTGCATGGCATGCCTAAATATGTGGTATAAGATAGGGGTATAATTTTCACTAGTCTCTTTTGGAGGGAATTCTTTAAACTACAAGGAACTCAACTTAAATTCAGCACTTCCTATCATACTCAAACGGATGGCCAAACCGAAGTGACCAACAGATGTATAGAGGGTTATCTCATGTGTTTTTGCAGTCATAAGCCTAAAGAATGGTCCAAGCATTTAATGTGGGCAGAATACTGCTTCAACACCACATGTCACTCCTCTACCAAAGTCTTCCCATTCCAAGCAGTCTATGGCATTTAATGTGGACAAAAGAGACCCCAAAAACTATCTCCAAAGTACTTTGGTCCTTACCAAGTGATTGAGAGAATAGGACCTGTGACTTATAAGCTACTCCTTCCTACTGATTCCCGTATCCATCATGTCTTTCATGTATCTTAGCTCAAAGAAAAAGTGATTAGACAAATCACTATACAACAAGATCCTCCATCCTTAGGAAAGGATACTATACTGGAGCCAGAAATCATATTAGATAGAAAGTTAGCCAAAAGAAGGAACAGGGCATCTGTGGACTTGCTAGTCCTGTGGAAGGATGGGACTGCAGAAAGTGCTACATGGGTTCCTTATGAAGAATTCCTCAGAAAATTTCTCTATTTCGACCTTGAGACAAGGTCAATTGAAGGGAGGGATATTGTTAGATGCTCAACTCAATATCTACCTATACAAATATCAACCATGAAGGAGCCGTGAAGGAAATGCCAGACGCTCGAAGGGAACACTGAAGGAGTTGCCAGCTCACCACATGCCAGCTAGGATGAGTGACATGTCATTCCAACTGTAAAAATGGTTACAGCATCAGAATATTGTATCAGAGGCATTATAAATAAAGATTAGCAGCAGAATGCAAGGGTGAACAAGTTGAACTTAGCTCATGTTCTTTCTTCTTCTTGTTGATTTGTACTCAAATTCTCTCTTCAATAAAGAAACCCTACTCGTCTTCTTCTTCTTCAATTGTGCACATTGTCTTCTCATTTTGTCCTAACCATGGCACGAAGATTTAGGTCACTTCCTCCCGTGATTCAGTTTGGGACGAGACCTAACACACACACACACACACACACACACACACACACACACACACATATATATATATATATATATATATATATATATACATATACATATATATATATATATATATATATATATATATATATATATAGTTCATTTGAACTAGAATGGACCAATCAAGTTCGATTTAACAAAATAAAATCATATCAATTTAAAGAGCTAAAAAAGAAGTGATAAAGGGATACTTGTATCTCAACAAAAATATATTTCGCAGATTATTTCGTCTGTAGGTCTATCGGATAGTCGGACAATTGATCCTCCATTGGAGCTTCATTTGAAGCTTCGTCCCACAGATGGTGAGCCTCTCATAGATCCTAATCGTTACAGACGGCTAGTGGGTCAACTTGTGTATCTCTGCTTGACAAGGACAAATATTTCTCATGCAGTTAGTGTTGTTAGCCAGTTCATTTTCGTGCCTCGATCAACTTGCTATGGTGCATTGCTCCAGATTCTTCGATAACTCCAGGGCTCCATTATACACTCATTATTCATGTCTTCTACATCTACTCTGCAAATTCGAGCATTTTTTGATATAGATTGGACATGAGATCCTACCACTAGATGATCTACTACATGAATCTATTTTTTTTATTGATCCATTGATTTTATGGCAAAGCAAGAAAAATGTCATTGTTGCATGTTCTTTTACGGAGGAAGAATGCAGAGCTATGACTGCTACAATTAGGAAGATCATTCATATATGGAGACTGCTCTCTGATATAAGCATTCCCCCTACATGACATGTAGTGCCTCACTCCCAGTCAAGGGTACTATATTAAAAATTCTATCAGGTATCGATTGATCGGGACATATTGTATTAAGATCTTTCCTCTCTTTAGATTAACTTCTTCGGAATTAAGTCCCAAATAAAGTGAATTATGTCTTGGATAAGAACTCTATATAACTCGTTTTCTCAAACATTTTTACTATTTTTTTTTTAATGATGCTTTTGTGTTTGTTTTATGAATATATTTTCGTAGATATTTTCGATGGATTTTATTGCTTGTAATCATTGATTTACGCATTCATATCGAATTGTTGGAGAAAGAGAGAAGAAAAGTATTGATACTCCCTTGTGCAAATACAGGTGACTGCGTAGGTGAAGCTTGACCGAAGTGTTGGATATTCTCTCGATAATTCTTGAACAGTATGTAACTTTGATCATTCTTTCCTTATCTTCATACCTGTAAGCCTCCTCTCCAGAATTTTTGAATTTTTATTCAAATCGGATTATTATTTTAATTTAAAATAAAATTAAGCAATTATTTTTTTATATTGTATACATATATAAAGTATAAATACTAAACTATAAAATAAATACACTTCATAATAAATAAATGAATAAGATTAATATTAAATAGTTAGATAACTATATATGGATATGATTTTTCTAAATCCAGATCAGATCCAATTCTATCAATCACTTATGCTAATCCTAGTCAAATCTTTTCCATCCCTATCTAGTTCATTCCTATCTAAACCTAGCTTGTCAATCCAAAAGTATCCAATCTTATAAAATTTATCATAAAACTATAACTATTCATATTGGCTAACCAAACTGTATCCTTATATATATATATATATATATATATATATATATATATATATATATATATATATATATATATATATATATATATATATATATATACACACACACAGAAGAATTTCCATCTCTCCTAACCCACCTATATCACCTATATAAAGAACCTATCAATCAACTCTTTCGTCATGATCTCTTATATATGTTATTCCCTGAGACAGATCTTTTGATGGATTGAACAGATGCCAGAAACAAAACTCTGAACGAGCTTGTTAGGAAGGTAGCAACAAAACTCTGAACGAGCTTGTTAAGACGGTAGCAACAAAACTCTGAACGAGTTTGTTAGGATGGAACAAGATCTTCCTGAAAGAAGATCTAAACTCAAGACGAGAGCCAACTCCAAAAACTAACTGGCAGAAACAAGCGTTGTTCTTCCTTGCCAACGCAGTTGCAATTGAGAAAGTACAAGAAAGAAGAAAAATGAGAAGAAGACAATAAAAGTATTCTTGCTGGGGCGGTGAAGACCATCGTTCTTCAAAGCACGATTTGTCCTCTGTCGACGATCTTCTTCTAGAAGCCAGCAAGTTCACAAGAGAACTTCTGGAACGCTCGTAGTCACCTCTTTGTGTGACTCGAACGGACTCCTTTGGACTCCTCTTTCTCAATTTTGGTGTCTCAAAATGAGGCTAGAGGGCTCTTTATATAGGGAAGGATGGAAGCATATCCTGCTCTTCTTTCCGATGTGGAACTAAGAATATTGTCCTACCAGCTGTCACGTCCCGATTCTGTGGAATCGATAGTCGTCCCCCGGGCGTGACCGCCGTGCGGGCCTAGGTTGCGCACCGCACAAGGCTAAGTTATTTCAATTTCGCATAGTGAGCACATATTCAGAGTATGCAGATAAATTGAAACACAGATTTGAAACATGAAAAAGTTCTCTTTTATTGATAATATGAACATCTATTACAAAGTCTTGAACTGAGTCATAATGTTGCCACACGGGCTTACAAAATGTTGACACAAAATGAGATAGCAGTCCTGTACATTATATCCTTTACTAAACTTCAAAATATAAAGACCTCCTGGTGGAATAATGGCCTTTCCACGGAGCTGCATTTGAGTTTTGGGTAGCTAGCTCCTTTGTTCAAGTACTTCAAAAGGTGGCACGCTCTGGACGCGCCTACAGCTGGACTGGATCGGGGATTGACTTCGGCTCCTCGCTCGGATCTCCTTAGTGCGGGGAACCTGTTTCAACAAGGGTCAGTACATCAAAATGTACTGGTGAAGGCAAGCTAACCCAACTATACCAATCAACACGTTGTTTAGATGAAGTATGCATATTTATTGTGGTCTTTCTATCTTGCCTTAATTCATTTTACAAGCAAGCAATAGATATAGAAATCAATGAAATAACTTGCCACCGTTCGGTGATATTTACCTGCCCGTCTGAACCACCTGCACAATACTTACCATGTCCTTCCCTGCCACGAAGACACAAGTTAGCTTGTAACAGGTTTAAATATACGAGTGGATCACTGGCTTATGCCATATAGGACGGGGTATAGTGCATGAATGAAATAACAAGTAACGCAATGAACATGGGCGTCATAGGTCATTCCATCCGATACAGGCGACTATTCAGGAGTTCCGTCTGGATCGGATCGGTGTCAGTGCCCCAGCGACCGTCCGCAGGAACTAAGATCTTGTGCACAAGTTGTCCGTGATCAAGCGTAGTACACTAAGTTAGCAGTTGAGGCAAATCAGGTCAATATCAGGCACGGGACAGTAATAGGACAAGATCTACTTTTGCGTAGTCTTTCTGTTCAGTTTATTGCATTCAGGATGAATTCTTATACATAGCACAATTTTAAGGCAGAAATGTACATTCTAACTTGTATTTATGCATATGATGAACATTCCAAACGAACAAGCATACAAGTAAGTAACCGTTCACAAGTTTGATTGACAAGCATAATAATCCAAGTATATTCCTTTTTATCTTGACATCTTTTAGTTATTACTTGGTATCGGTTGATCGGGGTAAGCAAGAATACAAGATTTTTAGGTGTGAAGACTGGAAGAAGGGCCAACTGAATCGAATATAAGCCACTCACAAGTTTGTTTGGAAGGAAGAAGAAAAGAGGTGCTTTAGGAGTCCGTTCGAGCGTTGCCTACTGCTGATTCACCTGCATTGCCACGAACAACTGATCAATACCTCTTCCACTCTTTTACATTATCGGAATTGAAGTGCAGTTCAACGAGAGAAAACAATGAAATATATCGAAACCGTTCAAGAAAACTCAAGCAAATCCGAAAACCAACTCAAGGCACGAAAGCAACAAGCGACATCGAAAACTAGGCAACAAAAGATACAGCGGAGAGGTCCCTCCTGACTCTGCCGCTAAGTCGATCCCGGGGGCACGGTCCACTGAATATGGGAATCGGTTTCGAAGAAGCAAATCCATAAAGAGGATGGGTTCTTATTTCAATCTATCCCGATCGAACGATACCGTCTTGTATTTCTTAGCCGCGCTCCCCGAATAGGGGAAACGGGGCACCACATCCTACCCAACTAATTAGAAGTTTTGTCCCGAAACTTAGGAATAGAACCTACCACTAGGAAACAATGAAGGGAACCTTTCTCTTATCTCAGATTCAAGCTCCCAAGTGGATTCTTCGACAGAGTAATTTCGCCAAAGCACGCGCACGAGAGAAACTGAACGACTTCGGAGTAGCTTTTCTTTCCGATCCAAAATTTGCACAGGTTGTACTACATATGTCAAGTCTGCCTGAAGATTTAGTTGATCCAGATCTACCATGTGGCTCGGGTCGTACACATACTTCCTAAGTTGGAAAATATGGAAAATATCGTGTACTTCGGATAGGGATGGCAGTAGGGCAATCTGATATGCAACTGAGGTAACTCGCTTTAGTATTTCGAATGGACCAAAAAATCTCGGACTTAGCTTTCCCTTTGCTTCGAATCTGGTGACTCCTCGCATGGGCGAGACTTTGAGAAATATCCGGTCGCCTTCTAGAAACTCAAGTGGACGTCGGTGCGTATCAGCGTAGCTCTTTTGGCGACTCTGAGCTACCTTCAGTCGTTCCCGTATCAAGCGAATCTTTTGGACAGTCTGTTCCACGAGCTCAGGGCCAAGGATCTTCCGTTCTCCAACTTTGTCCCAACAGATCGGGGATCTGCACTTCTGCCCATACAACGCCTCATACGGCGTCATCTGAATGTTGGATTGAAAACTGTTGTTGTATACAAATTCAGCTAACGGTAGATGCAGGTCCCAACTCGTCTTCAAGTCCAAGGCACAGAGTCGTAGCATGTCTTCGAGGATCTGGTTGACACGTTCCGTTTGGCCGTCGGTCTGTGGATGGTAGGCGGAGCTGAACTTCAACTTCGTCCCCATTGCTGACTGCAGGCTATCCCAGAAACGCGATATGAATCGACCATCTCTATCGGAGACTATGGATACGGGCACGCCGTGGAGCCGAATAATTTCATTGAGGTAAATCTGAGCCAAGCGGTCGACACTCCAAGTAGACTTGATAGGCAGAAAATGAGAGGACTTGGTAAGGCGATCGACAATTATCCAGACGGCATCATTCCCCCGTTGTGTCCTTGGCAAGCCAACAATGAAATCCATTGTTATATGTTCCCATTTCCACTCCGGAATAGCGAGATTTTGCAGCTCTCTGCCCGGTTTCTGGTGCTCGGCCTTTACACTCTGACAAGCCATGCAATGCGACACGGACAGCGCCACATCTTATTTCATGTCGTGCCACCAGAACGTCGTACGGAGATCTCGATACATCTTGGTACTACCCGGATGAGAAGTATAACTTGCATAATGAGCTTTAGTGAGTATCTCTCTTCTGAGGGCCGCGTCATCTAGAACGCAGAGTCTTCCCTTCATTCGGGTCATCCCGTCCGTGCCTACAGCAAAGTCGGATGCCTTTCCTGCTGAAATAAGACTTTGCATCTTTTGCAGGAACATGTCATCCTTCTGAGTGGCCTTGACCTTTTGTAACAAGTCGGGCTCGAGGCGCAGTTGTGCCACTTTTGCCCCCTTTTTGTATCTGATTAGTAGTGTAAGGCCCAAGGATTCAAGATCTCAGTGCAGCTTGTCATCAATAGCCAAACTCCCAACGAACACTCGACTCAGTGCATCAGCTACGATATTTTCTTTGCCAGCCGTGTATCTGATCATTAAGTCAAAGTCACTAAGAGGTTCAAGCCAACGTCGCTGTCGAAGATTCAAATCCTTTTATGTATACAGATATTTCAAACTCTTATGGTCCGTATAGATCTCACACGGTACACCAAAAAGGTAGTGGCGCCACAGCTTCAGCGCGAATACCACTGCGACAAGTTCAAGATCGTGTGTTGGATAGTTATTCTCGTGAGGCTTTAACTGTCTCGACGTGAAGGCTATCACCTTGTCCCTTTGCATAAGGACACATCCCAGACCTTTTCCCGAGCGTCGCTATATATTTTGAAGTCATCCGGTCCATCCGGCAGAGTAAGGATTGGAGCAGAGACGAGACGCTGCTTTAACTCCGTAAACGAAGCTTCACAGTCGTTCATCCAAGTAAACTTTACACCTTTTTGAGTTAGCTGAGTCAGAGGCGACGCAATTCTTGCAAAATCTTGTATAAATCTCCGGTAGTAGCCTGCCAGTCTAAGAAAACTCCTAATATCGCTAGCTGATTCAGGCTATTTCCACTGCATAATGGCTTCTACCTTCCTTGAGTCAACTGAGATGCCTTGCGCAGAAATAATATGCCCTAAAAAGGATATGCTGTCCAGCCAGAACTCGCATTTACTTTGCTTGGCATACAACTTGTTGTCTCGAAGGGTTTAAAGCACCATCCGCAGGTGTCCTGCGTGTTCATCTCTATTCTTCGAGTACACCAAGATGTCATCGATAAAAATTACTACAAATTTATCGATGAATGGCCGAACACTCGATTCATCAAGTCCATGAATGCAGCAGGTGCATTCATCAGTCCAAACGGCATCACAGAAAACTCGTAATGCCCGTATCGGGTTCGTAAGGCAGTCTTCGGCATGTCTTCAGGCTTAATCTTCAGCTAGTGGTAGCACGAACGAAGATCGACTTTTGAAAACACCATTGCCCCTTGCAGCTGATCAAACAGGTCATCTATCCTTGGCAGAGGATACTTGTTTCTGATAGTGACTTTGTTCAGCTCCTGATAATTAATGCAGATGTGTAGCGTCCCGTCTTTCTTCTTCACGAAGAGCACATGAGCACCCCAAGGAGATACACTCGGACGGATGAACCCACGATCCAGCAATTCTTGTAGTTGGCACTTTAACTCTTTCAATTCAGCAGGGGCCATTCTGTACGGAGGCTTAGAGATCGGCTGTGTATTCGGGAAGGTGTCTATGGTGAATTCGATCTCTCGGTCTGGTGGCATGCCTGGTAGTTCGCTCGAAAACACGTCAGGGAACTCCACCTCAAAGGAAGAAGACTCAACGTTTGCGTAGTCCAACTGCGTATCCCGAACCGACGCTAGGAATCCCTCGCAGCCGGAGTGTAGCATTCGCCGAGCAGATGTTGCAAAAATTACCATGCAGGCCCTGGTCGCATCAGTTGCTGGACTACTCGTGTAGCAGAATTCGGCTTCTCCAGGCAGGCGGAAGACGACTCGTTTCTCTGCACACTCGTAGTTGCCGAGCAGGTGCCGAGCCAATCCATTCCCAAAATGATATCATAGTCCCGAACATCTAGAACTAAAACATCAAGCGATAGCTTCCTTTCTCCAATATAGACGTAACCACCTTGGCATACTGAACGAACGTGTATTTTTGTGCCGGAGGGAGTGATAACACTTAGGTCTAGATACAACAGGGTCATTTCTATATTATTTTTCATGGCAAATTTGTGGAAATAAAACTATGTGTTGCACCAGAATTAAATAGCACGCGTGTAGGTATGTTATTGAAAAGCAAAGAACCTGACACGACGGTGTCTGAAGCTAGAGCTTCCTCTCGTGTCATCGTATAGACCCGACCTTGAGCTTGGCAACGCTCTTGCTGAGGCGCAGCTCGATTGGTCTGGGTTGTAGCAGCCTGATTTGGTTGTTGAGTGCGGCGATAAGGAAGCGGGCAGACATCGACCTGATGGCTTGCATCACCGCAACGGAGGCATGTCCCCAACTTGCGGTGGCAATTGTTGGCTGTGTGCCCCGGATTGTTGCAGTAATGGCAAATTGGCCTCTGATCCCCTTTTTGCGAACCACCGTTGTTTGGGCGCTTTGCAGCGGTGTTTCCTCTATCGTTGTTATGGCGTTTGTGATTTGAGGTATGCACAGCGCCGATAGAAATGTGAGGATACTGCGGTTCGAGGGAGAGGGCATGGTTTAGGACTTCCCGCATTGTCTGTTATTGTGGAACGACTACGTGCACGTGGATGGCAGGACGTAGACCTCCTTCGAATTGTCTGGCACGACTCGCTGCATCGGGTAGATAGGAGCTAGCAAACTTGGCAAGCCTGTTGAACTCGGCAGAATTTTGCTTGACTGTCATGCTGCCCTGCCGTAGTTGTACAAACTCGTTTTCCTTCTGTCGACGCACAGGTGGGGGTATGAACTCCTCCTCAAATGCACCACGGAAAGTGGCCCATGCTATCGCCTCCCTCCATCATCCACTGGAAGAGATCGTCGATGCACGTCTCACCAATCGTGCGTGTTGAGACGAAGCTGCAGTTGAGCACATGCGACGCACTTTTCTTCAGGTACTTCTAGCAGTGAGAAATGATCCTCAAGTTCGTCCAACCAATCTAGAGCCACTATCGGATCCTCAGTCCCTTTGAATGCTGTGTTGCAGACTTTCTTGAAGTCGCCAAAGTCAAAGGCAGTCAATTCCCTCTTCCTTGGAGTTTGAGGCATCTCGACTTCAAGCACTGGCTGCTCCACCGGGGTCGCCGCTGTTGCTGCTGAGTGGTTGGAGGCCAAAGTCTGAACAATCTGCTGCAGGGTATCTACCTGCTTTTGCTGGACTGAGAATCGTGCCTCTATATTGTCTTGAAACTTGAGTAGTCTCTCATCCGCTCGCTTCTCAGCCCGTTCATAACGAGCTTCATTCCTTTGTTGGCTAGCTTCCAACATCCGCATTATTTGCTGAAGCGGATCGACTCGAGACATGGCTCGCTGGCTCCGTGAGCTTTTTGAAGTGCCGGAACTGCTCTCTTGGGCTTGCGTCTCGTCCGGTGCTTGCGCTGAGGATTGCGCTTGAGCCATTCCTTCAAGAGAAGGTAAATTACATCAGGATCATAATGTATTATGGACTTATTATATGAACGCATCTCATTTTGGCCTAACGAGTTCAAGAGTTCGCACAGGGATTTATTGTTAAAGGAACTTTTCCCTTACGAGGGTCAAAGGAACTTGAAGCTGTGCTTTGATACCAACATGTCATGCCCCGATTCCGTGGAATCGATAGTCGTCCCCTGGGCGTGACCGCCGTGCGGGCCTAGGTTGCACACCGCACAAGGCTAAGTTATTTCAATTTCGCATAGCGAGCACATATTCAGAGTACGCAGATAAATTGAAACATAGAAAAGTTCTCTTTTATTGATAATATGAACATATATTACAAACTCTTGAACTGAGTCATAATGTTGCCACACGGGCTTACAAAATGTTGACACAAAATGAGATAGCAGTCATGTATATTACATCCTTTACTAAACTTCAAAATATAAAGACCTCCTGGTGGAATGATGGCCTTTCCACGGAGCTGCATTTGAGCTTTGGGTAGCTAGCTCCTTTGTTCAAGTACTTCAAAAGGTGGCACGTTTTGGATGCGCCTACAGCTGGACTGGATCAGGGATTGACTTCGGCTCCTCGCTCGACTCTCCTTAGTACGGGGAACCTGTTTCAACGAGGGTCAGTACATCGAAACGTACTAGTGAAGGCAAGCTAACCCAACTATACCAATCAACACGTTATTTAGATGAAGTATGCATATTTATTGTGGTCTTTCTATCTTGCCTTAGTTTATTTTATAAGCAAGAAATAGATATAGAAATCAATAAAATAACTTGCCACCGTTCGGTGATATTTACCTGCTCGTCTGAACCACCTACACAATACTTACCATGTCCTTCCCTGCCATGAAGACACAAGTTAGCTTACAACAGGTTTAAATATATGAGTGGATCACTAGCTTATGACATGTAGGATGGGGAATAATACATGAATGAAATAACAAGTAACGCAATGAACAGGGGCGTCACAGGTCATTCCATCCGATACAGGCGACTATTCAGGAGTTCCGTCCGGATCGGATCGGTGCCAGTGCCCCAGCGACCGTCCGCAGGAACTAAGACCTTGTGCACAAGTTGTCCATGATCAAGCATAGTACACTAAGTTAGCAGTTGAGGCAAATCAGATCAATATTAGGCACGGGACAGTAACAGGGCAAGATCTACTTTTGCATAGTCTTCCTGTTCAGTTTATTGTATTCAGGATGAGTTCTTATACTTGCCCGTCTTGAGCCACCTTAAGATGCTTTCGGACTTGTTTGACTACCTCAACTGTCTAGGCTATCATCTCGGGACCAAGAAATTGCCTCTCGCCAATATTATCCTAAGCTATAGGGGATATGCACTTTCTTCCATAAAGTGCCTCGAAGGGTGTCATCTGAATACTTGCCTGGAAACTGTTATTGTAAAAGAATTCGACCAATTTCAAGTGATCCTCACACGAACCACCAAAGTCAAGGGTACATGATCGAAGAATATATTCTAGAGTTTAGATCATACGTTCTAACTAACCATCTGTCTGGGGATGATAAGCTGTACTAAATTTCAGACGGGTACCCAGACTCTGCTGTAGACTCTGCCAAAAGTGAGGTATGAATCTGGAATCTCTATCTGATATGATGCTGACTGGCACTCCATAAGTTTGACAATCTAATTCATGTACATCCGAGCTAACTGCTCTGTAGACTATCCCACTCTGAAGGAAAAAAAAGTGAGCAACCTTTGTGAGTCGATCCACTACTGCCTAAATTGTATCTCTGCCAGCTGGGGATGTAAGAAGACCAGTCACAAAATTCATGGTGATATGCTCCTACTGCCAATCCAGAATTTATAAAGGTTGAAGAAGTCATGTTGATCTCTGATGTTCAGCTTAACTTGTTGACAAACCAAACAGTGAGAGAGAAACTGAGCTATTTCCCTCTTCATTCTATTCCACCAAAAATGCTGACTAATATCTCTGTACATCTTCTTTCCTCCTGGATGAACGGAATACTGAGAACTTTTAGCTTCTGCAATGATCTCTTGACGAAGATATTCGTGAGGTACACAAAGACGATTCCCAAAACGGAGTGTTTTGTCACTGTGAATGCTTAGTTCCGTTCTACGCCCTACCTCCCCTTCTGCTCTGAGTCGCTGAAGCTTGGCATTCGTAGACTGTGCTGCTCTGATCATTTCCACTATACTAGATTGAACTTGTAGACCAGCCATCACTGTTGTGTCGCCTGGTAATACTATTTCCATACCCATCTCCTGAAGGTCTTCTAGAATCTCTTACTGAGCCGTAAGGAAATAAACTCCTACCCTCCGGCTCAAAGCATCGGCTACGACATTGGCCTTCCCAGGATGATATTGAAGGTCAAGGTCATAGTTTATCATCAACTCTAGTCATCTTCTCCATCTCATGTCGAGATCCTTCTGAGTGAAGACATACTTTAAACTCTTATGATCAGTATAAATCTCTACTCGATCTCCATATAGGTAATGTCTCCAAAGTTTGAGTGCAAAGACAATTGTTACAAACTCCAAGTCATGTGTTGGATAATTCTTCTCATGGTCTCGAAGCTACCGAGACGGATAATTTATAACCTTATCATGATGCATAAGAACACACCCTAGTCCTTTTCCTGACTCATCATAATATACCGTGAAACACCTGTCATATCTGTAAGCGTCAAAATTGGTGTCGTAATCAACTTATGCTTGGGTTTTGTAAAAGAGTTTTGACATTCATCTATCTAATCAAAGCGCATATCTTTATGAGTCAATTATGTCAAAGGTTCAAAAATTCTAGCAAAGTTTGACACAAATCTTCGATAATATCCTTCTAGTCCCAGGAAACTACGAGCTTCTGCAACTGTTCGGGGAACTGGCCACGTCTTAATGTCTTCTATCTTCTGGGGATCTACTTTAACTCCTCCTTTAGCAATAATATGCCCTAAGTATGAAATATGATCAAGCCAGAACTCGCACTTGCTGAACTTAGCATATAATTTATGTTCTCTAAGGACTTGAAGAACTGAGCGAAGATGCTTCCCGTGCTCTACTTCACTTCGACTGTAAACTAAGATGTCATCAATGAACACAATCACGAACTTATCCAAGTATGGCATGAAAATACGATTCATGAGATCCATAAATATTGTTGGCGTATTAGTTGTTCCAAAGGGCAATAATAGAAACTCCCAATGGCCATATCTTTATCTGAACGTTGTCTTGGGTATATCATGCTCTTTGAATCTGATATGATGATATCCCGACAGCAGATCAATCTTGGAAAATACTGATGCCCCACTAAGCTGATCGAACAAGTCATCGATCCTTGACAAGGTATACTTATTCATGGTGGTTACTGCGTTGAGGATATGATAATCAACACACAAACAGGAAGTTCCATCCTTCTTCTTCACTAGAAGTATTGGGGCTACCCAAGGCAATCCACTAGCACGAATGAATTCCTTGGTTCTCAATTCTTCAATCATTTGGTAAAAGACTTCCAACTATGATGGTGCCATCTTATAGACTCTCTCTAACACTGGTGTTATTCCTGGAAGTAGATCAATGGTAAACTCTATCTCTCTTTCTAATGGCATGCCTGAACACTCTTTTAGGAACACATCTGGAAACTCACTGACCACTCTGAGGAATTGTACTCCTTCTGCTACTGCCATTCTCATGATTGCTGACAAAGACTCCGTCTCTCCTTTAGAAAATAAGAATTCTTCTTATCAGGAAATACGAAAGAAAACATTGCCAGAATGGCAATCTATCATCGCATATCGGGCACTCAACTAATCCATTCCTAGGAGGATGTCATAATCTTTGATAGAAAATTCTATCAGTCTAGCAGAAAAATCTCTCTCGTACACTACGACTCGACAGGAGGTATAAACTCTATCGACTGCCACGATATTGTTACCAGTAAGTATATTGAGTCTTACTGATAAGGATTTGGGTTCTAATCCAACTCGTATCGTAAATCATGCAGACATAAAGGAATATGATGCACCTGAATCAAACAATACTGAAGCTGAATGAGAGTTGACAAGAATGGTACCTGCCACCACTTCCTCCGAAGCTAACTGCTCTTCTACAGTGAGTGCCATAGCCTGACCTTATCCTCTTGGTGTTGGTCATCGCTGCTGCAGACCTCCTTGCCTAGCTTGTACTTGAGCTTGGGCCAGCGCATACTGTTGTGGCATCTGTTGTTGGAATACTTGGGATTGGGTCGGCAAAGGCCTCTGACCCTGGTTCTGTTGAACCGACACTGGAGCCCTATATTGTGGTTCTTCCAGGGAGGATGATGATTGTCACGCCCCGCTTATAGAATACTGGGTAAATACGAGGACTGACATGGCCAACCATACCTTGCAGAATACCGAAGTAAGCTGCAATGTGCTAAGGGTATCTAGAAGACATATGGGTGGACTCTAGCATGCTATGACGTCAGTCCTAAGGCCGACAAATCCTAGTATCTCAATCAATCAACACAAGTACAAGAGTACATTATATATGAAAGTAAAAAGGCGTTCCAAATTATATACCACATATGATCATGAAGCTAGTGAATACAAAATGCTGCACTAGCAGAGTATAATTATACATGATCAAATATACCAGCCATGGTCTAATATATATATCATATTGACCGAAGTCAGAGAAGTGATCTCAAAATAAGGGGTTAACACTGCCTCTTGCTAAAATACCATAAAATGAAATAACACTACGAGGGGTGGAGGAAGGAAACCCACTCACGAGCTTCAGCCGCAGTCCTACGAGTGCAAGATATATTGCTGGAAGTACGGTATATCCTGGTTCTCCTTGGGGTAATCTGGCCATACAAAACCAGTGGGGTAAGAACCCCAAGCAACAAGTACCACAAAGGAGCTCAAGATGATAGATAAAATATATCACAACATATATCAGAAAAAAGATATAATATAAATACGGATCGGGACTTGTACGGTACCAATGTACTTATCTCAAAATATACGGAAAGAACTGATAACAAGTGCTATAAAGGAAAGTAAGGCGACGAACGGCAAGAGGTCATAGGAACTACTCTGGACCGGGACCACAACCCTTAAACCAAACAAGGACCGGGGTTGCAGCCCTTCACCCAAGCAAAACTTTGCACTCTAACCACACATCGAGAGAAATAAAACTAGAAGAGCGAGCCATAATGAAAGTAATGACATACATTACACGGCCAAACAACTCTACGACTTGCTACGATTAACTAGCTAGGCTTGTCACAGGCCTTAATTACTAAATGCATGTTTTAAGAATATCACTATCACCGCCACTGCAGTTAACCCAGATGGCCAAGGGTACGCTTTTCGAGTAAACTTAAATGCACATTCAACAACACTACAACATAACTTGTTACTTGTCATAACAGAAATTGAACTTATAAACATAAACTTAAACTTTTGATCATAAACTTGCTTTGTAAACAAAAACTTGTCTTGTAATATAAACTTGTATATAAACTTGTCTTTTAAGTGTCGCAGCACGCGTAAACTTGGTCAATCATGGAGCCCTTGCCTAGTAGAGTTGGTCCATGCTGCATGGGACCCTTAGAGATAGGGGTAGCCGTTAGCGCAATATTCTTTCCTTCCAATGATCTAGGCAAATCTTAACTTGTTTAATCATTACTGAATTATTTTCAAGTTCTCGAGTCGTTGACACTTGAGAACTCCCTAGAATGACGAGTCACGAGTACGAGCTTTTTACGAGTTTTTGTACTCGTGCATACGATACAATGGACAATACTTACACTCGATTGCCCAATGCCAAATATAATGGATTTTCATACACAAATATTTTTACGGTGTCGAGAGGATTGTAAACTTGTACATAAACTTATTTTATGAGCTATGCGCAAAACTTGTCTGGTAACATAAACTTGTATCAACATAGAGAAATACACAGCAATAATCACCAAAAGAAAATTATAAAATGGACATAATTAAAAGGAACACAAAAGGTGCACAAGGATTCCTGACCGCTTGCGTCCACTGGCCACATGGACTCACTGGCCGCATGCACCCACTGGCCGCATGTACCCTAGTGCTGAGTGATGGGTCATAAATGTGTGTCAGAGAGAATTGACTAAAGGTGATTGATGTGACATGCCATAAATGTGTGTCAGAGAAAAGATAAAAGCATAAAAAGGTGTACACGAAAAGACGTACAAGAAAAAGACACATATATCGCTTCTAAGTCAAATGATAAACTGACTGCATGAGCTTCTGGCCGCATGGACACTTGCACTTTGGAAAATCTCACGCGTTCAGTGTTCTGTGTATTCAACTTAGGGGTACATATGCAAAGACAATCATGCGCCTAACAAGATAGGCGTCATTCTGGAAGGAGCGCATGAAGCATGGCGTATTGAAATCCTTCATCCCAAAACAGCACGAACTCCATGAAAAGAGCTCTAAAAATCCGAAAAACTTGTTTTCTTCTTAAAATTTTTATTTTAACTCTGAATCAAGTGAATCAGAAGCCAAAATGCTCGAAACGAAGTGTTCCATCAACCATAAAAACTATTTTTCTAAAATACCAAGTTTTAGTATATCAAAACCACAAAAAATACATGGAACCCATAAAAATCCAAAACTTCAAATTCAGATCTACTCTAATATACTTATCAAAATCCAAAACTCCAAGAACTAAATATGATTAGCAACTCGATGAGAACATTTTCCATCAAATACATTTTCAAAATTATATATATATATATATATATATATATATATATATATATATATATATATATATATATATATATATATATAATCCGCAAATCAAGGCTTCACCATTGAGCAAGATGTACTTGTCTTGGTTGGCCCCTAACCTCTACCTCTCACGGTCCAAGTCATAGCAACTTCTTCCTAGGGTTAGGGTTTGGCTAGCGGTAGCTTAAAGGAGAGGAGAAAAAAGAAAGCAAGAAGAGTGAAATGAGAAAATGAGTGAGGAGAGAGAAATACTCATATATATACTAAGAGAAGAGAAAGATGGTTTAGTCATGGGTTCAATCAAATAAAACGAACCAAGTGTCCATTCTACATGTGGGTCCTAAATCAGATCTATGGTTATTCCAATGGGTATTCTACGGGTCTCGGGTAGTCTTTCTCGACAACAAGAAAACATTATCAGGAAAAATTAAATTCTAGAAATTCAAGAAATACTAAATCTGGAATCAGGTATGACAATGATGAACTAGCTCTGTGTGGGAAAGATCCCACTCTGTGGCCTGGTGCCCCACAGGCTAAACACAATCCTTGCGCTCGACGTTACTCTAAAAATACGTGCACAGGTTTTCCACAATAAGAACACCCTGCTGAAGAAGATGTTCTCTGCTTTTGAGGATGGGTCGGAACTGCTTGTTGGACTGAGGCTGTTGAAACTGGCCTCCTCGGAGATCCAAGGGTTAAAGCCCTAACTACCGGGAATATTGATGAAGACTGGGTGTAAGAACCACCTGAAGTATGGGTCCTCTTACGACCTCCAGTCCTATCTACTATTCTTTGGGAGGTAAACCCATGCCACCTTGCTGCCCGTAATACTATATTAAAAGCCTGGAACTCATGTTGTTCTACCGCAATTATGATCTCTAGGTGAAGTCCCTGTTGGAACCTCCTAGCTCTTTCCAATTCGGTTCCACCAAGGTGGGAGCAAACCGACTAAGTCTGCAGAACTCTGTCGCATAGCCGTCGACAGACCTGCCCATCTGTTTCAAGTTATTAAACCTTTTTCTTCAAGTCATAATGCGAAACCCCATCAAAGTATCTGGTATAAAATATTTCACTAAAGACAGGCCAAGGGACAGGTACTGTTAGTGAAATCATCTGTGCTGCCCACTAGTCTCGGGCCAAGTCTAGCAATTGCAGTCGAACTACTGACACTTGCTCTTATCACGCCCCGGTCCCTCCCGGGCCGCCGCTCCGTCCTGCCCCGCCCCGTACGGCCGGGATTTAACGAACCGGGCACGAATCACCGTGCCTCGGCGCGCCGAACGCGTATGACCGCGCCCGTCCTGCGGGCGTGAGGGAGGAAGGGGAGCTAATCGAATGGCCCGAGTCGAGCTTTCGGGGGACGTGATGCCACACGGGCCTGGGGTTGCGCCCGTGCAAGGCCGTGGTTCGTTGGCTGGCGATAAGAGTTCTAAGCCGCAGAGTCGCACAGATTGTCCGAGTGCAGCGGAATCATGAATGCATAGGCGATCGGTAACAGGTTCACTGAGTCGACAATATAGCGGAAGCATGGAAACACAAGTTGGAGTAAAGCAAGCTCTTTTATTCATATTAAAACAAGTGTTACAGGCGGCGTATAGCCGAGATTACAAGTCGCTCGAGCTCTCTCTGAAACATAAAAGCGTGCCAAGTGGCTACATTTATGGATGATATACAGGAATGTTCAGGCGATGTTCAGGCGAGGCGATGTTCCAACATTATATCTTGTATATGTGCTTCAGTTCCGGACGCAGCGTTCCAAGGCTCTGAGTTGAACTCCACGCCTTAGCACGCACGAGGGAGGCATCCGCACCGAACGAGGTTCTCCCGCACCCTGCAAGCAATCTGGTGGGTTATCAGTACATGAATGCACTGGTGGGGAGGCTACTCGCCCGCTCGTCAAATCCAAACACGTAGTACAGGTTTCGTGCACCAACTATTAAGTTGTCTTTCTAGTTGCCTTAGGATCAGTTTTATGCAAGATTTGAATAGCCTAATCCGTGTGGCAGTGCGCCGTGCGACATGAGAGGAAACACGGCGAGACTTACCAACTTACCATTTGTCCTTCTCTGTCCAAGGCAAACCAAGTTAATTCAAGTAGAAACATGTATAAGCATTCAGGGCAAAACATATGCAAACACAAGCGTTTCAGTGCGAGATCCCGTTCTGGGCGTACGGGTTACAGGAAATATCAGACGTGTTGCATACTATGATCAAGTGCTCTTTATGCAGGAGTGTTGTTATAACAAGATCGTTCAGGTGTTCAGTTATTCTCGATGCGATGCAGTAACTCGCACGCGGGTAGCCGCTAAGCGAGGATGACTTATCTATATGAACATGAGGTCACTGGCACGGCGCCATATTGGACGGTCTAGTCTCAGTACGGAATGTCTTGCGACGCATAGAGCAGGACGTCCCAGGGCATTCCGTCCTATAGCAGGCGACTATCAGGAGTTTCGTCCGGATCAGATCGGTGCCAGTGCCCCAGCGACCGTCTGCGGAACTAAAACCTTGTTTCCAAGTTGTCCTGTGACCATGCAAGTCTCTAATCTTCAGGGTCAGGTCAGGTACAGGAACAAGTTCAGGGCAGGATATATACATATTGAACAAGCTTCATGGAACAAGTTCAAGTCAGGATATATATATATATATGTAACTTGTTGAGGCAGGGTCAGGATTACTCTAAATGTTGAGTATCGGCTCCACGAGCCATTTGATTCAGTACAGGACAGTATTGCTCAACGAGCAGGGATTCTTGGATCACAGGATTGGCGCAAGTTCCCTGGTTCGGGAATTGCCTTAGCGACCTAACGGTCCCAGGTATATTCAGGTTTATTCATGCACGGAACGACTATCAGGTAGTCTTCCGAGGAGAACCTAAATGAATGCATGACAAGCAGAGTGTTTCACAGTCGGGGCATAGTTATGCAGCAAGCATTGAAACTAGGCAATACATAAAAGCAGGCAAGCATGCACTTGTATAACTTAAGCATTCAAGTTCGCTCGGGCCCGAAGGTAAGCCGAGCGAAACCGTACGGGGCCTTTCCGAGCGAAGTTATCTAGGGAGTGCAGTGTTAGGGAGTGAACAGTGCACTACTGAATATACATTTGTGTCATTCTACTTGAGGCATAGCGGGTCCAGTTGCACGAGGAAAAGGTAACATGCGAGGGTCTGAACATATAAGCAATATTTCATTTCCATGTTCTAGCGACAAGCAGTACAAGTTGGGATTATTCCCTTAGCTAGGTGCGTTGGATTCTTATTAGCATGCAGGGGGTGATTCACCTAGCGACTAGCATGTATCCTTCCGTATTTTATGTGTGTTGGCTAAGCAAAGACAAGTTCACCGTAGCCACCCACCTTAGCGATGATCCGCCTCGGTCGAGTGATACTGCGAGCGAGCCTCTGAAAGCCTAAGCCAAACTCCTGTAGGGACCAAGTCTGGATATCCTTGCCTCAAACGAGTTACCTCGCTGAGGGAGGCAGGTCGGGACGTTTGCACTTTGCCGTTTGAATCGGCAGTCCGCTTGAGCGGAACGGGGTATTACATCATCAACCACTCAGAAAAAGTCTCGTCCTCGAGACTTCCTGAGGGCAAGCCATACTATCGAATTTTTGAATCTAGCCCAAGCGTAGCTATCGGTACCACTAGATCCATTGGAACACAAAATCCTCTACTCGATGCTTACGTCGTGTCGCGGGTATACTGGTTTAGTATAATTTGCGCCTTGGCGCGGGACAAGTTTCTTAACACGAGGCACGTTTCAATCGATCTTGGATAGCGATCTAAGGCTGAGGCAAACTTATACAAGTCGTTATGCTTGTTCAGGAGGATTTTCACTTGCACTAGCATTTGAGATCAGCATATCGCGTGTCTGGATCGTGCACATATTCGAAGCGTCCCTCAAACACATGCATGTCAACCAACTTAGCGATAGTGAAGTCTTAGCACTCGAGTTTCACATTTCTTAAGTCTTGGATCGTGCACATATTCGAAGCGTCCCTCAAACACATGCAGTCAACCAAACTTAGGGATAGTGAAATCGGACAAGCTACTTGCGAAAATTTTAAGAGTTCAATCCAATTCCATATAAATCACCAGGATACTTCCAACAGAGTCAATCAAAACTGATTTCCATATCATTTCCATTTCAACCAAGTATTTGGACTACCGTTAAACACGATCAATCTGATACCGACTAGCGTCCATCCATTTGGGTCAACTTAGCATACGTTACCGTTCCCAAGTCTAATCCTAAATCTTGCTGCCCCAGTTGTGATGCTTTATACAAGCAATATGGTAAAGTCGGTAGCACAGGCTCATTCACTCGGCACAGGGTCGTCTGCCTAATCACTAGGTCAGCTCACAAGGTCATAGGTACAGGTTCAAGCATATCGCGATTCATCGTACAAATTTGTCGCACGATGCTCGCCCCAATTCCTAGGGTCAAACCATTGTTCATTCACAGGGGTATTCTACCCAAGCTCGTTTCACTCAGATTTCTAAATATCGAGCACAGATTTACCTACTTTCATTAACACGTTCGTTTTCATGGGGGACGAGTCCGTTCGATAAAATCCAAAATATATCCAAGTTGCAGGACAAGCCTAGTGGTTTGCATATTCTATCCCTCAATTGATAGAATCTTATCCATTCCAAGTCTAGTCCACCAAGCCAAGATTCAATTCTAAACCTTAGATTATTTCTCCAAGTCGTTCAACTTGATTCACGTATTCGTTCTCAAAACCATCAAATATGATTTTATTCTAGGTTCAAGGCTAACTAATCCATTAAAATTTTCCCAATCACTTGCATTCCAAGTTCATCTTATCCTTTAACCCTTAATTTCCATCCAATCATAAATCCACCAAGTCAAATCCGTTTATGCAGTGATTGTAGTTCGTTCTTCCAAACTCCAAGCAAGATTTGTTATCACTTATATCATTCCCAGAAACCTAACATTTCCTTTGCTTGTATCGATCCATGCTATCTTCAAATTATCGATACCAAATCAAATTTATATTCCGAAGCCCAATATTCACTCTCGGGTTAACTTGTTCGAGCGATAATTTATTCACGTACAATCCTTTGTTTAAATCCGAAACCGTTCACACGATTCTCTAATTCCCAACAAGTTTTCTTAACCAAGATATTAGTTTCCATTTCCGAGAGTTTCTATTCGATATAAGCCCTATCATTTATTCAAGTTATTCTCAATATCGTTCAGTCTGAATATCGCACGGGTTATGGATCCGTTTGTACGTTTCTAAATGATCCATCCACCACTCGGAATCGAGTCATTTAATTAAGTTCTTAATCGGTGCTCGTATTATCGTTAGCTTACTCACTAACTTCGTTCCACAATTTCTAGCACGATACTCAGGTTCGCCTGATAAAATCTAATCTCATTATATATTCTGGATTGATAGTCATCCAAGCAACCATATTTGATTTTTGTCTTCCAACAAGAATCATCGTTCGAGCTATTTCCATAACCAAGCATGATTCGCCTAAGCGATAAATCCGATAAAGTCTATCGATTTGTAGCTCTAAGTCTGACTTGTATCATTCCTAAACGATATCCAAATCTCGTTTATAACTGGCTTGCACCAAAAGGTCTTGGTGCAAGATATTCTACACAACTTAGCCGAAAGGCTGAGTGCATAGCTAACCGTTCGGACAATATTCGTTTTCGCACTAACCAGTTGGGTAAACATGTATAGGAATTTCGGGTTGCATATAATGCTCGAGTCTAGCACGAATCTAATCCCATAAGGACTAGCACAGGATAGCACAAAGGCCCTTGCAACACAATTTCATACAAGCAATCATACTTTTCAAAATGCAACTCTTTGAAAGTATTTAGACTTATTGTTTGGAACATCCCATCGAGGCATTGAGAGAGTGTGTGCACATAACCCACGAACGAGCTTTCGAAACAGAGATATTAGAAACGAAGTTCAATGACGTATAAGTCAGGCTCTGATACCAATCTGTCACGCCCCGGTCCCGCCCGGGCCACCGCTCCGCCCTGCCCCGCCCCGTACGGCCGGGATTTAACGAACCGGGCACGAATCACCGTGTCTCGGCGCGCCGAACGCGTATGACCGCGCCCGTCCCGCGGGCGCGAGGGAGGAAGGGGAGCTAATCGAATGGCCCGAGTCGAGCTTTCGGGGGACGTGATGCCGCACGGGCCTGGGGTTGCGCCCGTGCAAGGCCGTGGTTCGTTGGCTGGCGATAAGAGTTCTAAGCCGCAGAGTCGCACAGATTGTCCGAGTGCAGCGGAATCATGAATGCATAGGCGATCGGTAACAGGTTCACTGATTCGACAATATAGCGGAAGCATGGAAACACAAGTTGGAGTAAAGCAAGCTCTTTTATTCATATTAAAACCAGTGTTACAGGCGGCGTATAGCCGAGATTACAAGTCGCTCGAGCTCTCTCTGAAACATAAAAGCGTGCCAAGTGGCTACATTTATGGATGATATACAGGAATGTTCAGGCGATGTTCAGGCGAGACGATGTTCCAACATTATGTCTTGTATATGTGCTTCAGTTCCGGACGCAGCGTTCCAAGGCTCTGAGTTGAACTCCACGCCTTAGCACGCACGAGGGAGGCATCCGCACCGAACGAGGTTCTCCCGCACCCTGCAAGCAATCTGGTGGGTTATCAGTACATGAATGCACTGGTGGGGAGGCTACTCACCCGCTCGTTAAATCCAAACACGTAGTACAGGTTTCGTGCACCAACTATTAAGTTGTCTTTTTGTTGCCTTAGGATCAGTTTTATGCAAGATTTGAATAGCCTAATCCGTGTGGCAGTGCGCCGTGCGACATGAGAGGAAACACGGCGAGACTTACCAACTTACCATTTGTCCTTCCCTGTCCAAGGCAAACCAAGTTAATTTAAGTAGAAACATGTATAAGCATTCAGGGCAAAACATATGCAAACACAAGCGTTTTAGTGCGAGATCCCGTTCTGGGCGTACGGGTTACAGGAAATATCAGACGTGTTGCATACTATGATCAAGTGCTCTTTATGCAGGAGTCTTGTTATAACAAGATCGTTCAGGTGTTCAGTTATTCTCGATGCGATGCAGTGACTCGCACGCGGGTAGCCGCTAAGCGAGGATGACTTATCTATATGAACATGAGGTCACTGGCACGGTGCCATATTGGACGGTCTAGTCTCAGTACGGAATGTCTTACGACGCATAGAGCAGGACGTCTCAGGGCATTCCGTCCTATAGCAGGCGACTATCAGGAGTTCCGTCCGGATCAGATCGGTGCCAGTGCCCCAGCGACCGTCTGCGGAACTAAAACCTTGTTTCCAAGTTGTCCTGTGACCATGCAAGTCTCTAATCTTCAGGGTCAGGTCAGGTACAGGAACAAGTTCAGGGCAGGATATATACATATTGAACAAGCTTCATGGAACAAGTTCAAGTCAGGATATATATATATATATATGTAACTTGTTGAGGCAGGGTCAGGATTACTCTAAATGTTGAGTATCGGCTCCACGAGCCATTTGATTCAGTACAGGACAGTATTGCTCAACGAGCAGGGATTCTTGGATCACAGGATTGGCGCAAGTTCCCTGGTTCAGGAATTGTCTTAGCGACCTAACGGTCCCAGGTATATTCAGGTTTATTTATGCACGGAACGACTATCAGGTAGTCTTCCGAGGAGAACCTAAATGAATGCATGACAAGCAGAGTGTTTCACAGTCGGGGCATAGTTATGCAGCAAGCATTGAAACTAGGCAATACATAAAAGCAGGCAAGCATGCACTTGTATAACTTAAGCATTCAAGTTCGCTCGGGCCCGAAGGTAAGCTGAGCGAAACCGTACGGGGCCTTTCCGAGCGAAGTTATCTAGGGAGTGCAGTGTTAGGGAGTGAACAGTGCACTACTGAATATACATTTGTGTCATTCTACTCGAGGCATAGCTGGTCCAGTTGCACGAGGCAAAGGTAACATGCGAGGGTCTGAACATATAAGCAATATTTCATTTCCATGTTCTAGCGACAAGCAGTACAAGTTGGGATTATTCCCTTAGCTAGGTGCGTTGGATTCTTATTAGCATGCAGGGGGTGATTCACCTAGCGACTAGCATGTATCCTTCCGTATTTTATGTGTGCTGGCTAAGCAAAGACAAGTTCACCGTAGCCACCCACCTTAGCGATGATCCGCCTCGGTCGAGTGATACTGCGAGCGAGCCTCTGAAAGCCTAAGCCGAACTCCTGTAGGGACCAAGTCTGGATATCCTTGCCTCAAACGAGTTGCCTCGCTGAGGGAGGCAGGTCGGGACGTTTGCACTTTGCCGTTTGAATCGGCAGTCCGCTTGAGCGGAACGGGATATTACAGCTCTCTTGCAGGCACTCCTGCTGCCTCTAGGATAGCTTCAGTGTCCTGAAGCCAAGAGTCTGATGCAACAACATCCTCGGTGCCATAAAAATACGAGGGTTGGAGGCGCTTGAAGTTGATTGCCGAGTTGTTGGCACAATGTCCGCCTCTTTCCAAATCTTCTTGTACTGACTGAATGAGTATGTCCTCTCGATGTCCTTGAGATGCCAATAATTTCTAAAGGATACCAATTAGCACACTGTTTTCCCCTCCTGTATCAGGTACTGGTTGCATGGGAGGTACTGGCAGGATCTGGGGTTCCTCATTTTAAGCCATTTTGGACCTAGCCCCGGAATGCTGAGGTTGAACCTCAAGGGTTTGCTGGGCATCAGGATGTTGCCCTGCTACTGGAGGAACTCTAGCTGGATGATTAGAAGGACCAAGAATAATGTCCCTGAAAGATAAATGATACAAGGATCATCAAAGGAACGAACAAGATCGATCGAGGATTAAAGCATATGTTGGATCAAGATTTCAGGGATATAAATTTGACATTGGAGGAGATCAAGGAGTAGCATGATTGAGACATCTAAAATATCTGGTAAACCCCCATACTTATAAATTTTTAGACTTGCATGGGCCACTAATTAAACCGTGTCACGCCCCAGAACTAGAATACTAGAGAGCAGGGGCAAACAAATCCCGCTACGTATACCAGAGTACTCTATACCTTGAGATACGGTTACGGCTGTCTAGACATGTAACGGTTTACTCTATAATCCATCATGCAATCCTGGGTCAAGAATCCTAGGTATCTCAATCTCAAGCAAGCAACAAGTTACAAGATGTATGATCACCAAACATATAATAGTAAGGCATCCCAAATTATACATACACAGATGATCATGAAGCTAGTTACAAAATAAAGAACTAGCTGTAGCGCCCCGCTCTGCGACGACGCTATGTACAAGTGATTCGCCTTGCTTGCTCGAACGGAAGTCTTCTCGGAGAATTCCCGACCGATTGATAAAGGTGAGTGGGCAGAACTGCATTCTCTGATTCTTGCACGATTTAATAATGAATCTGAGTTTTTGAATGCTTGTTTGCTTAAGAAGAATATTTTCATAAGAGATTGATAGAACCGACTCAGTATGCTAAAAGAGAACTCACATAGCTTGTCATCGAAACGAATCTGCTGCCTAACTAAGAGAATATGAATGCTTGTCAGAATAAGATAGAACCATTGTTATGCTAAAGAGAATAAGTAATGATGCATGCTTAGAAACACCGACACAGCTATTGAACGAACCTTCGCTATGCTAAGAAAGTTAAGTAAATGAATTATTCGAATATGTCCCTTGAATATGCTAAGAATGAGATAGTTTTTGCATACTAAGATATGAATCAATCGTGCTTGCCTTTATATGTTTCGTTTGTCTGTCTGCTATATCGATCTGCTAAGAAAATGTGTGAGTGCTGTGACTAATAGTACGCCCTGAGGATACGGCTCGCAAGGGTCTAGTGGGGCGTGCTATTAGTAATGTGATAAGATGTGCTTCGTTTCGATAAGATGTGTTTCGCTAGACTGCATATGTTTTGCTTGATCATTGTTTTGCTTGAACTATGTGTTTATGTCATTGTATTGGTCTCGGACAACTTGTGCACAAGGTCTTGTCTCTCGAACGGTTCCTGGGACACTGGGAACCGCTCGGTCCGGAAGAGATTTTTGGATCGTCCTGAGGTATACGGCTCGTAAGGGGGTCTAGTGGGGCGATATGTCTATTAGTGTTGTGCAGAACCCATGATGTCACAGCTGCTTGCACTCGGGTGTGTTGGTGAAGAGCTGAACCTTGAGTCACAGCTGCCGACACCCGTGCGTGCTAGTGAAGAGCTGAACCTTGGGCAACTGCTGCTAATCATGGGGCAACCCATGGACCGTCATATAGATAGGGCGCATGCTAGGTTTACCTTCTTGCATACCTATTGATTTATGACACCAAGTGTTTTGATACATAAGTTATGAATATGCAAATGTGGCTAACTTGTGTGTCTGCTGCAGGGATAACCGTTCGGCTATGGGGTAAGAAATATAAGTTTGTGCTTAAGTCTGCTCGTTCATTTTGTCCGCATCGTAGAGATTATATGTTAGTGCTTCATGCATTGCATCGGTCAGACAATGACTATTAGTACAGAGCTGAACCTCGGTCACAGCTGCTAATAGAATCAGAATGTGAGTCATTGGATAGCTGGATTACCGCTGCCAATCCTGAGTTTCTCGGGGACCGAAATCATATAGATGTGTCTACTTATGTGCTAATAAATACATGATATGTTTGCCTCGATTCGATATGTTCAGTCTGCTAGATAAGCTTTGCCCCAAGAGTTAGTTTTGTGTTGCACAATATATGCTGCGCACTACACGATACCGCACTGTCCCAATTCGTATGCTTATAGTTTGAATGTGCAAAACTGTTTCAAAGTTATGTTTTCAAAAAGATGTAATCTGACTAATAGTTCTGAACTGCATGAAATGAACTTAGGTAAAAGTAGCAAGATCACTAGTAATGAAATGTTTTGCCACATGATTACTTAGTGTGGGTCTCAGGGGGTGTAGCTTCTGTTCAGTTGTTTTATCTTACCAGTACTTGCATAAAGTGCTAACCCACCAACAGTTTGCTTGTTCTCAGGTGCTCGTTCGTCCGAGGAAGCGATAGCCGTGCCTCATCCCAAGGAACCGGAAATCTGAAGACGATGCTTTGAGCCGCATCGAGCTGTGCTGCTTTTGTATAGAGGGACATAATGTATGGAACGGTGTTATTGTAATCGAGAGAAGAGTACTTGAGCGATCTGTAATCTCGGCCATGCGCCGCTTGTAACAATTTTGATTATCAATAAAAGGGCCTGTTTTCTTATGCCATTGTGTTCTTTACTTTTCTGCAATGTTATGTGCCGCTGCTTCAGTATCGAATAGCTTACTTGCCCTTGTATCAAAGCTTTGGCCTTGTGCAAGCGCATCTTAGGCTTGCACGGCATCACGCCCGAGCGAGGACGATCGGTTCCGTAGGGACCAAAGCAAGGACGAACGGCCCTGCGGGACCGGGGCGTGACATAATGGTATCAGAGCGACTCGATTCTTTGCCCATTCCGTTGCCTCCAACTCTGAGTTGTGTTGTGCTGCAACGAACGTTCCATACAATAAGTCCATAGATATTCTCAAAGATGCGCACAAATGTTTTATGGATTTGTTTTCATTGCTTGAGATGTGATTTGTGATTTGTGATTTGCTGAGTTTTGATTAAGGAAGGTGAGGGATGAGGACTATCGCTGCTCTGTGTTTTCGTGAGTTTCTCCTTGAGTTTCGAGGGCGAAACTTTTTGTTGGTGGGTAAGTATGTAGCGCCCCGCTCTGCGACGACGCTATGTACAAGTGATTCGCCTTGCTTGCTCGAACGAAAGTCTTCTCGGAGAATTCTCGACCGATTGATAAAAGTGAGTGGGCAGAACTGCATTCTCTGATTCTTGCACGATTTAATAATGAATTTGAGTTTTTGAATGCTTGTTTGCTTAAGAAGAATATTTTCATAAGAGATTGATAGAACCGACTCAGTATGCTAAAAGAGAAATCACATAGCTTGTCATCGAAACGAATCTGCTGCCTAACTAAGAGAATATGAATGCTTGTTAGAATAAGATAGAACCATTGCTATGCTAAAGAGAATAAGTAATGATGCATGCTTAGAAACACCGACACAGCTATTGAACGAACCTTCGCTATGCTAAGAAAGTTAAGTAAATGAATTATTCGAATATGTCCCTTGAATATGCTAAGAATGAGATAGTTTTTGCATACTAAGACATGAATCAATCGTGCTTGCCTTTATATGTTTCGTTTGTCTGTCTGCTATATCGATCTGCTAAGAAAATGTGTGAGTGCTGTGACTAATAGTACGCCCTGAGGATACGGCTCGCAAGGGTCTAGTGGGGCGTGCTATTAGTAATGTGATAAGATGTGCTTCGTTTCGATAAGATGTGTTTCGCTAGACTGCATATGTTTTGCTTGATCATTGTTTTGCTTGAACTATGTGTTTATGTCATTGCATTGGTCTCGGACAACTTGTGCACAAGGTCTTGTCTCTCGAACGGTTCCTGGGGCACTGGGAACCGCTCGGTCCGGAAGAGATTTTTGGATCGCCCTGAGGTATACGGCTCGTAAGGGGGTCTAGTGGGGCGATATGTCTATTAGTGTTGTGCAGAATCCATGATGTCACAGCTGCTTGCACTCGGGTGTGTTGGTGAAGAGCTGAACCTTGAGTCACAGCTGCCGACACCCGCGCGTACTAGTGAAGAGCTGAACCTTGGGCAACTGCTACTAATCATGGGGCAACCCATGGACCGTCATATAGATAGGGCGCATGCTAGGTTTACCTTCTTGCATACCTATTGATTTATGACACCAAGTGTTTTGATACATAAGTTATGAATATGCAAATGTGGCTAACTTGTGTGTCTGCTGCAGGGATAACCGTTCGGCTATGGGGTAAAAAATATAAGTTTGTGCTTAAGTCTGCTCGTTCATTTTGTCCGCATCGTAGAGATTATATGTTAGTGCTTCATGCATTGCATCGGTCAGACAATGACTATTAGTGCAGAGCTGAACCTCGGTCACAGCTGCTAATAGAATCAGAATGTGAGTCATTGGATAGCTGGATTACCGCTGCCAATTCTGAGTTTCTCGGGGACCGAAATCATATAGATGTGTCTACTTATGTGCTAATAAATACATGATATGTTTGTCTCGATTCGATATGTTCAGTCTGCTAGATAAGCTTTGCCCCAAGAGTTAGTTTTGTGTTGCACAATATATGCTGCGCACTACACGATACCGCACTGTCCCAATTCGTATGCTTATAGTTTGAATGTGCAAAACTGTTTCAAAGTTATGTTTTCAAAAAGATGTAATCTGACTAATAGTTCTGAACTGCATGAAATGAACTTAGGTAAAAGTAGCAAGATCACTAGTAATGAAATGTTTTGCCACATGATTACTTAGTGTGGGTCTCAGGGGGTGTAGCTTCTGTTCAGTTGTTTTATCTCACCAGTACTTGCATAAAGTGCTGACCCACCAACAGTTTGCTTGTTCTCAGGTGCTCGTTCGTCCGAGGAAGCGATAGCCGTGCCTCATCCCAAGGAACCGAAAATCTGAAGACGATGCCTTGAGCCGCATTGAGCTGTGCTGCTTTTGTATAGAGGGACATAATGTATGGAACGGTGTTATTGTAATCGAGAGAAGAGTGCTTGAGCGATCTGTAACCTCGGCCATGCGCCGCTTGTAACAATTTTGATTATCAATAAAAGAGCCTGTTTTCTTATGCCATTGTGTTCTTTACTTTTCTGCAATGTTATGTGCCGCTGCTTCAGTATCGAATAGCTTACTTGCCCTTGTATCAAAGCTTTGGCCTTGTGCAAGCGCATCTTAGGCTTGCACGGCATCACGTCCGAGCGAGGACGATCGGTTCCGTAGGGACCAAAGCAAGGACGAACGGCCCTGCGGGACCGGGGCGTGACACTAGCAAGAGTACCATATTACATCATCAGCTCTAGCTATAGTATAGAATATGCTTTATATGTAGACCTGCAGGCTAGAATGTTAAGTCCCAAAATATGAGCTAAACACGTACTCGGTGGCTAAATGCCTCAAAAGAATAATGTACAAGATCAAGAGGGTGAGGAAGAAGAACTCACTCATCTCCTCAGGTGCTCCTTGTGTTCACCATCTTGATGCCAGAAATATGAAAGATCCTGTTGTCCTGCTCCAAAATCTGGCAATATAAAACCAGTGGGGTCAAACCCCAAAACAGCAAGTACCACAAGGGAGCCAAACTTAGGAACAAAAATCAGCATGCAGAAAAATCAGTAAAAAATAGTATAAGAAACAGTTAAATAAGAGCAACGGGTAAGAATAACAGTTAAACATGTTCTGGAGTATTAAATAGGGATATCTGGAGTCGGGCTTCAATTACTGTTCTCAGGATCAGTCGTTAAAAATAAATCAGACGGGAGCAGAATGAAAATCAAGCAATCACGGTCAATCATGCCCTATGGCTTGATATCATTAACTAACTAGGGTTATCACAGTCCTAGTTACTAACATATACAGTTTAAGAATCCTTACAGCCATATGCCCTACAGATTATCCAGGTTAAACAAACGAACAGGTATAGTATAGATTTATCATGTATAATCATTTCTTATCTTTTCTGGTAGTGCAATACTCCATGGTGTATTGGAAGTGTGCCGCTCACGACGGAGAGCTCCAAATCCATCAGGTGTTGCTGGAATACCGGGATTGCATGTAGCCAAAAAATCTCTCTAGATGCTTTCTAGATTATTATTCTAGTTATTAGCTTGGACAATTATCAAGAATTTTTGACCGTGGTGCTCAGAAATCTTCCTTAGACATGATGCAAGACAGGACAGTAACTTGACGAGTTTAATCAAAATCAACTACGGGGATACAGGTCATGCAATACATGTGCTACTAATAGCCTTGATCAGGACAGTTACAGGAATCCTTAAGTCAGGGGTGCGCTACGTCGAGCCCCTATCAGGATTACCAGGATCAGGAGTATCGGGGTTATTAGTACAATATCATGATTATCAGTATAGGATCAGGATTATGGAGTTCATTTATAATGTACAATCATTAGATCATGTTAGGAAATCAGGATCAATATCAAGAATGTCATGCTCAAGAAATAATCAGGATTAACTAAAATAACATGATAAAAGAGAACTAGAGAATCATCAAAAGTTAAGCATATTAAAGAGAATACTCGCATACAGATGCATAATTTAACAATTCAGGGTTGGCACATAAAACTCAGGGAAGTAAATAACATTCGCGCACAATGGATCAAAAACCACCATTGGCGCAAAAACGGGTAGTGGCGCACAAATGGCAAAAAAAAATAGATTTGGCACACAAAAGGGTATTCGCGCACAAATGGCCAAAAACAGATTTGGCGCACTAATTATTAATCCGGGCAGTTCTGGCGCACTTTGATACAAAAGTGCTCCGAGCAAAAGAAAATGACGTACAATCATACTAAAGCGCACTTCCAGGATCCTGACGCACAATGATAGAAGTACGCGAGCCAGGTGCTTGGTGCACAAATCTATCATTGGCGCACAAATAAAAGTCCCCAAGCTATGAACTTAGCGTACTTTCATCAAGTATGCCAGCAGAAAGGTTTGGCACACAAACAAGGGCAGGACGGTCTACTAAAAGACAAAACATAAGTCTCGAAGCATGGCACAAAAGTCGAGACAACACTGCAGTCGAGAACACAATTCTCGAGAATGGTCATAAATTATTTCTTAGTCATTAAGTAATACGAAAGGATACAAAGTGCGCCGTCTCTGAAGAATGCCACATAGTGAGCAACATAGCAAAGTGCGCCATTTTTCAGAAGCGACAAAGTGTATCGGTAAGAAAAGTACACCAAAGTGCGCCAACTCAGCAAAATATGCAAAGTGCGTCAACTTGGCTTTTAAGCAGTGGCGCACATTCTTAATGACTTCCAGATCCATTCAAAAGTGCGCCAAGTGAGATTGACGTACTTTTGAATGAATTGCCTTAGTATAAAACGTACGTAGGAGTAGAGAAGTGCGCCTAGAGTACTTAACATATCTTGGAGTATTTTTTAAGGAATTTATGAAACACACACAAGTGCGCTCACTGGAACTTCGCTTATGCGACAGGGGTTTCCTACGTACTTTTTGTATATATTCTCTGGCCAACTTTTTATTTTCCAACTTGTTGTTCTCGGGCTTCATGAGCAACAATGCGAAGAAATTAAATCATCATGAAGACAAGTTCTAAGTATTAAGCAAATAAAACCTATCAAGTATTTAAACAAGTTATACGAAGAATCAAAACAAGATCCATGATTGTTCCTTCGGTTGGAAGATGTACTTGGCTACGGTCAAGTTTTAGCCTAATAATACCAAGGTTACTTACGGCTAAGGCCAAGCTCGGCTGCTGCTCTCTGCTGGAGAAGAAACGAAGAAGGAAAGAGAAATAAAAAGAAAAGAAAAAGTGAAGAAAAGAGAATGGGATTTGCTTATATATCCAAGGGATTGATTGTAGGCCATTGGATCATAATCCATGCCTCTCACCCGGGTTCATCACAGCCTTGCACACAAAAACCAAGTGACCAACGGTCCAAAGCATACAACTAAGGGAAAACTCGCAAAACTAACAACCTAAACAATACATGAATGGCATAAAGCAAGATGTAAGAAATTAAATAATAAATAAGATATACATGTATAATACGCATATATCAGGTACGTATACTAGAACAGTGAGATGAGTCTCATAACTGCAGCGACTCTTTTACTCCGTTGACGGTCCGAAGTGAGAATGAGGGATGCTCTCTTCTCTTTTTTCTGTCTTGAGCTTCTGTGCACGTATGTAGCTCACCTGGAGGTGTATATTCTCTGAAGCAGAAAAAAGCTAGCCAGCATTTGGAACGTCCAAGTTGCTCCTATTTATAGCCATCATGTTGATGGGCTATAGGTATCTTGTTTGCGAAAAAAAGTTTAAATTTTGTATTACAAACTATACAAGAGATCCTAAACAGAAATTTAAGTTTAATTGATTCTGGGAAAGTATAGCTGCAGAGATCTAATTTGCGGGCAATTACTTTACTCCTTCGACCACACGACGACAAAAAAATGCAAGGATGCTGTGAACAACTTGAAGAGTTGGGCAATAAGAAAACTTGGCAACAAAGGCACGACAAGCTTCTATTTCTCTTCTTCCCCCCCCCCCCCCCCCCCGCCACTGTAATGTACAGAATGATCTATATTTATAGGATTTTAGAGCAGTTATGACAATGTACGCGCACTTTTGACATTCTGCACTGTGCGTGCACTTTTGATGGAATGACATCCTATGATCTAACGAGTGGGTGCACAACTTGCTGTCTGCTTGACATGTGGCTTCTTATACGAGGAAAGTGTAGGTCAAGGAACATTTATTTGTAAATATTTTACGAAGAACATGGCATGTAGGACACATAATCATAACTTTTTTTTTGTCAGTTAGGATCATAGGTGCACTTTAGAAGTGGTCTGGAGATTGGCGCACTTTTGGAAAGATTGGCTATACAAGCGCTCTTTTGAAGAAGTAACCATGATGGAGCACTTTTGCAGAACTTGGCCATGATGACACACTTTTATAGAAGTTGGCCGTGATGGCACACTTTTGAAGAAGTTGGCCGTGATGGCGCACTTTTGTATAAGTTGGCACAGCGGCGCACATTTGATGAAGTTGGCAAAGCGGTGCACTTCTGATAAAGTTGGCACATTAGCGCACTTCCGATGAAGTTGGTACAGCGGATGGGTCGCTAAACGACAAACTGGATCTGCGTGCTGCAGCTCAGCTATAATGATAACTTTTGACTCCTCGACTGCTGTTCAGCTGTCAGATTTGTTTTACTTAATGTTTGGGGGAAAAGAAGATATGAGATTTGTGCGCCTGTCTTTGTTGATGAAAGCAACTTGAAAGTGTGCCATCCTTTGAAAAGAGAGAAAGTGCGCAATTTTTTCTATGTTTAGTTTATTTGTAGGAAACTGCTCCATCTTCAAGAGGTGTAATTTTTTTTATGCTTCTACAAGACCCCCTTCAAATTTTTCAAACTTGAACAAGTTTGGAATACTTTAAACTAGAAGCATAAAAAGTAGTTGAGATTTGATGTGCATATTTCGGGTGGACTTATTACCCATGGCATACAGGTAACAAGTTAAAGTGAACTAACACTTATCAGAGGTAATATGGACATGATAGGATATAACAACTCATCTTGGAGAATTTTGTGGACTTGATATTCATTGCGTACTTATGCAAAGTACGGATAACAAGTGTGAATGTGAAATAAAAGATAAGATTGGACAAGATGTCTGTTAAGAGGTAATATGGACATGACAGACTTCTTTATGAGGAATCAACTGAAAGTATCTGCTCAAAGGTGATATGGACATGACAGAATAACTTTATGGGAATATTTTTTTTGTGGACTTGATACTCATGATGTACTTGTGTGAAGTACAAATAACAAGTGTGAATATGAAATAAAAGATAAGAGTGGGCAAGATGTCTATTCAGAGGTTATATAGACATGACAGACTTCTTTATGAGGGACCCACTGGAAGTATCTGCTCATAGGTATGTGAACATGGCAAAATATAATTCTGTTGGGGATTTGGTAGATTTGTCACCCATGGCGTACCCATACTTAGTATAAATAACAAATTTTGTAAAATGCAATACTATCAGAGGTGATATGGACGTGATAGCTCACTAGTTTACTTCGTTGGAGAAGTGGAAAAAATGATAGTTCAGAGCTAATATGGACGTGAACCGTCATTTTCTCTGTTGGTGAGAAGAAAGAGAAGTAGAATATCTCTAATCCAACTGGGAATTTAGAAATAAGACATCCTTAGGACAATTGGGCTCTTAATCCGTTTATTTTTGTAAGAGAATATTTTGGTTCATCTCAACGAGAAAGTTTCGTTGGATATGAGAACTTGTCCGCTGGGGGACTTTTGCGGATCTATTACTTATTGTGTATCCAAGACTCTTGAATACAAGCAATAGTTGGAAATAATGCATGAACGTCTTGATGTATTTTTACAATGCTGGGAAATAAGAATGTAAATAATGTACATCTTAAACACTCATCTGGGATAAAGGGGAATAAATATAAATATTGTACATTTATAATGTCCTGCTAGGATTGGAAAGTAAAAGTCTAGCCTAGACACAGTACTTCTGAAGGAATATACCACTGACATCAACGACAAGTCTCCGTTAGGTTTTGCTAGCATAAGTTGTGGCTTAGAGATTACGCCTCTGGAACTTTCTACACTGGGAAGTCACCAAATTAGAGTGACATCACATTGGTAGTAACTGGCTTGCCGTCATTGTGAAGGGTGATAGCTTCAGTATCAATCAGTCGTTGGATGCATTTCTTCAATGCGTTGCAAACTCGCATAGCATGATTTATGTATCGATGGTACATGCAGTACTTGGATCATCGATTCTGTCTGCCTTTTTATGACATATAATATCGGATAATTTGATCTTGTCATCTTTCACCAGTGCATTGAAGATGTTGACAACATCGTCGTCGTCAAAGGAATAAGTTTTCTTTGTCATGAGCTGTAGCTTGGGTGTTGAAGAACTTCGTCATAATTGTCTCCCGCCACGGGGAAGATGTGAAGCCATGTATGTCGGAGAAAGAAGCGGTTCAACATCATCATACTCCTGGTTGTCAACTTACTTTGTATGTCAAGATTTAGGAGACATAGTATAGGTCAATCGGTCAAACACAGACCGTTTTGCTGATGCACAGCAACATTTAATTACAACTTTATAAAAATTATAACGATGTTCATTAGGAAACACCATTGTAAAGTCAGAAGGGTGATTCTGCACGCATTTCGTGTATATCTTACGGGGGGAATAGATCCGCAGGGTCCCAAATAAATTGCTTATTCGAAAAAATCTTCCAAAGAATAAGGCTTTTTTCGAATAAGCCAATTTATTTAGGACCCTGCGGATCCATTCTTTTTCCTATTCAAAAGAACCCATTTCTGTACTTAGGGTAGGTTGATAACCCACTGCCGAAGGCATTCTCCCTAATAAGGCGGATACTTCTGACCCCGCCTGAAAAAAACTAGAGGTTATTTGTATTCCTCGTGAAATTCTTTGGCCTTGAATCGGGGTATCCAGGAAGAGCAGGCACTGGAAGAGAAGGCGACCGTGCCGGGAGCTCAATGAAGAAAGCAAAGAAGTCAAGGAACGAAGCTGCTTCTCTAATAGCCCCGTAGGACCAACTAATCAGTCGTCTTTCTTTAGTTAAGCTACTCTGGGAGTTCTTTTTGCTATTAAACCTTCCAATCGAACTTATTGTAACACTCATAAGGATCGACTTTACGAAGATTCTATTGGATTCCAGAAGCTCGTAACAAATAATGGTTGCACAGTTCGCAGTGACACAAAGCTTTGCACCCGGAATGGGACTAAAGCAAATTTTTGGTCTCTAACTAGAAAAGTAAATGCTTGAGCTTGAGAAGCTTCTGGTCCGGTGGGTCCTTGGAACATACTACAGCCCCAGGTGGCGAAGAGCCGACATCGAGGTGCCAAACCTTCCCGTCGATATGGGGGTGCATGGTCAGGAGAATCATGAATAGCGCCTTTACAGATAGTAGAATGATCGACGATGTGCATCTCGGATTTATAGACCATTCTGGTAGTTCGACTGTGGAATTTATTTGTTTCGGTATTTTCGGAATATGAGCGTGTGGATCTATTCCAATCGAAGTTGAAGGAAGAATTGATCATTTTCTCAAGTAATAGGGACACTATAAGCATTCCATTAGTTATGTATCAACGCTCCAATTTTGAACGAGGATCACAAATATTGGTGGGGACGCCCTTCACTCTTTGCTATTCTCGCAACAAAGCCCGGTTTTGATCAATTTAACAAGACTTTTCCTTCAGGATCTCTTGCCTTCTATTTCTTCCGTTAGGTATATTTAGGAAAAGATGGGCTCTAGATTCGGGGGTTTCCGCTATAGCGGAACGCGAGGGAAAGATCATTTAGTCGGGCGGCGACCGTTAGGTCACCTATTTTGAGTTGTGAACACACAAGCAAGGCCAAAACATGTGTGCCGGGAAATGATCCCCTTGCCCCGAAAGGGCCCGGCCTAATTTTCGCACTAATAGCTTCCTTTACAGCGGGATTAACTGGTCGATCTGCTTCCTTCGTTCCTGGAAAAACAGGTGCTTTTAAGCTCCTTCTCCGCTTTCGCACAATTTCTTGTTGAAAAAAAATCCTATGTTAGCACTTTCAGCAATCCCAGAATGTGGGTGGGCAGTTCTTCTTTTATTACAATAATATATTCACTATATAGATTTGACTTTATTTAATCGAATGCCGTGGACCAGCCTCGCATGTCTAAGCAGGGTCTGTACTA